>OZ010572.1:849581-1101032 GCA_963932145.1 Acanthosepion lycidas
TATATATAAGGGGTTAGTATTTGGTTTTCTATAAGGTTGGTATTTGTTGTTTGTTAAATATAGAGTTACGTAGAGGAAGTTTACCCTTTTCAATTTACTACAGACTGTTATCTTTAAGTTTAGATTTTTAAATTCCCTAAATATAATTTTTCTGATTTTCTCTATTTTAAAACTATTAGAACTCCTCACCACTATGAGCCCGTCATCTCTATACAGTCCGATGTCCTTAATATCTATTTCGCGGTGCGCGGTCAAGTTGTACAGTATTAAAAGACCAACAAGGTCAGGAGACTCTGCAGAGTCTAATGATCCCATAGTGATGTCAAACAGGTCATTATCGTTTTTTATCCATTGGTCCCCATTATGAATGAGGACAGATTTTTTTTGCGCTGAGAATTATATCTGTTTCTTCCTTTGTCAGGTTAGAATACACAGCAGCAAAGTCCAGGGCTGTTGAAAATAGATCCTTCGAAATTGACGGGTAGTAATCCACGATATCGAACTGTAATGGGGTGCAATTCGGTTTATTATCAATATTGGTAAACCAATTGATGGCATCTTTAGTAGTGATCCATAATTTTAATCCAAGCTATTTTTTTTATTTGGCAAGGAATTCTTTCCAGGATTCTTTTGCTGATCTTTCCTATGACGGGTCGGGTAGGGTTAATTATTCTAGTAGTAGGGTTTTCAAAAAAATCTTGTTTATAGTCCTTAAGAGTTATGTAACATTCCTTTTCAGCAAGTTTGCCTACTCTATCGCTAATTTTTAATTTATCAGTTATTTTTTTTACTTGCTCTGTTAATACTATTAACCATATTTATGTTGTTGTTGCAAGCTTTTTTATAAATCTTGGTTAAGTTTAATTTAATTAAGTTGTTGTAATCATCAATAGCCAATTTGTAGAAGTTGCCAGTTTTGTCAGACTTAACTAGTATTTTATTACAATCATTTATGCTTTTAACTATTTGGTCTAGATGTTTTTAGAAGTGGCTTTTTTTGAAAGGAGATGTTATTGATAATGTTGAGTAGGTCTTTTTCAAATTCGTATAGATGTTTGTTGAATGGTGCAACTTTTTTACTTTTAAAGCCGTAAACTTCGCGTTCTTTATCGGTTGAGTTATTCTCACGAAAGTAGAAGTATGCTTTCCATCACATTCTTCTAATTAATTCCTTTGTTTTTTGTAAAAGTTTAACAAAATAATTCCGTTTGTTTGTTTGTGGAATGTTTTTCAGAGAAATTCCGAAATTTACTTTTTCCATATTCTTAAAGAAGTTGTTTTAAAAATAAAGGTTCAGAGTGCTCGACCTATATATATATATATATATATATATATAATGAAAATTGAAGTCAACACTCGGCGATAGGCCGTTTCATGCTAGACGCAATCGTCAGGCTATATTTCTTCATATATATATATATATATATATATATATATATATATATATATAGGTATGGTCATGATAAAAATATACATATACGCACATACAGTTGCACATACGTATAAATATATTTCATCCTCATGTGTTATAATTACAGTGCTCAATGTTATATAACAGTGCTACAAGTATATATTAGTGAATATACATAATATTCAACGTTGATAGCACGACTCGGAGTTTCATGCAGTTTTGCAATCAGCACCTGAATATTGCAAAACTGCATGACATTCGGAGTCGTGCTACTAATATACACATACGCACACACACATGCATATATATATATATATATATATATATATATATATATATATATATATATATATATATATATAAAGACCATGAGGTTATATTTATTTCGTTAAGGTCGGAAAATTCGACCCCAACTCTTCAGACCTCATTACACAAATATAAATAGAAAATATTTTTCCAGGCTTAAATAATATAAGTTGTGTTAAATATGCAGATCTAATATTATAGAAGATGGGTAAGAAAGATGCAGATCTAAGATTGTCGAAGCGGAGGGAAGGAAAAAATAGTATGTATTCAGAGAGAGGAGGAATTTTGAAAATGAGAAAGATAGATGTTAATTTCAATTGTATAAATGGATGTGCTGGAGTGTAGATGTGGTGACTTAATTTAAGATACAAATAGGAGAAAAGGAGCGGTTATTTTGAATTAGAAAAAAGAAAAAAGGATGGAAAATTGACAATCTATTTTGTATAAAATCGAAATTATATTCTGTTTGGCTTAGTCTTCAGCTAAGAATATAACACTTTTGTATTCTTTTTAAAAACATTTAATAATATTAATAATAATGTACTGTTAAGAATTTTTTTTTTAAATTATGTAAATCTTTCCAAAAATTCTTATATAATATAAAAATAGGATCTTGTCTAAAATAAATAAATAAATATATACATATATAAAAGGAGAAGGTTATACATAGCATTAATTATAAAATTACAATAAGTAATGATGATAATCGTAATAATAATAATAGTAATAATAAATTATATAATCTAAATAAAGTTAACAAGACACGAAAAAACAATCAAGTATAAGTCTACAAAAGTAACAAATTTACATATCTAAATTCATATATGCATCCGTATCTATCTATCTATCTATCTATATATATATATATATATATATATATATGTGTGTGTAAAAGACATTTTTTATATTACATATATGTAATACCAATATATATATATATATATATATCTTTCTTCCATTCTATTTCTAATATATACAGAGCAATAATAACATTCACAATGATAATAGAAGATGTCTAATTGGTTATCTCGAGACGATGCAATGGTTAGCAAACTTGTCTCGTTAGAACATTTACGACTGAATAGTGTTCGATCCTCACAGAGTGCCCCATACTTTCGGCCTTGTGTTACATCTAAGATACGCTTGTAAAATTACTAGAAGAGGTCTAATTAAGCAAATAACTCAATAAATACATATACACATAAGGAATTTACATACATGTACATATTAATTATTTATATATATGCACACGCACACATATATATATATGTATGTATATATAAATAATTAATATGTACATGTATGTAAATTCTTTATATGTATTTATTGAGTTATTTTATCTTCATATATATATATATATATATATATATATATATATATATATATATATATGAAACACTTCTTCAATCTTTCCAGGTGACCTCATTTTGCCTTTTGGTTTGCAGTTTTATTTCGCGCGAGTGGAAAAGAAACAGACTCCTACCTTTACTTCTATCTAGCACACTGACTCTCCCTCCCAAACTGCCATCAAATTAACCTCCTCTCACTCCTCTTTATCACCTTTCACTTTTTCAAATACCGCTCCCATTGTTTGGCTTCATGTCTTTCGTTATCCTATGTCCTCCATTGTCAACGACGACTGAATGAATTGTTCCTTCTTAAAACACCAGCAATAAAATTAAGCTCAGCTAATTAAGAGCAATTAAAGAAAAGTCTCTATCAATTTTTGTTGTGGATGGGTGGCATTATTGTTCTTCGCCTGTTAGCCCCGAGGAGTCAGGCGTCGGGCACTTGCCATTGTCGAAACCCTTTTCCAAATAACGGAGCCAGTCTGAAAAGCACCACGCCGGAAGGCGTAAATCGTCCTCTGTATTTAAGGTAGAATTTCTTTATCACCTTACCAGCTTTTCGTTTCTGTTTTCAAACTAGCCCTTCCTCCCCTTCCCTCCCTCCTAAAACCCTCGTTTGGTTTTTGTTGTATTCCTTATTTACTCCTTCTTGTAGTTTGTCAGTTTAGTAAAAACGACTCACAAACACGTGACCATGTTGCCCCTATCAAAGGGATCACCTATTTTCCCCGTGTCGGTATACTGGTTAAGTATTATCTTGTTGAACGACTGATCAAACCTTTACTGGCTTACTCGTCTGTTATCACAGAGGTGTGCTTTTCAAACTTGGGTAAATTACCCAAAATTTGGTAAAAGCATTTTTGCGGGAAGAGAGGATAACGATGTACCATGGAATGTAACCTGAAATTTTCTTGTTGATTTCAGTAAAGCGTAGATGTGTGGGCCTCCGTTAAGGTGGTTCAACTTAAAAATGCCAGAGTTTAAAATTAGAATTAAAATCTTAATTACATTTATTTATTTTGATACTTCCTCATAATTCGTGCTCGTAAACGTCGTTAAGTGATAAACTCCACTGAGCTTGGTTTCACCTACATTGAAGATAAAGGAATGGGAAACCACAATGTACTTAGCAGTATTCAGCTATGTGTTTTGGACGCATTAAAAAACAGATTTTAGGTCGCTTATCTGATTGTAAATCAAATATGTCACACACAATAAAATAAACGCTCACCCAACCAGCTACTATTCGTATCAGCAAAATAATGTGTAGTAATGGCTAAGTACGGATGGTAGGAGCAGTACTATAGTTAAATATAAATTTATCTCATTGCTGGAAATATAAAGGCAGAAGTTTGTCGCTGTATTATTCGGTATAGTAAGTTAATATAAAAACCCAACTACTCACAATTGATCGTTTATTTTTACTATAGGTTTGAAATACAATTAAGGAACATATTCAAAATTGAAGTCTTTTAAAATGACAAGACGTATTCAAAATTTTTTTTTCTTTAGCTAAAAAGTGAGAATTAGAAGTTAATCAAATGTTGTCGGCCCAATCAATTAGACCCCCACGACCACTAAAACTAATGTTCGACTGTTGGAAAAGATTTTGGAATGTGAATCGGACCGAAAACATTGCAGCAGCACTTGTACATATGCGTGTCGACGCAAATATATTCGCATTCATTTTTTTTCATACACTCAGAGGCATATTTCCACATTTGGGCCGCTTTTCGCCACACACCCTCTCTGGTTAAGCCAACATGCAGGCTCACGTGCATACACGGACACCCCTACTCCGAATGCTCGTGCCCCGCCGTGCAAAGTTAAGCGTACTTATCGGAAGTTGAAGAGCAGAAAATAATATCGAAGACACCCCCATGTTTACAAAATGTCACGCACGACCGACCAGTAGCTGACAACAGCCTGGCCTAAGTCTCGAAATTGAGAAAATTATCTACATAAAATAGGAGGCCCAGCGGGCAAAATTTTTTAATTATATTATTCTGAAATCTTTTCACTTTGGCCAGAGTCTTTATCTTCGAGTAATTGCTTCGTATTATCCCAAGATTTTATTTTGAACTCTTCAGTTTTCAAGTCAAGTGAAAGAAACTGGTATTTCCTGGAGCAATCCTGCTCCGAGGCTGAATTAAATAATTCTACATTTTTTGCACCGATTTGTCACTCCCTCAATTTGACTGAAGTATCACTGTTGTGAAGAAGCAAGAGTAAAATATAACGGGCACGTGCAACTTCCATGACGGTCCATCTCTTATGTACAGATACAAACGTTTTCAGTCAATAATCGGAATATAACCAATAACTCGAACTCCTATCAATATGATTAATTCTCACGAAAGTGACGCTCAAAAGAAGACTCTTATCATTATGCTTCTGTCATCGTGAAAAAAATATCAATGCAAAATGCCCCAGTCGTAATTCAAACTTGATTTAGTCCGCTTTCGGTAATTATAAAAAATTAAACCAACCACAATGCTTGACTTCATTTTTGAACACCAATATATATAAAGGTGTATATACAGATTAATTTTCTAGTATAAATCACGAACATCTATTATAGAGCGATTGTCGCAGAAATTTCAATTGCCTCATTCTAATTCTAAATTTCAGTGTCCTTTTCGATTCCAATTTATTTAAAACTTCCTCATTGCTCCCATGCTCAGTCCGTAGTATTCTCAGTAACCTTCTGTAGAACCAAATCTCTGCTGACTCTAGTTTCTAAAAATTTCCTGTTTCTCGTTATTTGTTTAGCTGTTATAAGGCATCTTTTGTTATTCCAATGGACCTTCGGATTCATGTACCGTTTTAAAATACTTTCCTAGTAGTTAAATTTCTGTACTTTGATGCCCCTAATTCGTAGTACATATCTTGGCCTATTCTTCTTGCTAACGATCATACATTATGTCTTCTTAAAATTGAAGTTATTACTTTGTCGCTTTCCTTTTTCTGTAGTTTTCTTTCTGTGTCTACCATAAACATGGCTTCACCTTCAAACCCTATGCTGTTAAGATTGTAACCACTAATAATAACTTATGGTTGGACATAAATTTCTCTTAGCATTGTTTTACTAAATAAATCTGGTGAGAAGACACGTCCCTGTTTTACGTCCCTTTCTATTTTGTGTACTTGCTCAATTTATTTTTCTTTTCATTTGCGGACAGTTTGTTCTCAGTAAATGTTCTGGATTACGCTAACATCTTTCCCAAATAAATCAAGTTTTTCAAGCAATTTAAATAGATCTTTGTGTCATATCTTAACAGATTCTTTTACGTAGTCTACGAAACTTAAGTTTACACATTTCTACATTTGTATTGTTCTCTATATCATTTTGATTGTAACTATCACATTACTTTATTTCCGGCGGAATTCTACTATGCGATCTGTTCATCAGAAGCCCGATGATAAGCTTAGTCAGGGCAGGTGCTTACTACCCCTGACCTTCCGCAAGGGGATAGCCTAACTGGGGATTCCGGGCAGTGATATCTATCATAACAACATTTACTTTTTTCTACTTACATTTACATATGGTAAAAATTAAACTAAGCACAACTGACTATTAAAGGATAACATTTTTTGCGGATTTTGACATAATTCTGGATTCATTTTTTGCGGGGTGGGGGATCCAAATCCGTAAACTTGTTTTGCTCATGCTCAGCCTCGGAAAAATGTTATACAAAATTCATTTTTTTTTTCGATAATGCTGAATGTGTTAAAATTATTCACCGTTTTAGCAAGAAAAATCTCAAGTTGATGTTAAAAGTTGCCGCAAAACATTGTTGATTTCTTTAAGATGGAATGATATATGACATGTCTCAAATTTGTATTTAGATACAGGGTATTTATTTTCAATTTTTCTAGTTGAATTGTTCACCTATATTACATATGATTCATTATTGTACATAATTAGGTTACAATAACATTTTTATTTTATATGAATGTTATTTAGTGAAATTTGAAACCCAGTAGAGTGGGGCCCCCGTACCATAAACTCGGTGATAGCCCACGAGACCCTTGCACCGGCCCCTGTATGCTCAATTATTTCTCTTACGAACCCATCTGGTCCTACTACTTTATTCCTGTTCATCTTTGCCATTATCGATCTTACCTCAGACTTTAATATTTCAGGTCCTTCCATGTTTTAATGCATTATAGGTTTCCCTTTTCCTCTTTTATGAGCTTTCCTTCTTTAGATTTTTACATATCCTGTTGAGGAATATATACTGTTGTACTGTTATTTCTTTTATTCCTTTATGCATACTTACCATATCTATGATACTCATTCTTTCTATCTCTGTACACCTTTCGATGAGCCATTCATTTTCCTGTCAGCCTTTATTTCTACTCTTTGTATTTAATGTTCTATATTCTATTCAATTCCTTAGTATTGTTTTCCGTCCCATTTTCATCACCTCCAGACTTCCAATTGTCATCCACTTTTCTCCTTTTCTTTGAGATTATCTCCTTTACCGGGGTCCAAATAAAGTTTATCTTAATGCTTTCTATTTTAAATTTCCTTTCCCATCCAATCTAGCTTTCATCATACATCTATCTGTATTTTATGAAATGTTGCAGACTTTTTGAATTTGAAAGAAAAGAGATATATTGTATTTACTGACCTATCAGAGACGTAGTCTCATCTCCTTGTAAATTCCTGAGTTAAGGGCTCTAAAGGCTTCTTTTTTTTCTTTTACTTTTTTTTTTCGCACAAAAGAGGACAGACAACCTGCTGATAAGACCAGAAAGCATTTAGTCATCAGGTGGGAAGCATTGAAGCGCCTACATTTCAAGGCCTGTTCAATTTGAACAAAAACAAACATTGAAGTTGAACTTTTCAGTGAAGGAAAAACAAAGACCCCGGGATACCAACCTGTTCTAACAACTGAAACACTTTGTGCTGAGTCATTCATATTCCGTTGTAGAAATTAAGTGAGTGCGCTTTTGTATTTCCATCCTTGTCTAAATTTTGCGTCTACAAAGTTTTTTTTTTTTTTACAATTTCAAAAGAAGCAATCCTTTTTTGAATTCTTATTATGCCTTACTTTTTGTATAAGGCGCACAAAAGGAAACTTTTCTATGTAAATTTTGTATTCGTTATTTCCCCTTTTGTGTACTTTAATAAATGTCAGTTGTTTCAACTTTCGTCTATTAGTCAATTTTTGTTTGTTTTGAGCCTTATTCAAGGGATAAGAGAGGCACATGTTCTCTTTTTCCATTCTATTCCTATTAAGTATAATTTTTGTTTTTGGCACAGAATTATGGGGTTTTGGAGTTTAAAATGTTATAAGTTGTTCTGGAGTCTGTCGTATTGTAATTTAGATGGTTTTCATTAAAGTTCATAATTTTAGTCGGACTCTGAATGAAAAGTGATCGCCCCTGCAATTGCGAAGCAATTCAAAAAAACACGTATTACTTGCATAGCATACTGAAATGAATAATAGCCAAAAAGTTCTTACAGAAATTAGTTTGTAAACATGTTAATGTTATAGTTAATAAGTAGAAAGTTTTGATTCTTTAAGTTGTCGTCGCTTTACTGTGGGTGAATATTTGGTGAGTAGTGTTTTATAAGAATGAAAAACGTATATGGTGTAAGAAATCTGTTCACATCAACGATTACTGTCACTACTGAGGTGATAATTTTTATAAGTAGTGATGTGTAGAGTTTGAGCAAGCTTTTATAGTGGCTACTGATGCTTGTCACAACTGGGCTACGATGTTCGTATTTAAAAACAAAAGAGGCTGACATTAGATATAGGATTTTGATAATGCTCCTTGAACTTTTATTTATTTATTGGATGAATTTTTTTTCCATTTTTTTTTTGTCGTTTGGATCTCTGCAATTCTTAATTAACTTCCGGTTTTCGACTCTTTCGACTAGGTACAGGGAGGCTTAGCTCGTAAAACAAATAAACCTGACGTCGTTAATTAAGAATATTAGCCATGAGTTATCTTCAAGAAAAATTGTCCAATCGGTGCCTAAAGGAAAAATCCTTCTCAATGTGCATGCCGAGTTTCCAGTTGCAGGTGAGCATTCATACCTGTGTCAATATCGGTCCATCTGCTTTGTCAGTGTCATTAGCAAACTATAAAGCCTATAATCAAGTTTTCGAGCACCTCAACAGAGACAACTTCTTGAGTGACAAACAATACGGATTTCGATCTGCTCGATCGACTGTTGATATCCTAACAGTTATTACCCAGTCAACGAGACAATAGACACATATAATGCATTAGATATATCGACGGCTTTAACAAGGTATTGCGCGGGAGGTTGCTCCGCAAGCTCACCAGCTATGAGATCACTGGTAGAGTTTTCTTATTTATCAAGTCCTTCCTAACATGAATGTAGTAATAGCCAGTCTTCAGAGACCAATGAAATCCATGCTGGTGTTCACCAATGTTCGTTTCTGTTTAACCCACTTCCTGCTTTATATTAATGTCTGAGAGCATACTTTGATCTCTTATGAATATCTATGCTGATGGTACATCAGTATATGGATGCACCTCGAAAAATCTACATGACTAGATCCTTACCTTAAGACCCTATTGCGACTGATGATCGGTTTCCTTTACCGCGCCAGTAAGTACCTGACATTTCCTAATATGCTCTACCTTTACAAGAGCCAGATCAGGCAGAAAATAGAGTATTGTTGCCATATCTGGGCTGGAGCTTCCCTCTATTCATGTTCCTGTCTCGATAAAATGCAAAAGTAATGTACGTAGCATGGTGGGTTCTAGTTGGGAAGCTAACAGTTGAGGGAATTAAGGAATGTAACTCATTTGAGTAGTGAGAAGCTTGTTGTAAGGCGGAAAACAAATTAGAAGTTCCCAAGAACTCTTGACTTGTGGAACAGAATCCTAGGAAGATGCTTTACCGGCAACTCCAATCTTAACCTGTTCAAGTCTAGGATTAACTGTCACCTTTCCTACATATGCGCATGAACTACACTCTTTACTCTTACCGCTCATGCAACAACTGCCTTCAATAATCCTATACTTGAATGTCCATTGGGTCTTTTATAGGGTGACCATTAGTAATAAAACAGTTTTTTGCTTTACTCAGCTCATAATAAACTAGCACATAATGTCATATATATATTTCCATAGAGATGCATAATTATTACATAGGTGAATCTTGTAGTGAAAAATAATTGATGCTAATTATGATCCTTCAAATAATATTTAGAATATGCAAGGGTGGTTTCAATTATTTTTTTTTTTGAATGATGCATCTAATATCTCCCAAGATTTACAACAGCCTGTCCACATTCGCAATTTCTGAAAATTCTTGTTGAAAATACATCTATATTTTTCAAAAATTAATATACAATAACTAAATATTCTTGAAGCTATCTATATTAAAAAATGGGAACCAACCCTCAATATAATTAATTATGGATACTGCACAAATGTTTTAAAATGTTTAGAGTAGATAGTTTAAAATATCTAGGTTTGAACTAATAGTTTTAAACAGTTTTTCTTTAAAAAAAAGATTGAAACATTTCAATAGCATAGTTACCTACCTTGATGTTTGCACGTGTATCTACATGATAAAATTTTAAAATTGTACAATGCATAATCATTTTTTTTTTTTTGCTTTTGTTTTTCACTTCACATGTAAAAGTTTAATTTTTAGATGAACACAATAATTTTGTATTAGAAAAATGATAAACGCAATAATGTTTTGTCTTAGAAAAAACAATAACTTGATGATGATATCGTGCTAATGCCGAAAGTATTCGGAATAATATTAATATGCATCAACAAGGTAATTTTCTTTCTTCCTTTATTAAGGATACTAAGAAGCTTGTCCGTAATTTTGAGTAGATCTTATTAAAAATAAGTAGACAAAACTTGTTTGAATTATTTTATGGGACATGTCTTAATGAAAACATGCTCCCAAGATATACGCAATTTTATATATATATATATATATATATATATATATATATATATATATATATATATATATATATATACCGTGTGTAACAGCAAAATTGTCCGAATCGTGTAAAAGCAAACTTGTCTATTTTTTAGATTAAGCTCTGAAACGTTTCATCTTAGAAATGATTTTAGATATCTTACTTGAATTCTCCGAGGTTTTATAACACTGCTTTAAGCAATAAGAATGTATAATTACCCTCCAAGCGTAATTAATCATAAGGATCAGAAGCTCATGAAGGATTGAAATAACTTCACATATATATTATTCTAGGATCATTTTCCAACTTATTCAAGATGATCTTCGCCTTCACTAACCTTCTAACTTTCTGTCCTGTAGTAACAAGGTCCATCACACGTTTCACGTACGCTTTATTTTCTAGTCTTTTTCACTACTCTTTCGGTTGTCATAACTGAAACTCCTCTTTCACGTACCAAACATCTTGTGGATTGACTTGATGTTTTCTAATTGATCTCTATAGCTCTACGTTGAAATGATGATCCCCCTTCCTGTTGTGACCTCCTGATCCAGTTTTCCTCTCTACTGTTCCCTCTTGTTAAAATTATTCACTGTTTTCTTGATGATTCTTGAATGGACTTTGAAGATGGAAGCCAGGGTATGAATGTTGGTAACATTACCGAAGGTCTGAATGATCTTTTTCCTTCCACCGTAGCTCATTTGGGAAGACAGTGGAGCTAACACAAAACGATTTCAACCTCTATTTCTACCTAAATAACTCAAAGGTTCTTTCAGTGATTCTTACATCAAATGGTGTCAAAATGACTAAACGTCTTATCTGAAAACCTGTCAAAGACTCAATTAGTTTAGTGTTTTTTTTTTTTTAGATATTAAACATTTTGTGGGATGGGCAATTATGCTGTTACACAATTTGAACAAACTAAATTTGCTGTTACACCCCCCCCAGACATACATATATATATATATATATATATATATATATATATATATATATATATATATGCACGCGGGCACTTAATACTTATTTATTCTCATGTTACTGAGTCAGTATGTTAAAATTTTCGTCATGACTATTCATGGTCAAATATTACGCGAATTTTCGCAAAGTTGTATTGAAACAGCTCTGAAATCTTTACGATGACTACAAATTCCAGTAATCTGCTTACATTAATTTTTGCGTAAAATTCGACAAATTTGCTACTAAAATCCTCGAAATACTCTGCCAGTCTTCTGGCGGACATAGTTCAGATATTTTTTTCGTGAATATTCAAAGCCGGTAGAGTGTTTATACAAGATGATGAGAGGACAAAAGATAAATAAAACAACAGAAAATGTGAAAAAGAACTGAATACATCTGTCGCCAAACAATCCGTATTATTTACTACGTATTTATGGTTTAGTTTTTGGCAAAATCTGAGACCTTAGCAGTACTAATATTGCGCGAAGGCACGCGTGGGTGTATGTGTGTGTATAGATAGTCTTACACATATCCATTTCCTTTTAAACTAAGATTTAAACATTTTCCATCGTTGTGCGCATAAACCTCAAAGTCAGTGATCACTTCTTAACGACACATATCTTGTTCTGATATCAGCCGAAACATCTCCTTCACATTTGCAATATTTTCAATTGTGGCTTCTTTACTCTTTTTATTCCTTCAATGTTGTTTTTTATCAATAATTTCTCCATGAATATTTTTGGTGTTCCCGAGAGACAACCATTTGCTCCAATACGTAATCTTCGCTTGTATCAATGATTAAAATATTATTGCTCGTCTGTGATGGACTATTTGCGCATAGCCGACCGCTAAATGCGCCACAAGATTTTTTTTTATACTTTTTCTTCTTCATCGGAAAAAATATTGCTTCTGCAGATGTCCATGATAATGGAAAATGTCATTTTTCGGAACATATTAGTATGATGAAATATTGCTGTCGTGTCACTGAAACCTTTGAGGTTGACAATGAGGTTGCTGACTTTCAGATTGAATGAAATCGAATATGCAAGAAATATTGAATAGAAGAAACAGAAACCAGTGATTGCTTTATTTTTGTATGTATTTTTAATCGATTCTTACTTGTGAAATGCCAGAGAAAAAAAGGAAAAAATATCTTAAGAATAATGACCCAAGGAAAGAACGAAAGTAGTGAGGGTCATTTACTGAATGAAGTGGATCGAAGTTATTCAAAGTCAATAGACAAGAACCCCATTCTTGAAACACAGTTCATACCTTCGTGAGATTTCAGTCTTTTATTTGTTTCTTCTTGTTTGTTTCTTTTCTCTTGACTCTTTTCAAAACCGAGAATTTTACAGATTTTTCTTTACCCTGCTCCATTACGTTATTTCCCTTTCTTTTCTCCTCGTCCGGTGTCCTTGCTACCGCTGCCGTCAGCAGGTACGTTCGGCCCCCAATTGTCGGCTTGTCTAATGGATTTATTATGCGGGTAGACGATTATAAAAAGCCAGCCACGACTTTCCCCCTCCTATCGGCGCAAAGTTGTGAAGCATTGCACAAAGAATGGCGGGAAAACAATGGCCAAAGGCGCTCGCCCTTGGCACACGTGACCACGGACCAAACAAAAAACTTTATGGACATAACAAAAACAATAAGACTGGTGGGAAGAAGAAAAGTGTTTCACTCCTCAAGTGATATTTATTTACTTGATGTCCAGTGCACTGAAGAGAATTTTACCAGCGCTGGCACTGATACTAAAAACTCCCCTGTCACTATGATGAATCATCATCATCATCATCATCATCATCATCATCATCATCATCATCATCATCATCATCAGATCATCATCATCATCACCGTCATCTTAAACATGTTGATTCTCTTGTATAGTTACTCTTTTTTAGAAATAATTTAATTCAGACACCGTTATCGACTAAAACATTATGATAAATACAACAAAGATAAAGAATACCTGCTAGAAAGGTTCATTGAAAATAAGTCCGAAATCTTTTAACATAACGCAAAGAATTGTTTGCCATCTTTAAGGGAACCATGTATGAATGAATTATACCAGCAATAAACATCGATTTAATCGAGATCTTGTATCAGAAATATTGATGCTAAACTTTGGAAGTGAATTTTATATTCAAGTTGAATTAATTATTTATAATTTTCAATCAATAGAAATACAGATAAAATTTCCAAGTAATGCTGTCAATCTAGTAATACGCTTAAATTCATGCGGTCGAGATACCAGGGAGAAAAGATTATCAGAACAATTGCCATGAAAATATTTATAGAAAAGACAGCGCGAGGTCGCATCTCGAGAGATAACGCCAGATGTGGCGTCAATGTTCAATTCACGGGCGAATGATAGATTTATAAGTGTACAAGATGGATTCTGAAGAAAAAAATTCTCTGGCACGACAGAGTGAACCAATTTACAACTAGCAATAAACAACTAGCATTTGATTCAATATAGCCACTCCAGTTCATGTCAGTGGAAAACGTGAGCCCAAGAAGGCTCAAAGATTTGCTATTCTGGATTTTATTATTAGCTATGCCGATGACAGTCAAATGATTAAATGAAAGTAGTTTTATTTCGAGGCGTTAAAAATTGCTTCAGTTAACCACAGATTGGAGATTATTTTCCAGAGCAGCTGCCGGTATTATTATGCCGGACTATCGGACTTGCTACTAAGAAGTAAATAGTTGTGTCATAAGAATAAATACCGAATTGGGAACTGATGACACCAAGAATGTTGTTGCTGAAGATAAGAAACAACATAGGTCCAAACATAGAGACTTGGGGAACCACCGCATTAATGTGAAATTATATAGAAGCGTTTCGGTTCAAAACGACTTTTATTATAGGATTTAAGAACGACTGGATTAAGATACACCATATACATTGAGCTTATGGAAAAAGCCAACATGGGAAACCCTGCCGAAAGAATTCGAGATATATAAATCCATGGCTCGCGCCTCTTTTTTCTTATCTAAAGCCTGATATACAAATTCAGTAATAACTGCTAACGCGCATCGGCGGTAAGGCTAAAGAAACGAAAGCAATACTTTTTATTTGACAGTGATCTGTGAGATGAGATGCTTAATCAATTCCCCGTTGATTAGAGCCTTAAAGACAGAATGTTTAGAGGAGTTCCAAAAATAGGGAAAGTAAGAAGTGGCAAGGTATTGCTTGTAGTGTTTGGAGAGAACAGGAGCCAACCTAGGAGTACATTTCCTTAGGAAAATTGCAGGGATACCGCACTTCCAAAGTTCAAGGATTTATAGTAGATTTTATATTAAAAAATTCATTAAACTATGTATTCATTTATTAGCATAATAAGAAATGAATAATTGGTATCCACAGGAAATTTGTTTGCGGCATTTTAGACAGAATGCACTAAACAATCTAATATCTCGTACAAGTAGCATGGCTCGTCGTTGCCCGTGCTTGATTCAAAAATCGTACGACTCATACAGCAATCGCTATCACTTGACTTAAAATATTTTTGCCCTTCCTTGCCTTTAAAGGAGTTCCATTTGCCGTGCTGATGTTGCTACATGCCTTACTTCTTGCCTCACACTGCGAATTTTTTCTAAGCTCTATACATTAAATCTGTTACAAAAAAGAACTAAATAAAATGAACACAAAACGATCAACTTTAAAAAAAGGACTCGTAACTGGAAAAACCGAATGAAAACGAATGTTAACAACAAATACTTTATCACTGCGGAATCAGAATCAACGTCGAGTTTAAGCAAGCGAATGTGCCAATTGGAGTAAAGTGCCATACAGATTTAAATTTTTCCCACTTGTGACGAATGCAGCTATCGATTTTTTTGCATGCTAGTTAACATTCGTGTCAGTCAGCTGTTGGCTCTCACGCTGGCCAATAGAATCTTCCTGCCTATTCGTGGTTGCCAGCTATAGGCTCTGGCCAGTAGAAAATGGTCACAAACTACATGAAAACTGCCGTAGAAGCATGAAAAATCGATTATTTCCACTATCGATGGGAGTTGGGAAATGCAAAGTCGGTCTTGGGCTTCCCGCTAACTTGGAGCATGTGCATGTAAAGTTTGGTGCAAATCCGTCGAAAATTGCGGCCATGCATTCGTTACACACACGCACACGCACACGCACACACACACACACACATCCTGCCTTTTATATATAGAGATTTTACCTGTAGTTGTATGTTAAGTCAGTTCAAATAGTGAAATTTTAAATAGAAACTTTTCAAAAGCAATGTGTTGTTAAAATATTTTAATAAACAAAAGTGTTTATTCCTCAAACCAAACCTAATACCAAAATGCAATTGCTAAAATAAAAACCATTAAATGATGAATGACGTTTTTATATCATTTCATCTTTTTAACATAAGCTAATTTAAATTTTCTTAGTCGGTGTGTGAACATGATAACTATTTTTTACTCTATTCATCATACTGGAAACCGACACGGAGTGAACAGATTTATCCACAGAGAAAAATAATAGTGAAAAAATACATAGGATAATATGATAAAAGTTTTTAAAAAGCAACATTATAAAGCAATATAAAAATGCATACAGGACAATACAGCGTGTGCACAAGTCAGTATATTGCGTACAAAAACAATGTACGAAGATGAAATCACGTAATAAACACCTGCATAATACTACAAATACTTGCAAGCTTAAGAGGCACATAGGTCAGTATAAATACAGATTTAAATGTTCGTGTTATTTTAAGGAAATGCCTCTAACAACACATTAATGTAATCAATGTTATTAAATTGTATTGTGAAGGAGTTAAGCTTTTTTAAAAAGAATATATTGAAGACTGATGAAAATCAATATCCTAAAATTATGAACTAGATGGATAAATAATGTCGATGAACACATGCGGAGTAAAAAATGAAAACGGTGTAGCGCTCTACATTAAATCAACTTATGTATAGGTATATATAAATTATATATACATTAGTAAAATACTATGACATATGATTGATGTTTCAAAAATACATTTTTTTAAAAGTTTGTTTCAAATCATTTGACTAGAAAATAAGGCTTAGTCGAGAACAGTCACCACCTGAGTTTGGGTGTGTGTCGTCTCTCTGGCTGAATCGGTTGTTCTGAACGAAGAGAGGGTCGGCCTTCTGTTTAGCTGAAATGACGTCTTCGATTTGAAACTTGATTCTATTTTTCTTGCTGCAAAAATACAAGTATTTTAAGAAATTTCAGAATTTAAATAACAGTTCTTTTAATTATAATTTATTTTCAAAGAATATTTTTTCATCTTAATTTCTTTTCTACAAATATGTTCATGGCTACTTCTAGACGAGCTTTTTTTCTTTTTTTGCGCCCAAACTACGTGAGTTAAAGCATGCGACTAGATTGTCATCTAGGTCCCTCCTTTTCATTGTCAAAATAGTTAAATGTAACCGACACTTATATTCCAACAATTTCTTTTTTCGCACTTCCTGCCTATGCAACTCCCTTCCGTTTGCTTGCTTCTCTAAAAGCTACAGTCTTCAAAAATGTAAATGCAACGTCAGTTGCCATCTTCTGTACTCTTGAATCCCGTTCATATTTTATCCTTTCCTTAACCCCACTATCCAGTCTTTCCTCTCACTTTCACTCTCTGTAGACCCTGCGTACCAGTTGCATTGGGGTGAAATGATTTTAAAAATGGTTTTAAAAAAGTTCATGCTGAATTAAGTCCTTATAACAACATAATGACGCTCAACATTTATGTTCAAATGGTGCATCTTGTGTTGTCATTCATTTTATTCTCTGTAAATTCATAATATTCTTGTTATAACTAGCATTTAGTATTGCTAGCGAATTTATAGCTATGATATTATTATTATTATTATTATTTCCTTTGATTTCTGTTGTAAACTCAGTTCCTCTCGAGTCACAATCAAAGACCTGATGTCAAAAATAGTGTAACATTTTCACTTTGTGCGAAAAATACCTATAAATGCATACAAATTGTACAATAATAAATCCCTTCGTTGGATGTGAGCTGTGCTGAAAATAACTACTATTTTGTATTTTCATAAAACATTGGATGCCAGGGATCTTTTCAGTAAGTTTATCGGAACCTTTTCAGTCATACCCAGGTTCCCAACCACAGCTGGAATTACTGATGTCATTAAAGATCTTTGTATTTTGATAACTTTTTGAAGACCTTCAAAGCTACATTACAGTCTGGAGGAAATACTATATCAATAAGAAATCTCATTCTATTTTTCTGGTCTTTGATCACTACGTCTGGTTAGCTCTGATTGTTCGGCCTTTGTATGTTATAAAATTGTTACAAGTCCTATTATTATGATTATGACCATTATTATATACATCATCACATATTATTATCGATACTATTCAGATCTATCTTTTGTTTAAGATGGTATAATGACAGAGTCAAGATTATTACAATTTAGGGGCTTTATTTTAAAACCTGGCTTCATTGTTACTGAATTTGGAAAATGGAAGAAAACGAAACAATATCTAACCGTACTGTCCCAAATTGGTTTAAGCGTTTTAAGGGTAATGACTTATTCCTTGAAATAAATTCCAGGATGAGACAATCTTCAGTTGTAAATTATTATGCTTTTAATATGCTGGGTAAAGGAGAATCCGACTGCCAACGCTTGAAAACTTTCATAAGTGGTAGGATTTATTGAAAAATATCAAATGTAGAATATTACATAAGCGAGTTTGAAAAAGAAAATAGTTTTGATATGCCCCAATAATAATGGCCAAATCAATAACATTTTCATCAATATTTCTCTGCGATCAATTATTTCTAACACAACACACAAATGCACATTTCTTTAATTTTATTCTTTTGTACTAAATAAAACTTTTTCCAAATGAATTTATTTTGTTTGAATCTACAAAAGGAAGAGGGTGAAATGATTCCCAAGATCTAACGAAAAACAGTTTTGGTATACTTAGCTTTGTTTTTGTAGAATCAGATACAAGTCAATACAATTTTAACGTTTTTAATTTAACTGAACACCAATACGAAAAGAAAGATATTAATCTCATTTGAGACAATAAATGTCTTGAAAGAACTTACCTTGTGTGCGTAAAACGGAAACGAATTTCCGATCAACGGAAACATAGAGACAAATATTGAAAGAAAATCCAGCATATTGGATCAAATAACAGATCGCTTTCAGTAAATCTTTGAAACTACTTTTATCGTCTTTATAATAAGAGTCGAAGATGAAAAAGACGGAGATGGGCAATGTGGTAGCCAAAAACAACCAGGTGAGTCTTAGGGTGATTCGGATAGAATGATTGATTCTTTTATTAATGACGTTCTCTGATGTATTTACGGCTGCACTATATTTATGTACATTTAGCTTTAAATAGATGTTACTGACCAGCATACTAAAAAATGGAATTAAACAAAGGACAAACAAATCAATCCAAACAAAGAAATATTCTTCAAAGTTGTAAAATCCTTCTGTTAAGGATCCACAAGAGCCATCTTTGATTCCATTTGTGAAGAAAAAATGAAAGTTTATCGCTGACAATATGGAAAAAATGAGGACTAGTTGGATACTAGCGGCTTTCAGGGTGTACATCTGTGAAAATCTGTTTGGACAGGCCACAATAATACATCGCTGTAAGCTTACAGAAACAAGGATCCAAGCTGAATATTGCATCGTAGTATAAATCACATATAGCTGTATTTTGCAACTGGCATTGCTTTGATCACGGACATCAATGTCAAAGGTATATATAATCCAGTAACGTAGTAAGCCCGAAAAAAGTACGACCAGATCATTCAGAGACAGGACGGCGAGAAATAAGTGAAATGTTGTTTTTTTACTGCGGAACAATTTAAAGAGCACCAAAAAAGATATCGTATTTCCCACTAAGCCAATCACCATAAGAATGGGGCTGATCACCGCCCAAAGATATTTGCCGATCTCTTGAAAAGCAGAGGTACTCGTGATATTCACATCAACAGTCAGGTTTGTTAAGCTTTCCATTATATTTGTGTCGGAAATAGATTTTAATTTTTCCAATTTTTTTTTTTTTTTTTTTTTTTTGTGGAGAGTGGGCGTTTATCTGAAAACATGAGAAAATAAATGCGTTAAAAACAAGAAGCAAATAGTTTTTAATTCGTAAATATGGAAAAAGCTGCTGTATAGAAATTCTCTCAGAAAGTGTTTTCATTATTTTATTATTAAATTGTACTCTTTTTCTTTTCTTTGTTTCTTGTTAGCTCAGTCCTTTTACCCTGTCTATTATTATTTAGGCATCAATTTTATCTAAATACTCATAATAAATTACTTTAAACCAAATTTGAAACTCATATCCCAGACAAGAATTTACTCGTCTTTCCGAAACGATTCTTTAAACCAAGTCTGAAGTTTGTATCGTGGTGTGAAACTGAGTGCAGTGTTGATTTTTATGGGCCCACTGTATATATATATATATATATATATATATATATATATATGTGTGTGTGTGTGTGTGTGTGTTTGTGTGTGTGTGTGCGCGTGTGCGCGCCCGTGTGTGTGTGTTAAAAATATTAAAAAATTAAAATTTTCAGGATTTGTAGGATTATTCTGGTGTACTCGTCCGTGATGGTGCAATAGTTTTTGGCTAGTTCAATGACGGCCATTAGTAGGTTTTCGGTAATCGACGTTATTAACGTCAAAAAGTTTAAAACTTAACTTATTAGTCACTAATAACACCGACGTTGTCTACAAATTCACTTGTCCATTTGGAGTACCTCTGAATATAAGAAATACATCTTAAATGGGATATAAAACCACAACTATCTCGCGTAGACTCATATGTTAGAATTCTAACCAAAGTACTATACACTGACAACACATAAAACAAAAACAAAAATTGCAATAATATAGCGTTCCTTGTGAATATCATAACACTCAACAAAACAAATTGTACATAAAGACTATAAATTTGAGAATCTATCTTTATTAAGTGAAACCAACCAACAATTAAAATCCAGAAAATTATTCCAGAATAGGCCTTTTAGAATTCTTGTGTCTTTCAAAATTCAAAAAAAGCAAGATCAGACTCACGTGACATCACACACATCCAAAATCTAAAATTTAAAAAAATGCATACTACCACAGGGCTTTAAATTTCATGTAAATAATTTCTTTTGCGACAATAACTTTTGCGACAGTCGTAAGCTCGGAACTTTAACAAGAAGTAACACAATCTGTGGACTGTCTTTACAATTTCAACACCAAGATACAAAGACCAATCCGCTAGCAAGAACAGTTTATTAAAATATAATAGACATAACTTTCTTGTTGTTCTTAACAACTTTTTTTTTTTAACTAATAGATATACATATGCATAGTAACAGGGAGCAGGGTAGGGAGAGAAAGAAGAGTAGGCTTGTTTCATGGTCGATTTTGATGTGCATTTCCCTGCAGCGGCAGTTGTCAGTATTAGAACACAAATATAAGAGATATCCGAAAAGTATGGTACAGGTCGACATGAATCAACCGGAATCTGTGAAAGCAACAGATGTGCAATACTTCTTGTATCAACCAGAACAGGAGTCACAACAAATGTTTCTGCCACCATAAAGCAGTGGAAAAATATATTTATTTGCAAACCAAGTGCAAAATTCAAACAGAAAATAGCCTTAGTTGATATTCACTGAACTCTTCTCAACCGGCTAAATTTAAAGTTCAGGAGTTAGCGAAGTAATACCGCATGATCAGAGAGTTAATGAAGTCAAATACTGTGAAAATCTCGACAGATTGAAAGAAGCTGTTCGTCGAAAAAATATCAGAACTTTTACATGTGTGCCATACTACTGCATCCCAACACTACCTAACTCACGGCCTAGATGATAAAAGAATTTTCCCTCCGGCTATATGATTGGGATGTTTTACTGCATTAACTACATAGTCCTGACTGGGTTCCTGAAGATTATCGACTCAAATATTATTATTGCGGAACCACGCAGATGACACAGATTTTTAACTGAATTTCCTGGGAAGACGAATTATTATTATATACATTATTTACATTCGACTTAATGTCTTCATCTTTGTTGTTATTAACAAAACGTTTCATTCGTTATGCCCTGTAGCCTTTTCCGGTGTCTGTCGACCCGGTTAAGCTTCACGGAATTTCGATCTGAAGTCTTTATTTAATATAGTCGGATCGCTCTCATTCTGTTGTCCATGTCCAGAAATATCTTGCCTTGTCCTTATTTAGCACTGTCCAGTTATTGCTCGCCTTGCTTCCACTGTTAACATAACCCGATTCAGCGAAACAATCTAACTCGTAGTATAAGTAAAGGGTTCACTTGAAAATTCCCTGAAGGTTGCCTGAATCGAGAGACACCTGAAGAAGCATCGAGAAGGGAACACAACGACCGAAAAGTTGTGATAATAACAAAGATAAGGATATTAGTCTGAATGTAAATAATGTAAATACAGATGACACAGTTGCTAAAGAACGATGGAACAAGTACATTAATCTCGATGGCGACTACGTGGAAAGGTAGCATAACAGCGCTGATATAAATGTGCATAATGTTTCATTTGTAGAGTAAAAAATAATTTCGACTAGTAAACGTTTTTACCTTAATTTTACTAAAATCCAGTATTTCGAAATCTGATTTTCAAAACATCTTCCTCATTTTCAATTCTTCTCAGATCTGTTCGCGTCAATATTAACTTAATCATCCTCATTTAAACTTATAACTTAAATTCGTGGTAAAATAAAATAAAAAATCCGTGGAAAAGAAGAAATTTACTACTTAAATATTAGACCAGGAAGTGAAAATTACAGTGATGCACTTCAGGATGCAAATGAATTCAAAATTGATTATACAGCATTCACTTGTTTGACTTTTCTATTTGTAATATAGATACCCGGTGCAGGAAGCCTGATACATTTATCAACTGAAACATATTAAATACGACAAAGATGTAAATAATAATATGGAATAATAATAAAATACTCATTTGCAAATACAATGTCGAAGAATATATCGGTTGAAATGTGATAAAGATAATAGTAAAAAATACGGAAAATAATACATTTCAAATTACAGAAAAGTCAGGCAAGTCAGTAAATCTGTTTTACACAACAATTATTTTTTAACATAGTCTCATTCTATGAAAATGCACTTTTCCGACACTTCTCTATTAATTAAATATATCAAACATAACACGGATGGGTGTTTTCTGCTCACTTTCCAAATTTTGACCAAATAACCAAACATCAGATGCCCGTTTTTAAGGACTCCTACATGATCTTGCTGAAATTTTTTCATTACTCCTTCGTCCAGTGAACAAATGTATATCGATCAGAATTTGGTGTTAAAGAAACAAATATGCAGAAAATAGTTAAAAAATCTACGAAATAATAAAAATACGTATAATTTAATAAACTAACGAGATAGAAATTATGAAATGTTAAACAGTAAAACTGGAAACTAATAAATAAATCAAGTAATTATTAACCTGGTATTTCTGCATCAGTGAAAAAATGCTGATGCATATTTTCCCCAATAGTAATACATTAATGGCATTTCATGATTTAAAAAATATATCAGTAATAATTAATAATGCGAAAAATGTTCTTTCATATAATAGGATGAAAAGCTCAACTTACGCTAATCGCTTGGTGTCCAACTGAGTGAAAACTGATAACTGCCTTTGTTCTTAGAGACTTATAAGTCTGTTGAGATGCAGGATGTCTAAAAAGAGGGAGTGAGCATTGATAACGTCCAGGAAATGCGGCGCTGACGTCGAAATAAAAAAAACATGATATTGGGAAGTGTATTCAGTAACAAACTGTCTGAATGCGGATAGAAAACGATTTTACAAGAATTGAAAAAGTGATTAAAACAAAGATATTTCTACTTCTTATAGGAAGATATCGATTTATAAAAAAGAAAGTGTTGAACAGCTAGTAATATATGATGTCCTGTATGGTAATGGAAGATGGACAATTTCCTCAGAGATGACGGAGAAATTTGAAACGATAGAGATGTTGGTTACAATGCTAAGAATAATATAAACAGAAAATATGAACAAAGTCGAATCTTAACGGAAATAAAAACAAGTAAACTAATAATTACAATCAAAAAGAATCTATGAAGAAAGAACTAGATAATTTAACACTCACAGGGCATATTTAAGGCAAGAAAAGTAGGGGAAACAGTCGCCTACTTAATGAGTTTATGTAAATGGAGGTCAAAAACAGACAAAGAGAGATGGTAAAGAGTAAAACTACATTAATGAACAAAATACAGGAAGGTGTGGAGGCTATGATTGCATAAATTCGGAATGTATGTGTATGTGTGCGCATGTTTTCACTTGTCAGTGTATGTGTATGTATGTTGGCACGATTAAGTAAATATTGTTTGAAGAGAACGTATTTTATCAGTTGATTTGTGATATGTTGTTGATTAACAATAGGTATCTGTTTTTATTTCTTTCTTTCTCTCTCTTTCTCATTCTTCTTCCTCTTTTTTTTTCTATTTCATCTTTCGCTACTCTCTCTCTCTCTCTCTCTCTCTCTCTCTCTCCTTTTTCCGCCTTTTTATCCCTATTTTCAGCTTTATATTTCTCTCGTTCGTTTTACGTCCTCACTCTCCTTTTCATTATTTCTATTCTTACTTCTCCGTCCACCTTTTCTTCATTCTTCTCTTCGTTCTTTCGTTCTATCTTTCCATATCTCCTTATCTTCCCCTTTTTCTATCACTGTTTTCCTCTCCCTTTTGCACTCTTTTCTTTCCCATTCCACCCTCCTTTTCCAGTCTAGTTAACCAGCTTAATCAATGAAAGTTACGGAGGATTTATTTGCTCAGAACCCTAGAATTTCATCATCATCATCATCATCATCATCATCATCATCATCATCATCATCATCATCATCATCATCTTCTTCTTCTTCTTCTTCTTCTTCTTTCATGTGCTGTGTTCCTTCAAGACGTAGGTGATCATAGCTCTCCACAATTTCCATTCATTTACTTTTTTTAATGACAATCTATCTCACAGATTATTTAATTCCTAGATTTGCTGTAGTTTTGTTTCGAAAAATATAAGGATAATATATAAAAGCGATCATTTTTCTCCAAAATACGTTGATATCTGTTGTAAACATCAGTATATTTGACAAAACTCAACTTAATACAATGAAGTGAGATTTTTTGAGAGATAGATGCTAATTTCAGATGTTAATGCTTATTATGTTTAAACATGTTGTTTAAACATTCTAAAAAGATACCTTCGTATTAAACATTGGTTAATCTGACAGATAATTACTATTGTAGCGAATTTGACGGTCACTGGATTCTCGTACATATGACTATGTGGCGTATTAAGTATAAAAAATAAATATACCTTTTTGTAGAGCAATGGTTATCGAGCTATTTTCAACGACTAATACAATATTAGTGAGTTCAAATCATGCTAGGGACTTCATAATATTGTTTGCTGAAAAACTAAGACGCTAAGCATAGTAAGCACAGACCATTATTACAATTGGGATTTCGATCTTCACTAAGCCTTCCAATATAGACTTGTATCATACTAAACTATCATTATAATCATTACTTTATCTATCTCTAAGCGACAGGATGACAACGATATGTTAGAGCCATGTTTTAATCCCTCTAGCAGTAAACTACCCGAAAAGGTGACGACGTGTGGCGGCTGAACAAACCGAGGTAGAATGAGAGGTGATGGATGATACACAACTCATATGCCGCCTGTTCACCTCTTTGATGCACGAGGATCTAAACCTAACACAAACTGTTCTTTTTGCCGATGGTGATTAAAAACTTAAATCCATAACCGTAAGCGTTTAGGTTGAGTCTGTATTTTCCATCTAGCTTCTAGGTACTAGGTGAATTTGTGCATATGCTGATCAGTATGTGCATGTATGTATATGTGTGTACATACAAGAAATAGTGCGTGCGTGCATATGTGAGCGCATGCATGCAAAGACGATTGCTTTGCGCATGCGTTTTAGCCTGCTTGCAAACGGCCGAACACGTGCATGCCGGCACAGATTTCTTAAGTCCGTTTGTTCAAGGGCAATCCTCTCGGAAAAAGAGAGTAGTGTCTAATTTATAGCCTTTTCATATCCGGGAGTCTTGAAAATATTTATAAAAAAAAAATCAAACCTACATGAGTGTGTGGAAGTACACGTGTATCTCTGTTTCTCTGTCTATATCAAACCTGCAGGCGAATCGGAATATTATTGTTTCTGTAGATGTGTGAATTATTCGTTAAGCTTGTGTGGATGTCATATGTATATGCGCGCATGTGTGTACTTGTTTTCAAGCTTTTAAACATCTCTGTTTAACTGATACGTTGAAGGTGATGAATAAATTTAAATATAATTTATTTTTTGAAGTTAGGATTAGATAAAAATATTTTAGAAGAAAAACTTTCTGTTTTGTGCACCCAGTATAAAGCGATTTGTGGTTCATACACTTTATCACTGGCATTCATCTGATAATCAATTAATTTTACTGGTTTATTTTTTAAGTATTATCCCAAATCAATTCTTAAGCTGAGAACGTTTCATATTATTCCCTAATGATGTTCTATCGCATTATTCCAGACTCTTCTTTATAACTAATGAATAGTTTCACATTTTGCGTCAAACTCTTAAATGCATTCTTTTATTTTCTATTTTCAATCTTATTTTCTTAAATTGTTGTAAGATTTACAATTAATTCATATAAATTAACACTAGAGTTAATCTAAAGGAATCGAACATTTTCTTCTTCAACTCATAATCAATTAAATTGCAATAAAAAAGAGAGACATGTGCTAACAATATACATTCTTTCCAGAATTATTAGGACTAATATTTTCATTTTTGTTGTTTCTAATTCAAAATTTCGCACAATATATATGACTTCGGATGCATATTGCATGTATTAAACCATTTTTTCTAATATATTTCAATAAAATGCTTCGAGTTGAAACACCAGCACGTATGTTATTTGTGTGTCGTATGTGAGAAAAATGTCTTTTATCTGAGTAGAAAAACAATCAAAATACGAAAATAAATCACTAACCAGAAATAAATAGCGCAATCACTAAGAATCACTTAGAACTAAGTTACTTTCAATATATGAGATTACAAATACTAGTCAAGAGGAAAGTGGTTGAAAGAAAAAATATATGAGATGTAACGCATCTGCGAAATCAGAAAAATTACTGTTCAAGAAATCAAGATTTAAGATAATAAAAGGTTCTTTCTGTATATCAATATCACAAAAATATATGCAGTGACGGCGTTTGCCATGAAGCGATAATCGTTAAACTAGTCTCATGGATCAATGCTCATCCTCATTGGGTGCACAATTCTTATAACATTTTGTCAGCAGAAGCAAAGCTATATAAATACTGACCTAGGTATGTAATAAGGGTACATGTTGCAACAGGGACTTTTATAAAACTCTTTTCGCTGACTAGTGTGGTTATTTTCATACTTATAAAGTGCTACATTATTTAGGCCCTGTATCAGGCTAAACATATACAACTCTATATTTTATACAGCATTATATGTTTTATATATTCTATTATGGGCAATAATTTTTTTTTAAATTCAAATCGTCGTTGCATGGGAGGAGCAAGTGTGTGGCTTCGTGATAAGTTTTCCAGACAACTCATTAAATTCACGTGACTATAGCAATGTGTCTTAAGAAGAATTATCAAAGAGCGGCGACAGCAATCGGAAAGAAAAAGGGTGCCGCTAAATTTAGAAAGAAAATCCACAAAGATTTAGGTTCATTTTCATCTTCCCCAGTTGGTAAGTTTCATTGGCAAATCTCTCTTTCCGTATAAATTTCGCAATAACATAAACTGGATGACCGGATAATTCATTGGAAAACTTCTATATTAAAATGCCGGCCTTCTTCGCAAGCTCCAGGGTTATGGCATTACGGGTCGATTATATAACCTAATACGATCATTCCTGTCAAACCGTAGATTGAAGGTCGTTCTCAATGGATTCTCCTCCAGTTCCTATCCCACGAACGCAGGTGTTCCTCAAGGCTCCATCCTAGGCCCCACTCTATTCCTTATCTACATAAATGACCTTCCTGACGCTATAACTTCCCAAGTTGGCATCTACGCGGATGACACCACAATTTATTCCTGCCTCAAAAACAAATCTAGTCTCGCTGAAAAAAACTCGCCTGGCCGTGCGTCTCGAAAAGGACCTCCAATCGATTGTGAACTGGAGCATGAATTGGCTGGTGAACTTCAACGCTTCCAAGCAAAACTGCACTCTATTAATCACCACAGAGATCCTTCCCTTCCCTCCATTAGAATGTCTGACGCTCAACTTCTCGAGAGCAACTCTCTGCGGCTTCTCGGTCTCACGTTGACTGCTGACCTGAGATGGAATAAATACATTGAATCAATTGCCTCGTCCACTGCAAGGAAAGTTGGCTCCCTGAGCCGCGCCAGGAAGTTTTTCTCCCCGGAGTCGATCCTCCAGATCTACAAATCAACAATTCGCCCTTGCATGGAGTATTGCTGCCATATATGGTCTGGTGCCCCTTCTGTTTGCCTCGGGGTTCTTGATAGGCTCCAGAGGCGGATATGCAATGTAGTTGGCCCTGCCCTGGCGTCTCGTCTGCAGTCACTTTCTCACAGACGCGCCGTCGCCTCCCTCTGTCTGTTCTACAAATACTTTCATGGAAATTGCTCCGAGGAGCTGCATTCGCTGGTTCCCAGACGTCATGAGTTCCAGCGCCTTACGAGGCTGGCATCCCGCTCTCACCCCTTCACTGTCGAAACTCCTAAATGTAGCCGTCTCTTCTACTCTAATAGCTTCATGTCTCGCACCTCTCGCCTGTGGAACTCCCTTCCCTTTTCCTGTTTCCCTGTGAACTATAATCTCCAGCTATTCAAGTGTAATGTCAATCGACATCTCCAGTTGCCTTGATCTATCCACTACCCTCATTCTTTCTTCTATCACTCTTATCTGATCTTGCTCCAAATTTTCTGTAACCCCTTGCGTCCTAGTGGCTTCCCGCCTTGCTTGGGGTGAAATGCTTAAAAAAAAAAACAGATGAGGATATGTATCTGAATAATTAATGACAGAATGTATATTTTTGGCAAGTGTCTATATTTTATTATAATTTATTTGATTATGCAACTGAAAAAAACCTAATTCCGTTTAATCCCTAAATTATATTCAAACTTTAAAACAACAATTAAACGGAAAATAAAAGGATTGACTTTTTATTTAGTCCTTTTTAATTTCTCGTTAAGATTTTCCTATTAAAGTGTTTAAAAAAATACATAGTTTTCAAAATAAAATTTTTTCAAGAAACTTTTAGTCTATTTTAGAGATGATTAGATGATTTCGGGATCGATAAGATTACCGAAATGATAACTGAAATATGTGACAGTGGCAAATTACCTGGAAACCTCATTAGATCGACCTTCATGGCGGTGTCAAAGAACCTAGGTGCAATTTAATTTAAACTCTATCGGACAATCAGCTTGATGGGCCATAGAACTAAACATGGAATATAGAACAGAGCACGGTTAGTGTGTCATTATTTAAAACGCTGGTACAAGAAATGTGATTTTCCTGATCAGAATGCTATAATGCAATAAAAAGATCAATACCTATATTTCATAGATTACATTGAGTACAACACAAAAATCACTTGAAACACTAGAGGATCTTGATTTACACAGGTAAGATGTTCATGTAAGTTGTTACCTTTACTGGTAATAAACAGTTTGCTTGCTGATAGAAAGCAAGGTTAATGAATACAAAAAATACAAGAAAGACTAAAACAAAGATTTTATCAATGGATTTATTGAACTTATGTAGCGAAACAATCCTAAGAGAGGTCCGACCAGGATTTATTTTCAGCGGACATAATCTTAACAACGTACGATAAGCGGGTGTTACAGGATTGATGACGAAAGACTGAAAAATGCCTTAGACAAGATTGTAAAAGTAAACGAGAAGAACTAAGTATTAATTATATGAAGACACAATGGATTGTTGACAAGAAAAGAGACAGCCCAAGGTGTGAACTATGTTTTGGGGATGTCATGCAGGTAAAAAATGTAACTATCTGGCTAGTATAGCAACAGACGGCGGAAAAATTGGCGCAGCAACTGAAGGTGCTTAGAAATAGCGAAATATCCCTTCTACAAATTAAGCAAAATATTTACGAATAAGAAAATATCGTTAGAAAAAAGAAAGGAATGCTGAACTGTTATATAATAACTAATCTCCTCTAAGGCAATGAATGCTGGACAATTACGTCACAGATTAAGAAAATTAAAGCCACAGAGATATAGTGTGAACACTGTGAATGCTATTATTAACAAAAAATGTAAGTAACGAGAAAACTTTAAGGAAAATAATTTCTATATGGAAACCGATACTTACAATCAAATGAAACAGATGAAATTTCTAGGACACATGAGGAAAAGGAGACTGAAGAATGTAACACCCACATGGCATCCCGAAAGCAAAAGAGGAAAAGAAACAGTGATTATGTGAATGAATGTCTATGTGAATGAATGGCAGAACAAGGACAAAAAGATCGGGTAGAATCGGATATAACTTACAGGCACAAAAGACAATTGTGGAGAGTCATGATTGTTCACTTCCTGAATCTTTTGTTTTTCTAAATATTTTCAATTAAGTAAAATGAAGATGATCTGTGGAATTTTCAGAAAAAAGAAAAGATTTTTACCAAATCATGACATATTGTTGAAACTGATGGAGTGAGATCGTATTTATTTATTAATCTTTTGTTCATATAATTTTAAATAAATACTATCCGATATAGCATAGAAATAACTTTGAAAAACCTTAAGTATTATAGACGTTTAATAAAATGAACTACGTTTCACTCATAATTAAACTAAATAAGGAAAACCATATTGAACCAATCTCTTCAACAAGAAGGGTCTCTTGTATTGAAAAGATGCTTTCAAAATCCTAAATTTTACTTAAGCTTAATCACCTATCAATGTCGCTAGTAAGTAATGCGAAATAAGCCACTTTCTTCCTCTCTGTTGTTGACAGACAAAAGCTTGATAGATAGATAGATAGATAGATAGATAGATAGATAGATAGATAGATAGATAGATTCAGTGACTGAGGTAAATAAATAGGCTTAAATGTGTGTACGTATACTTCAAAATATTGCATACTTTACAACCAACTATGACACGAATAAATACACCAACAATACATAAATGTGTACACACTTAGGTACGCAGCAACTTTTACACATACTTTGTGAAGCTTATGTGACAATACGCTAGACATGCACACAAACTCACGCCTAAATACATATGTTGTTTTTATTCAGATTTTTATGTTTTTAGCTGTTTTTTTTTATTTTTAATTTCTTTATTTCTCTTTTGTAATTTGCTTCTTTATTTTTTAAATTTAATTTTTTCTATTTAATTCAATTTTTTTAACACTAGCAGGTCAGCGATCGAAGCTGACGTCGGCCGACGACGGCGAAGGCATCAGCGCCCATGGTGAAGGTCGTGGACGGCGTCAATATTCGTTCCTCCTCTTCGCTACTCGGTCATTGTCTTTGCTCGCTGACGTGATGTCAACGGCGTTTCATTACCAAACTCAAACACCAAGCATTTATCAAGAAAAGGGGTACCATTAGAAAAAGATAGAAAGAAAGGGGCTTAGAATAAGGGATGAAGAATAAGCTGTAAAGTTAAAAGAAATAAAAAATAAAATAAAAACGGGTGGAAGCTGTAAGGCAGCACATGCTAAAACAGAGATTGCGAAACTCGGTCACGTTTTAACAGTATCCAAAGTCAAATAGAAACGTTTCATCTGTTTAATTAAGACAAATACCTGCAACATCAATCATTAATTAGTGAAATAAATGAAAGAGAAACAGCACAGACGACATTTTTATGCCCCAAGGTGATAACAGAAAAAAGCACATTCATTTTCAGGTAGTAAGTGTGATACTTTTTTAAGCTGCGATAAACAGAAAAATGCAGATGAAAACCAGAAAATGATTTATTGATCGATTGCGATAATTAATTTCCTGATTATGAATAAAATAAAACGTTTCGTTTAATATTGCCTTTCAGAATGTATTCTAAGCAATTTTATGAAAAAATATTAATAAACTGCACAACATCAAGAACATTTTCCCAGATTTACAAAATTATGAGAATTTCTGTCATTCGCTTATACTTACTTCAGCTAAAATTTATCAGCATGAACTTCTAAAGGATGTTTCATAAGCTTCTTCTACTATAAGGTTAGAAGAAGGATTTTAGATCAGAAAGATCATATTTTATTTAACTTCCAAGTGGAATAAAGTCGTACCTACCGAAACAAAATAGTACTCGAGTTGTTGGACACCAACTCCAGGCACCAATTCTTATCTGTTTTTACGACCAAGTAAATGCTTGATATATATATATATATATTCAAAAATACATTATTTTTCAACAAATAAAAATTTTAAATGTTTAAACTGAAATTAAGCAACGTCGAGCTTCGTCAGTACCTAGATGGGTGACCGCTTGGGAATACCAGATCGGAAGGCCGAGTTCCAATTCCAGTTGAGTTCATTATATTCCCTTACGCAAATGGGAAAGTTATGCGTTCACTTCTTCCCCGCTACCCAGCCATAAGTTAATTATAGGACTTTATCAATAAATCATTATTATCTCCAACCTAAAAATATTTTCTGGCTTTAAATAATCTGAAAAAGGTTGATATGCAGCAAAAAAATTATTTCCTCTGTCCAAATGTCTGAGAGAAATCAGCGAATAAAAAGCAATGTTCATAAATAAAGAAGAGAAAAGGAATATCGTTTTGTTCTCCATTTTATTATACTTTTTTTCTTAGTTCGAATTTGTATATCCAAAATTCTATAACCATCGTAGTTCTATAATTATGATTCGGCTTTTCCCAGGTGTAAAATTCATCTGGTAGGATCAACTTTTCTCTTCATAAGGAAATATATTTAAGTTTCTTTCAAATTCTTTTCGTTTTTGGTGATCAAATAAATCATTATTTTGTGACACCTTCAATCGTCTGATCCTTGATCACGGTCACCAACAATGTGGTATCTTCGGCTGCCTTCGGTCACAGGACCAATAACGTATCACCTTCTGGGTTCTAAGGTTTTTGGTCGGATCCGAATATGCATGATACCGCAGTAAGTTACCGAAATAAACTGTTCAATCCCAATCTTTGTCCTAACCCACGTTATGAATTTTTAATCATAGAACGCTCAGGTCCGTTTGCTTTCGGAATATTTGGTACTAAGTCGATCCGCTAGGGTAAAGGTGCACATCAATAAAAAAAAAATATTAAAACAAAATATGACGCACAGAGAATATGTAACAAAGTTCACCTTTATATCGGTTTTTGGTTTACAACAATTATTGTCCCAACCCGTCTTAAATGAGTGTAACACATGGGCAAGTTCTCAGTGCTAGATTACAAAATTCAAAAAAAGGTGCTTTTCGGATTAACTTTGTTGGTACAAGGGAGAAAATTACTTCTTGGTCTTAGCGTAGTTTTTTCTTCAAAGACGAAGTTCTTATACGTAGCAGGAATCACGTGGGGAGTCTCAGCGAGATGGTCGGTCTTCAATACGGACTCTGACATGAACACCAAAGCGAACTTCACACGAAACTTGCCACTATGACTACTCGACCGTCTTGGCGCGACTCAATTTACTTCATAAATTAGAAGACCTTGTCTCGTCGACGTTTTGCTTACCTAGGGTTTTTCGGGTTGTTACAATTAAGAATTAGAATTATCATTCTGAAAGTTGCCTACGCAAGTCTTTTTCTCACCTTATCAAATTCTAGTATTTAACAAATGGCCCTTCTTGTTCGACCGTTCTCTAAATTCTATACCTATTTACGAAGAATTTTCAATTTCTGGACGACAGATCGTATCTGCGTTGATCCTAGCCATTCCATATCCTGAATCAATACTTCTTTAACGCCCGTCATACATCAATGTCAAATTGGCATTTTACAATCTCATCATATTTGAGAATATCACTCTCCACTACTATTTCTCGCTCGTCTGCTTTCTATTGTATTTTGATAACCAGCACCATCATTCATCAATTATTAAGATTACCTATTTTTAAAATTACAGTTTACGCACTTTCTCGTTTTATAAACTTAAGGGCCTATTATTCTTAGCTTCGGGTCATCTGACCATTTCATGGCTGATTCAGCTTATTTAGATTATCTTCAGCGCCTTTCGTAATTAATTACTGTCACACTTACCACATTGCTTTATCATAACATTATCCTCAATTCTAATTCTCTGAGACTCTTAAATTTTTCTCTCTAATTTTCTTATTCACACTCTCTCTCTCTCTCTCTCTCTCTCTCTCTCTCTCTCTCACACACACACACATAGACTTCATCTTTCTTTACTATTCATTCTTTGTCTCCTCTTCCCACTTTTTTTCTTTCTGTCACTTTCCTATGGACTCTTTTTTGATTTCATTTATTTTCTTCATCTTTCTACTTATAGTTGCAGTCAGACGTTGTCATTAGAACATCAGATATCCATTCACACACAGACACACACACATATATATATATATATATGTGTGTGTGTATATATATATATATATATATATATATATATATATATATGTGTGTGTGTGTGTGTATGTATATTAATAAAAAGAAAGAACAGTAAGATATATAATCCGGTGTTCTTATGTTCCGGTATTTTTATTTTTACAAAATAGTGCTCAATGTAAATTTACAGAACATTAATATAATAAATTAATAGAATTAAAATATGGTTTTTCGCTACACAGTTCCAACCATGTTTCAAAAATGGAAGCTAAAAGCCCCGAATTTAATTTTGTAATTAAATTAAAGACATTAGTTCCATTTCGCTTGAGGATGAAATGGAACTAATGTCTTTAATTTAATTACAAAATTAAATTCGGGGCTTTTAGCTTCCATTTTTGAAACATGGTTGGAACTGTGTAGCGAAAAACCATATTTTAAGTCTATTAATTTATTATATATATATATATATATATATATATATATATATATATATATATATATATATATACATACACACACATTTTACACCAAAAAGTATACCCGAAGATTAATAACATAATTTTAACGAACTGTCATTCTTAGATATCTAACACTAACCGACAGACACCTATTAATATTTTAATTTTAAGACCCATCACCCAAAAAGCTGTCCAAAGTTCATCCCCTATTCCCTAGAACGTAGAATTTGCCCTATAGTGTCCGACAAAATAAAAACGCCTAGAAGAAAAAACGAGATTACGCAACAGCACTATGTGGGGTTTGTGATATAATTAGAGAAAGGAACTCCTATACTTTTGAAAACCTCACAACATTCACAATAAAGAAAAAGTTAAAGTGTAACTCTAAAAATTCATCCACTCAGATTCACAAAATGCAACGAATCTTATATTGTATCACTCATGCACTAAAAAGAAGTTTCCCTACACAAAAGCAACATTAAATTATCAAACAACAGAAAAATCTTTGTGCCACAACACATCCACAAATGCAACAAGGATAACTTTAAAATTATGATAATATATCAAACAGATGATTACTCTTACCTTCAAATGCAAGAAAAATCTTCAGATACAAATTAAAACCAGCACTAAACAAATCATAACTCCACACGCATAAACACACACCATATACACATTGTGGCAAGACATACTGGTCGGGCAACACACACGCACGCACGCGTTAAAAATGTATATATTTAGTATATAGATTTCTGTATAATAATATATATAATATCTATGTATGGAGAACGAATATATATACACATACTTGCAAAAACGAACACACTAGACGAACCAGACGCACGCACGCACACACTCACGAAACCTACACACTATACAAAGTGTATATATATACTGTTTCCTTGCAATAATACAATATATATGTATAGAAAAAGATAAGAACAACGACTTCCTTTATTTCCCTTTCTCTTACCAAGTTTAATTGTTTTATTAACCCTTATTATTAAGAGGGCAGTTTTGAGGATTTCTACAGTTACATAAGTTTTCTTTATCTTCATTTCTATTTATTTTAGGATCTATATTTTTTTATTTTTGTATAAGTCTTTATTTAAGATATTAGCATTATGTTTCATTTCTAAGTTTTCAGTACAACTGTAACTTAATTTTAGGGTATTTTTATTAAAAATTGTACTGTCCTCTTAATAATAAATGCCGTATTGAATCCATAATTTATCAATGCAACAATGAATTGGAAATTAATAAGAAAAGCTATAAATTGTAGGTCATTAAATGACTCATGTCCTTTGTGCATACATGAAAAATTATACATTATTAATTTTCTAAAAAATAAAAATTTACTAAATCAAAAAAATGAAATAGCACTGTCAAATATCTCCCTTAAGTAATAATTAATTTTGGAAAAAAATAAAAATAAAATAATAAAGAATAGAGATGAAACGTACATTTTTGTATTTGATCTTTAATTAGTAATTAAGTTCTAATATATTTATTTGTAAAAAATACCGTATAGTCTATTAGTTATTAGAAAGTCGAATGGTACTTTAAATATAATGAATAAACAATAAGAATAAAATTTAATTAATAAAATTTAAGCATTAATAATGTCTTGCACATATTTAAATGACCCATTTAGAAAGTCTTTGTGTATAAAAATACAAATTAAGAGGATAAATGAAAATGCCTAATTTTTTTGTCATTGTAAAATCCAGGCGACTCACTGAATAACGGAAGTATACGCTTGTTAGCAGTCACTTCACCCCATCTAAACTTAACCTGACTTTATAAGTAACATATATTGGATACATAAACTGTCTAGGGAAATTAAAACGCAGCCACTACTAAATTAATATATATACATATAATCTTACGCTCGATCTAACTCACTATCTTACGCTCTATTAGATCTAATGCAGTCTATTTCTCTCGATCAATTTTCAGATTAATCTATAATTTTGATAAACACATGTTCAATGTTGAAGGTTTGGTGTACTTTCCATCAACAAGAACTTTATCTTTCAGTAATACTCTGCTAAATGTTTTATTTTATTTATTTTTGCGAAACATGTTTTTGCTTCTCTCGGGACTCTCTAAGATTTTGTCAAATAGCATTACCTTCGTCTCTTTTTCTTTAGCCCAAGCCATATTTTCCTTCTTCTACATATGCGCTTTCTCTTGTAAGCATCATATTGAGACCTTTTTTCCGAATTTAGATTTAACAATCTTTTTCCATATAAGAGCAAGTCGCTAATATTTGATTTAAAAATGGAATTCCCCCTTAATTCTTTCTAGATAACGGAATAGCTTACGCTCGTTGTTCAATATTTGAAATTTCGGCAAACAAAGTTATAGGTGTCTAAAAACTATTTCTCTATAATCGATAATATCTGTTCGTATATTTCTATCATAGATAGATAGTTTTATCCGTGTACCTCTCCCAAATGTACAATTACTTAATTATGATTATATAAAAATAATTTATCGATTCCATTGCTGTTCATCAAAACTTCTCAGCTATTTTTTCTAAATATACAATTATATTCATATCACGCGAGAGCCCGTACAGACAGACAAACAAACACACACGCACACACACGCACACACATGCACACACACACACACATGCGAGTAAAACAGACAAAAAATGAAACATGAAAATAATGCATTTTCTTCACCGTTGGCCATCTCTTTTCATTTCATCGTCTGTTTTGCCCGCGCTAATCCCAATCTCAGCACATCTATCTAGCTTTCGACCTCTCCCCCACTGGACTAAAATACCTAGCAACAATGTAAATGGACTCTCAATACCAACTCGATACTACCTGTCCTCCCTCCAACTTTCACCATTCACGTGCTTCGCGCCAAAGTCATGTCGTCCAATACCCCATCTTTCTTTGTCTTAGTCACGTCCCTGAAAAGATTCGCAGATCAACAGCGACGATTTGCTGATAGGTAAGGGTTGCTGTTTAGGGGTTCGACTCGTGCCCCTCAATCCTGTCCTTTTGTCGGACTCTGGATGTGGATTTCATTCTCTTTGGAAAAGTGCATTCGATGATAAGCTATTTTCGTACTGGTCTGCACGCGTGTGAGAGGCCCCTGTTGCCTGGTGCCTGTGACCGATAATAGACAGGAGTTTCAGCCATGAGGGATACTTGGTGACGGCCCCGCGGGTAAATGAGTAGTCCTGTCCTAGGCCACACCCGCAGGAGAACGCTCTGAGTAGCAAAGATCTGCTGTCCGTCTTGCCTGCATTGCATCGAACAGAAATCACATAGCGACCGTCTTCGCTTGATTCATCTGTCAGAAATCAAGAAAAGAAATAAAATGAAGAAGAGGCAATGATGAGGAATGAAATAAAAAGGATACAAAGCGTTCGCGAACATAGGCTATAATTTGTGAGCGAAAACACAATTGAATTGAAATTAAGTTGGTTCTAAATGGTGTGCGATGGATGTACTTAACGTTTCAAAAAACAACGCTGATAAAGAATCTTGCAGTGAGAATGGATGAAAAGGTTACAAATATACCCAAAAAAGAAAGACAATCATAAATAAAGGAGGAAGATTGAATAATTTTAAACAAAAATAAAGTGATAATAAGTTGAGAATAGACTAATAGGCAATGAAAACACTTAAAACAAAAGCCTGTTTTTATGATATAGAAACATTTTAAAAAATACTTCCCAGAAAAAAAAAACAAGAAAAATAAAAAAAAACTAATTTCACTAATACGCTGAATACTGGAAAGCAAGTCTAGCGTCATATAATTTCGGATTTTCTAAAAAGCCAAAGATTATTTTAAAAACGTCATTTCCACATTCTGTGAAAGACTGTGTTATTGCCTATGTCTTACAATAAAACTGAATCAGTATTTATTACTGATGTTTGCCACAAGGCCAGGCAGGATTTATTGAAAAAAATAATAAAATTAAGCAAGCAGTTTATTTAAATCATTATGATACATCTGTACGTTATCTCCAAATTATATTAATTTCAATCTAATTTTAAAAATCATCAAAAACATTACTGTTCGACGAATTTTATGAAATGTGTTGAGGGAAGAAAAATCAGCAAATATTAGAGAAAATGTGAATGCAAAGAAAAAAGTACAAAATTCAAGAAAACAAGCATGGTGCTTGATTTGTGTCTGCGATACTTCTACCCTTCACACAGCTGTGGCAGTGATCGATATTCAAACTTCAATAATTGAATTTCAAATCAAGCAAATTTTCTTCATTTAGAAGCTCAGCGAAACACAATCTTTCCGACCTCTTCTCCCCATTAAGCTTAATAAATATCAATGAAGATGGTAGGATGATAAAAGAAAGTTTCTGCAGATTTTATTGACATGGTATCGACTTAGAAGAGAACATCGGACTTCCATTGTTGATTGGTTAGAAATGTTATGAACTGGTTTCAACCTTCTGTGAAATCGTTGAAAAGAGATAATCGCTCTTCTTGATTCCGGGTGGTTACTTTAAAATCCCAATAAAGACAAAATTGTTATCAAGCTTGCTTGACAAACCCATGGTCCTATCGCGAAATCGATCTTTTGTCTTACAATTGTGGCTTTATCTCGTACTGTATTAAACTTAGTAAATACTTACATAAGCTTGCCTCGTGGTTGAAATAGTTGCGTGTTTTCACTAGTGCCAGAGTATAGTGTTAAACACCGATTTACAAGCTAAACAGTCAACTCCACATTTGAAAAACTGGTGTAACATAATCTCTTTTTGTCTCTGTTCCATACTAAGCCAAGTTTGTTAAAGTTTATATCAGACCTGTTCCAAAATTACTCACAATTACTTGATCATCATTCGTAAAATAATTAATAAAATGCTTACAAGTGGAGAAGATATCATATTTAGCACGTGCTGTGTGTATTAGTTTCTAATTTCAACGTCTCGGCTGTACATGATGTGTCTCTATTTCCTCGTGTTTTATCTTCAGCAAATGAAGCACATGTCATCGAAATTTAAATGAAGGCTCTGTAGTCTTTTTTTAACTGAAAACCTTTTCATTTTATAATTTTCTTTAAATCTTACCAAAATAATTTTGCTATAGTATTTAGCTACTATAGCAAAATTATTTTATACTGATTTTTATAACATAGCTAAAGTGTTAATCAATTGTCTAACATATAAAGCAATCACACACACGCATATGAAGATTGAGCGAAAGACTAATTCAGAAATAAAAAGATAAAACATTTATTTACACAATTATGTAGTTCACTTGCAGGTGCCTAGTTCAAATGTTTGAATTGAATTCAATATAGATCTTTCCCCCATGATTTTAAACTCTCTTGAATTTCTGGTGTCGGTCCGAAACAAAGAAACTTTCTCTTGCTTGTGACAAGTAGACAAGCGGGTATTTATATGCACCCCTATCTTCTAACAACCCACTCCTCCATTAACACTGTTTACAGCCAAGCTCTCCCCTTTAACTCCACTCACCCCGAGATTTTATTTCTCTCTTTGAAAAGATGGAGTTGTCAAATTCCGATTCATCATTTTCCGACATGTCGGTTTGTTACTGGTGTTGTTGTTGTTGAAAAGATGGATTTGCTGGTAACTTGAACGAAAATCACACTTTCACCCACGGGCCGATTACCAGATTTTCTAAAATGAAATATAAGACACGTTGTTCAAATTTAAATTCAAATGTTTTCTAATCTACATACACTTACATAAATGAAGATAAATTAATGTCACTGCATGGAACAAACTTATATACAGAAACATATTATTAGAAATTATTTTAATTTTACATTTAAGAACAAGCTGTTCTATTTTTATATCTGCAAAATCTGACAACTCTATCTACAAAAGTTTAAGTAACTTTTAATCTTTCGCTCTTAACACAATTTCTATCTATTTTGTTTAACTTTAGAAGGAAACCCGTTTAACACGAGTTTCCTAACCCATTAGGGTCGAAGAGGTACCACATGTACTGTAGCTGCATTATTCTTAGTATGTATTAATCAAGATAGCCTGACGTGCCCCAATACTCTCTAGGCTAGTTTGAATACACAATTTTTCTTCTCCTAGAAGAATGCTACAGGACCCAGTATGTCCTGTTATTTACGCATAGCTGGGGGAGAAGTGATGGATTCATACTTTTCCCAAGGTTATTAGTACGTAATCTCAATCCGATTCGTAATTTCACCGTGTCTCCTAAAAACAGTTTAGAATTTTTGTTTTATTTTTCAGGTTATCCTTCCACTTGCTGCATTTTAAAACCTTTTCGGAAACGTTCATTTAGTATTTTCCCTATGTAAATTACAATAAAACATACGCGATAATAAAGGAATCATATGACAGCGGTGAAATAGCAGAGTACCTCAGCATATGGATCCTCATAGTGTTGCAAAAAACAGGTGCAAATGAATGCGAACCCCATCGAATAATCAGCTTGACAAGTCATATATAAATGCAATTGAAGCAACATACACTTTCCACTTCATGTTAGCGAAAAGCGTTAGTCCGAGAAGGTGCAATGTCTAGAGTATAGTATTAGCCATGCTGATGGAAGATAAAAAAAGCTCTCAGACGGTTAAAAGAAATTTGTTTTCATGTTGTGCCACTAAGTCGATTAAATAACTTAAATAACTTAAACATGAAATAATAAGGAATGAAAATAGTACTCCACTTATATTCATTTCCGGATTTCGATGTTTCCCGATATCTTCACGCGACACATCCTTTTTGGTAATGTTTTTTTTCTAATCTCAATTATTTATTCTTTTTTATTTATTTTTTTTTGTTTTTTCTTTGTTTTTGTTTGTTTGTTTGTTTGTTTTTTTTGTTTTTATAATTACTTTAATTTTAGAAAGGCCTTTTTCCTGTTTTGAGGTTACTAAAATATGAGAGCTTTGTGTATTTATTAACAAAGAAACCACTTGAAGGCGTGTTCAACAGTTTAGGATAACAAAATCTTTCTCCACTCAACTGTTGGGACGTTAATAAGGTTCCATAATCACGATACTGTTACTGAAATATTGAGATTAAATAAAAAAACATTTCTTTAATTAATGAAATTTTTCATCATTCATCTGACAACAATCAAGAATCTATCTTCGCCACAAATACAACAGAATGTAGTTAATGAAGCTAACTACATTCTTTATTTTTCAACTGGTGAATGAATTACTTATAACTGAAAAATTAGTCTTTGAAAATAAAGAGACGAATCTTTAAATCATAAATTAATGAAGAAATTTAACAAAAGAAATATAAATCTTCTATCTTCCTGATACCTGTGCTTTTATTGTCCTTTCTCCTCACTAAATTCTTCACTTTCTCTTTCACTCCCAATAATCCCTTGCATCTTAGTGATATTATCGTCTTGCTTGGTATGAAATGGCTAAAACTACTGCGATTTGCAGGTAACCTGAACTTTGGCATTCAGTAAATTTTATATTTCATAGGGAATAAAATTTGTTATTTTATAGTTGATATCGTTATTCCCACTTCCTTCAAGCTAGAAAGCTTAAACTATCAAAAATGCTCATGAAATTTCAACCATAAACATCACATGATATAAGTGCTGCCGATATAATGTGCCGAGGTAGAAGGTAACCCTTGGCATTTTCACAAAGCTTATTTCGTGAATGTATTAACGCTAAATGGTAAATAGAGCTAGTTTTGGGGCCCGAATCAGACAATGTCGACTTCTTATTTCTTGGAATGATAATTGTCCTTAAAGGTGTCACCAGGACATTGATATGAAGATATGCGCATTAGACTATATGTAAGATAATTTATTTTGCTTCCATCCTATCTCTTTCAAACAGAAAGTTAGAAAATTGTATGTACAGAAATAAAGACTATAAGAGGAACGGGAATAAATAAATCACGCATAAAATGGAGCATTATTGACCCTTGTATGAAAAAAATGAATCAGGAAGAATTTATGTATTTTTTTGAATTAGGAATTAAATATACATTTTAGAATCAGTAAGACATTTGTTAATTTTTAAATCTTCTCATCAATTTTTAAGATTTTTATCATCAAGGATTTGTGTTTTACTAAGGTATTAAATGATAGCTTGAACACTTTCAGGATCTTGAAAATTTGCCAGTCTTCGAAATCAGAATTCGGAAACCTGTTTTTATTTATTTTTTAAAAATTTACTTTTAACGCAAATGTTTCAACCATAAGAAGGTACAACTGTTATACTGTTGCAATTATGTGCACTCGAGAGTAACTAAACCAGTTTAGTATATTCTGCTGGGACCAGTTATTGGTTCACATCCAAGTAGAAACCAGGCTTTCAACTATTGATGTTTTCAGACAATATTTAAACGTACAAAGTTATTAATAAATATCGATACACAAATCAGTTTTAAAAAAAAACTTTTCTTTCTTTTCTACATTCTTTATCTCTCCTTGTTATTTCCATTTATTTCCTTCTATATCGTCTTCTCTTACTTCAGACTCCTCTTCCGTCTTTTCTCTTCTTTCTTTCTGCTCGCAACTTTACAAAAGCCAATTCCTCTGCTTCAATTTAGCACTTCTTGCCTTTCTTTTTTTTTTGCGTGCGGCTCTTCTTGTTCCTCTTTTCTCGTCGTTCTTTTCTTCATCTCACTTCCACCTCTTTACTTTTTAACTTCTTCCTCCATCGTCTTCTTTTTCCCACCCCGGGTGGTGCAATGTCAGCCGGAAGAATTAATGTTTCCTTTGTCCACCTTCTTTTCACCCTTTAAACAACATCAGCCGTGCTCAATTCATTGAACTTTAGTAACTCGAGCTTCTCTTGCTTACTTGCCGAGTGTGTCATCTATTTTACCCTTAGGTGCACAAGGCAATGTCACTGGGACGAAGAACACAAACACAATGACGACAAGTCGTTTATTAGGAGACTTTCCAATTGATAATCAAATATTCTGACGAAGCCAATAAATAACAAATGGTTGACAATTTGACATTCGACACGAGGGATTTTATAGCAGTTCTCTTTTATGTTGTCGATAAATGTTACGCATAACGTGGATTTTGATAAGTAAACGGCTTGCATTGTCATTTCACCCTTGTTTTTATTTAATAGGTTTGCATTTAAAAGAAAATACAAAATCTTGATATAAGCTTGCAAAGCAAAGCTTCGTATTAAATAATATATCTATATCTATATAGGTCTCTATATATAGGGGGTTTATCAGTTTGACCATTTTATTGGTTCCTAATTTGACGCAGTATTCACTTTGTTGGATGGATATAATCCTTGTCACTCATCGGCGTTTTTCATATATTCCCGTTGTCCGAGAGTAAACATCTTTTCTAGTTCTAACAACCATCCTCAACCGATGTTAAATATGTTCACGTCTCATGGGTGTCATAGCTAGACTATATTTTTTCTCATTATGTCACTTCAATATATATATGAAGTGGACACTGAGGTCAACACCCCATGTGGACAGTCTGTTTCTTGCTTAAACGCAATCTTCAGGCAATGTGTGTTGTGTTTTGGTTTGACTATTTATATATGATGGTCAATGATGCATTATGGTTAGATGTTTTGTATTATCTTAACGGTTGTTGATGCACGGTAACGGTTATGTTATTCTCGGGGATATTGATTAGAAATATTTGTGAATCCGAATACAGATAAAACATATAAATAAGAAAGAAACAACCCCAACTTACAACAGCACATCAATAGGATGGAATTTTTATGTAGAAAATAGCGATAAGAAAACAAATATTTATTGCGCTAACTTCAACTTAAAAATCTAAACAGCTAATAAACCAATACCTAAAACTGGTAAATATCTTTAAAAGCAATTTACAACCGAATAAAGAATGCAAAAAATAAATGACATAAAATAGCACAATACTAAGACATAATAGAATGAAATTAGGGGAATAAAAATAAACAGACTCATGGTTAGAATTATTAAAAATTGAAACTGCTATCCCTAGACAAAAAAAGATAAAAATGCATTCCTGATTCCTTTAAGACATCAGGGTTCTGTGTAGAAAGCCAACAACAAGCCAGAATGGAGATCGCTCTAGGTGTGAAACTGCCGGTCATATTGCAGTATTGTTTTCTGTCTACACCTTATAAAGGGTGTATCAAAATTACTTTTACAAGCATTGGACGCACGTTCCTCACACCAAAACACGGATAAAAGGTCATATAAACATATATCCGCAAATCTTTTGTTGGTGAGTTATGTTTAAGGAAAGTTTACGGTAGATGACGTTGTGTTGCCATATAGACTAGGTTACATTTGTCATTTGAGTAATTTTGTGACTAGTCTGTCTTCGGCGTTTAACGCGTATAGTAGTCAGTTAACTAAGAAGTGTTCCGTTTAACAGAATATTCATATCGTAAGCAGGCAGATATGATTATTACATACGGCCGCGCGAATTGTAATGGACGCTAGGCTGCACGGCTGTATCAGATTATGTTTCCACATCGAAGGCAGTCATCCAACCGTTGCTGCTGTTTATCGTCGCGTTACTGAGACAGGATCCGAAACTTATCTCTATTAATCATCTGAAATACCTCTTTCTGTCTCCCAACAACATGGATGATGCTAATCTCTAGGTGAGTGACTCGTTGCACCTTACTGGGATAATATTCTTAGCCAAAATGAAGTGGAAAGATTATATTGAATTTTATTGCGAGGTCTGCCGCTAAGAATGTGGGTTCACTGTGTCGTACTAGACATTTTTTCTCCAGAATCTATCTTTATTTATCTATATTTATAAATCTAAAATTCTTCCATACTTTGAATATTGCTGCTACATATGATCCAATTTTTGGCAATCTATTAGTAGCTCAAACCAACTCTGGATTGGTTAAATATTTCACCTCGCAAGATCGTCTTTCAGATAAGCAATATGGTTTTCGTTTCTCTGGGTCAACTGCTATTGTATTATTGATTATTGCCGAAAGGGTTTATCGAGCATTAGATAAGAATTGTGAAGCTCGCGCTGTTGCTTTAGATATCTTGAAGGCATTTTGACAGGGTTTGATATACTGGTTTTCTTTACAAGCTGAAAGTTTATGGTATTTATGGACAAATTTTAAACCGACTCAATCTTATTAAATCGCGAAATGAAAGCTGTTTTAAAAGCTCTTCTTGATCATTTTGCATTTAGGCAAACGTACCAGGGCTTTATCTTTAGACCTACGGTGTTCATAATGTTCATCAACGTCCTTCCTGATGGCATCAGTTATTTACTCGGTAGCTCTGCTGATGACACAGCTATTTACTCCTGTCTTAATAGTAAGTCTGATCGGTTCTTAAAGGACAAATTGGTAGCAATGGTTTGTCAATTTTAGCGTCTTCAAAACGAAACTCCTCTCTATTAATCGTCTAAGAGAACCCTTTCTGCCTTTTAACGTGGTTAATGCTAACCTCCACCGACTCACTGCGCCTTCTTGCTCTAACATTTTTCCGCTGACATGAAGTGGAAAGATTATATTGAATAAATTGATAGGTCTGCTGCTAAGAAAGTTGGTTCACTGTGCCATGCTAGACAATTTTTCTTAACAGAATCTATTTATAACTCTACCATTCGTCCATTCTTTGACTATTGCTGTCACATATGGTTTGATGCTCCTCCTATATATTCTGAGATTCTTGACAAAATCCAAAGAAAAATCTGCAATATTATTGGTTCTAACCTAGTATGTCGGCTTCAGTCACTTTTCCATCATTATAATGTAGCTTCCCTGTGACTTTTCTATAAATATTGTTATGGTAATTGTTTTGATGAAATTTCCTCTATGGCACTTATGAATTTAAGCGCAGTACTAGTTTAGTGGAAAGGCCTCATCATTTTACAGTTGAAATAGCCAGATGTAACCGTAAGTTCTGTGCTAACAGTTTCTTGCCTCTCACTTCTCACTTGTGGAGCTCTCTTCTAACATCTTGCTTCCCAGTCAAGTTTAATCTTCAGTGGTTTAAATGAAATGTCATTCGTTATCATCTGTCTTCTTAATTCCTCTCCGTTTATTGTTCTCAATCCTTAATAATATTTTTCCTTTTCATATATTCTTTCACGTCCAGTAACTCTCTGTGTCGTAGTGGCTTTATTGCATTGTTTGGAGTGAAATGAATTTAATAATAAATCTTTAATCAAATATCAATTAAAAATCAGCCGCGATAAGAATGCATACATTTTTGGACATCACACAAAATAGATAGTTGACAGTTGATAGATAGATAGATAGATAGATAGATAGATAGATAGATAGATAGATAGATAGATAGATAGATAGATTTGACTCACCTTTCGAAGTTGTTCAAAAAATAAATGAATCAATATGTTTTTCAATAATATGCTTTTTACAATTTCTATGCATTAGCAATTATTTACAAGTTCTTCTCTTAAGTGTCTATTTTAAAAAAAAACAGGAAATGTTTTGTTTATAAAATATAAATGCTATAACCTCACTATCTTCTCACTCACTCACTGTATCCATCTATCTCACTCTGTCATTATCTTTACCTTTGCTCCTCTCCTCGATTCACTTATCTTGATCTAAAACTTCCATGAATATTGAAACTGCTTTATTTTACAATTCCAGGCACAAGTTATTTTGTATTTTTCGCTTTTACTAGTGGAAAAACACTTAAAAAACTGTTAAATAAAATGAGGACATCATTTCTTTTTGAAAAATACATGGATTTATTTTATCTTTTTGTATATATTTTCTGTGAAATGTCCTTAGTTCACTCGTATAGTGAGTTCCATTCTCACTGACCATGACTATCAAATGTAGTTTTATAATGGTTAAGCTTAGCTTAATCTAGCAAAAGAGTTTCAAACGAGGATCAAACACTCTATCATTTTAATTTTAGCTTTTGTTTGTATATAAGAATAACCAGCTTTGTTAGATATTCATGATTGATGTGTATAGCTGGCATTGACTATCGAACTGCAAAAATGCTTGAGAAATATTTGCAACGATTTTTTTAAATTCTTTTTACAAATATCATCAACACGTTTCGAAAAAAAAAGAAAATTAATTTAATCAAATAACCATTGGTTAAATAATATTTATTTTTGTCATGTTCGGTTGAACGGTGGTTAGGATACCGTTCTAGTTCATAACTGCTGATTCTGAATGATAGTAAGATGGTCTTCCCTGGCAATGAGAACGTACCGCGTGTCTTTTTCTTGGGAAGGAAATGGCATGTTAAAATAAACATGCTTTATAGGATCGAAATGAATAAGGAGAAAACTGGCCTCACTGTGAGTTTTCTGTGTACCGAGTCGGGTGGAAAGAGGAGGAGGTGGTGTGGTTGAGGTGACCAATCGGCCAAATTGGTAAAACAGTAACAATGAAAAACGTTTCCTCCTACAAGCGGTCAGCAAGGGTTGCAGCAAGGACAAGAGATAACCATCTCCAAAGTGTGTGGGGGGATATTTATCATGACAAGTTGTACGTAAATAGATAGTCCAGACCAACGGCTGGAGTGTGCCTGCCTCCAGGCAATGTTACATTTTGCCAATGAGTCGGACACCTTACCTATGCGATTTCTACCCTTTTTTCGTTCTTTACAGAACAATAGTCGACATCTTCGAAACAATCCTTTTTCTTTTTGTTTTTATTTGAGAAGTTATTTAACTTTGTTTAAAGTCTTTTTTCGCTAGTAAAAGCGAAAAATACAAAATAACTTGTGCCTGGAATTCTAAAATAAAGCAATTTCATTATTCATTTATTGACACTATCGTCTCTGCACACGGAACGGGACGCTGGAAAAAGATGAGAATATGATAAAAATATTGATGGAAACTATTTGGTTTCTTCAAACTTTTAGATTCATTTCTTTTACGCATTTTGATTTTCAAATTGAAGAATAATTTTGAAGATGTCTACAAAGAATTCTCAAATGTAATAACTTCTATTCTGACTGACAACCTAATAATCATTCTTAAACTAGATTAAATTAATAAACATGAGATAATTTTGCTGCAGGATTTTCAAATTGCATTCAATATTCATTTTTTACCAAATTTAGCACAAAATTAACTGGGATTTGAGAGGATACATTCTGACTGCCTGCCTTGAACATCTATATTCAAAATCCCGACATCAACTGATGAAATTGCTATCACAAACAGTAAACATATTCATTCTTTCACACATTTTTACTCATATTTTATCTTTCTTATCATAACATTTCTGTCCGATTCGTTTTACGACCTTAAATTTAAACTGCAAGCATTCGGAAACAAGCAAGAACCTTCAGACGAGACTCAAATTCAGATCCGTTATCATAAAAGATTGATATATGTCATGTATGACATGCTGCTACACTTTCTGACCAACTGAAATAGACGATTTTGAAGAGACAATGGTTTCCTCTCTAATTAAACAGCCCGATCTTTCGTGTCGTATCTCCTATTAACATTTGACTATTAAATCAGATGATTGAGTTCTGTTTATTTTGAATTATGTAACTATTTTTGAGGTTGTTTAGTAATAATAGCAATAGTTTAAGTTGTCTGATTTTCTGAAATTAATTATAGAATGTTAGTTAGCCTCGTCTGAAGTAAATTTTTACTTCATATAATTTATGTAATTCCATTTCAAACCTAAATTTTGGCCGAAAACGCCGTGATTAAATAATAATTAGGACATAAATAAAAGCATTCAGCATATTTTATTTTTATTATGAAAATGCTTATCTCGGAACCATAGACATGTTAAAGTGCTGCAACTATTATTTCTGTGACGTTTTACCAGCAATCAAATCAAAACCGATTCAGCTACCAACCAGATAGATAGAAAGATAGATATTTCCATTATGGTGCTACGTGGGACATAATTTAATATAATGGAAGTTTAGTGGGTTGATGCATAGTGTGGGTTGATGAAGCACGTGCCAGAAAGTGTGGGTGGGAAGAGAATACTTTATGTTCTTCGAAGCATTAAAAAATAAAAGAGATTGATTGCAACTGGGAACCGGAAGTCATGAGATAACAGTCATAGTGGACAATGGGTTTTGGTGTCAAACTGGAAATAAATTCATCTCCATCAAACCGTGACCTTCCTTCTTTCTTCCTGTTTCAATTGAAATCTGTGATCTTAATTATTAATGGCTTGTTTTATGCTTATTTGTCGTCCATAAATGATCAATTGGAAAACAAATACTATGAAGATTCTTACTAACAATCAACACAAGTAGCACATCTCGTGGTTAAATAATGGTTGGTGGCTGATGCGCTCTCCTGCATGACACCATCAATAGTGAATTTGTGCCTGACTGAGTTCACCTGTGTCAAAATTAAGCTATGTTTAGTAAAAAGTAGTTGCCTTAGCTTGCAGTAATTGCTAAAGAGCTCATTTGTTTGACCATTACTACTGAGTAAGTGAATTCGATCCTCACTGAATACCAAGTTGTTGTAGTCATACTAAGCTTAACCGTCATGAATTGAATTGAGTGTGAAGGCAAAATGAATTCTTCTTTTGTTCAAATTATTTAAAATCTCAGGAGAAAGAGAGAGAGAGAGAGTGTGTGTGTGTGTGAGAGAGAGAGAGAGAGAGAAACAGAGAGACAGTGAAAACTGGAATCAAGAGAAATCGCAAACGAAAATGTGTGAAAAGGTGAGAAGACAAATCAAGACAGAAGAGAAACATAGTGAGAAAAGAAAAACAAAAAGAAGTCAGAAGATAGAGAAAAAGGAAATTCAGAGATAGAATAAGAAGCAAATTGATAGAGAGAGTAACCGAAAGAAAGAAATGGGGAGAGATAAAGAGAAATAAAGTGCAGCTTAAGTAAACGACAGAGACTTCTAGACTCTTTGATTTAATGTCAGTATAAATCGTTTGTGCAGTTAAAAAAGAAATTTCAATAAAGATCGAGACTTTTAATTACTTGCATTCGCTGTTGATTGTATTTTTCAGTCGGTCAGCATTTATAGATAACTATTATGTAAATACTCAAATTTTAAGTCAAAGAAAACATTTAATCATAGACAAAAATTTATGTGAATAGAATTTAATATACATGTGCGCGGACGCATGTGAGGGCGCGCGGGCGTGTGTCATTATGATGGCATCACTTGCAGAGAGCCCAGTGGACAATTGAGCTGACGCGGGTTAAACAGGTTTCTTTTGCAGAATGCCTGCTAATTTTACACCGTTATTACCCCGTCTTCTGCTCTTACATTACGGTTTGCTTCGGAAGGGTTGGTTAGCTGGGAGACCTTATGTCGTCATGTCTTCCTATCGCCACCCATTGAGAGTTATTTTCATGGAATTTCTGTATCTCTTTCTTGTAGCCCTCCTGCTCCACCAGCCATTGTTTCTTAAATAGAAGGATCTTTAAAAGTCTTCCATCTTCGTCACACGTCTTGCTTGTATACTTATTTGTGTTTATTGGGTGATTGGAGGGGGTATCTGTAAAAGGGTTTGTTTATTATCACTGTCAGTAGACTGTTTTTAGGTTGTTCGTTTATGTCTGTGTATACGAAATTTTTTGCTATTTAAATGTTTTTTTTTTACTGTTGTGCCTGTGTTCACACATGCACACACACATATGTGTATATGTGTAAGTGTGTGTGTGTACTTACTTGTCTACACATTGTACCTGGAAAAAAATAAACAAAAGCTCTATCGAAATGACACCTTATAGAGCAAAAACTAGGGTTTTATTCGGAGAAAATGAACGGATAGATGTACAGTGTAACCCGGATATAAGAGAGTTGTCGGAACCGGAGAAGAAGTATCTTATATCCGGGTTTCTCTTATATCCGGGTTTGGTCTATTATATATACATTAACACAGGCTCTAATTTGGGACCAGAGAAAATCTCTCTTATATCCGGGTCTCTTATATCCGGGTTACACTGTATAGATAAATCCGTTTAATAAAGAAAGGAAAATATATTAAATGTAAATATGGATTTCGCTCTTGTTTTGAAATAGTTTAAGGACGGTGATGGGTGTAAATTGTTATAACGTCAATAAGACTAACATTGAATAATAAATAAAGCGAATTTAATTTATAGATTTGGAAAAATTGGGTCGCCACTATTTAAAATGGCGTAATTTAGATTTAATGAAAGCTATTTATGAAGAAAGAAAATCTAATTGTGGGGGTAATAAATTTTCAAAGTTGTCTATTGAATTCAACATGGAAGAATTGGGTGTATAACGGAAGTGAAGTTAAATGATGAAACAAAAAGAGAAAAATAAAATGATTGTGAAATAATTATTTTGTCCAGCTTAACAAGAAACAAATATTGGATTAATGACGCGGGTATTATTATTATTATATAAGTTCCTGTCAGGAACTGATCGACGAAATCATCAAAGATACATGCTGTGATCTATTGATGTGTGTATCACTCATTCTCTCCCCAAACGAATTATGGGGAATAAACTTTATGCGCGCCATTCTGTCTAGTCTCCACAGAAAGGTTGAGTTCATATAGTTCCTGCATAATGCAAGTTTGACGACTCAACAATAACGTTTTCAACACTGCCCCACCCTTCACGGCCCAAGAACTCTACAACGAGGACTCTCCATGTTTTCACTCACCACAAATTTCCCAACGTATATAATTGGTTTCGGAGGTGCAACGTTACAAAATCTAAACATCTGAAACTTTGGAAAACATTCCGCATACACACACATGGCAATAATAATGTAATATTAGCCGCTTCTTTATGAGAAAATATTTGGCATTCAGTTACCAAACAGCCAGTACTATTGTCGGTCGAAATCTATAAAATTTTTCTCTTAAAATATTTTTTCAGGAAAATAGGTTCCTTAAGAGCAGTAGCTGTTATCACTCTTTCCAGTATTGATGGGGGTTTAAACTTTTATTTGAAATAGTGTTGAATATCAACATCTTAATTATGTCATTTTTTATCTTCGATTTACATGTGCTATACATTTTATTTTTTGTTACTGTTGAAAGTCTTCAAGTGATATGCTTTCTGTTATTTAGTCAAGTTCTTTGTGATTCTGTAGCGCCAGTCCACAACATATGAAGAAGCTTGGTCTTCTCCAAGATACACAGGCTTTACTCGCTCAAAGCCATTCTAATGATTGAACGGAGAAAAAACTTGTATATAGCAGGCATTTTTCATATTTCTGACCAGATTTGGCGCCATGCATGACATCCAAATGAAAGTCTCGATTTGACATGGCTATTTAAGAACATGATTTGTGTTTTCAGGTTAAGATTTTGGCTTTCTAGCAATTTGCGGTGTTACCTCTAGCTCAGCCTATTCTATGTTCAATTCCCTTATCTCCTATACTAAATTTGTCATAATTGAATCATACACCGAGGTATTTTAAGTGTTTAGAACTTACTAATTCCTCATCATTAATGTTCATGCTGGATTCAGGCTAAGTGCCTTCACTGCTTTCATTCCAATCCCAGATCATAATTTCTCTTTACGAAGGTTGAGTCAAGTCCTGTTTATTTGACCACTTCGTAAGGTTGATTTTCTGTTCAATATCATTCTTATCTTAACTATGAATACCTATATCGCCAGCATAACACCCTCACCTCGTCATCAGTACACTGGTCTCAGGAAGGAAAGCAGATACATTGTTTTCTAGATTCGTTTGGGATGTGGTAAGGAATGCTTAAATGATCAGTTGCCATCTCTTCACATCTGTGCTTGTACATGCGTAGGGCCTAAGAAAGGTTTAGATAAACTGGAGTGTCCATTTCATTCTTGTACTCCTGGTGAGGTTGGAAATGTTTCCCTATTGGTGACCCTCACCAAACATGTAACATTTTGTGGACCGATAAAGTTCCTCTATTAGATCAATATATTTAGTGGATTCGGAATTTGGGAGGATATATATATATATATATATATATATATATATATATATATATATATATATATATATATATGCACACATGTATTAACGTAGATAAAGTTAATCCTAAACAAAGGTAAAAAGATAGGAGAGTCGGTTACAGTTTTGGTGTCACGTGTCTAGAAATACATGTGCCACCGGTAAGAGTTCAAGAGGAAAATGCAGAAAGTGAAGTTGTGGCCTTGCCAAACCTCAGATAACCACACGTAATAAACTGAACAGTAGTCATCTTATTTGTAGTTGTAATACTCATCTTACAGCAGATGGCCACTTCGACACTCTCGATCTGTTCCCTTGAATGCATTGATCGGTAGGCACGTCTATTTAGCAGAATCCATTATTCCAGGAAAAATATATTAAAATATCAATTTTAGCAATAATTCGAAATATTCATAGTATAACTTTCTTGACCTAAGGGAACTGACAAATATAATGTTCAAATAAACACGAGTACAAAAAGTAGCTAAAAACCCATACAACTAAGTCGTTTGCTTCAACAAATTCGAGATAATTCACATGGATTCATTTTTTAACATCATCAATCAAAACACACTCGTCAGAAAGCATTGAATCTTTTGCTATAATCACGTGATCTTTCAATTCACTGATTATGTCTTTTTGTCTTAGTGATTAGCGATGGTGATATAATAACCATTATGGGAAGTGGTGAACAAATATTTACAAAAATAATATACTTATTTATTGAGTTGGGTGCTTAGCCATAGATCAGTGTCTAATGAGTTAAGCTCACAAATAATTACTAGAGTAATATGTTCAATGTTGAGTGCCTCATACTAATATACTCAGTTTGTGTTAGACGAAGCGAAGCTTATTAAATATTGAATTATAAATGACTATTAAACATTCAATATGTTTTCAAATATTCAACGATGATTTTTAAAGATGTTTAAAAATCGACCCAACACCTACAACATTACCATTATTTATACATATACCATTTCTATATAGAAAAATCAATCAACCCCGTTCTTCGAAATCAAAACCGTCAAATCTAGCTCAATTCATTCTTTAGTTTTGTCATCTGTACGACCTGAGCACACAGATATACAGACATGTAGTCCTCCTTATTTTAAAGACTATCGATCCGCAGAATTTATTAATTTATTTATTATTAGTTCATGCATCTTCATTTTCCAACCGGTTCTTTGGTAGTTACTGAGTGATATCTCTTCTTTTCATTGCTGCAGAACTCTTCCAATCTTTTCAGCAGTGCTGATTTCGTTTTTTCTCGGATTTTTAGTTCCTGTATGTGTTACGCTCTTTGTTAACCTTCCAACTGCGCTCCAACAACGAAGAGCAAAACTGATATTTTCATATTCCACAATTTCTTCATCAGTTCTCTCTCAAAGTCTTCATATTTGCTCAGCTTAATCTTTTCTTTCTTATTCTGTGAATTGCTGGAAGGAATCCATTGTTTGACTAATTTTTTTGTATATTTACGATTTCTCGGTCTGCATCGAGTGATCTATTTGAATCGCAAATTCTCAGAGAATTTTCTCACGTTGTTTTAATTGTGTAAAACTGACTCTAATTTGTGCGGAATCATTAGTTTGTAGTGCCAATTTTAGTTTTCAAACGAGTCATGCCTATTTTGTGACGTTTTTTTTTTTTTGTATCTCGGTCTATTTACTAAATCCGCTCATTATATGATTGGTGATCTCTACAGACAATCTGCATATTTCTATATATATGTGGAACAACTGCATTGAATCAATAGCTACATCTACCGCAATAAAAGCTGGTTGTCTGCGTCACGCCAGGTTTTTCTCGTCTGAGACTATACTTCAAATTTACAAATCTATCATTCGTCCTTGCATTGAATATTGTTGCCATATATGGTTTGCTGCCCCTGCTATTCATCTCGAAGTTCTCGTCAAAATCGAAAGACGGATATGCAATGTGATAGGTCCTGACCTGGCATCTCTCACCCAGTCACATTCTCACAAACGTGATGTAGCTTCCCTCTGTCTTTTCAACAAATATTTTCATGGCAAGTACTCTGACGAACTATTTTCACTGGTGCTCCAATTTAAGCATGGTATTAGATTGGCATCTCGATCCCACCTTTTACTATCGAAACATACCTTTTCGCCAATGTAATAAGTTCGATCCTCAATGAATTCCCATGATTATGATCTTGTACCATCCTATTGTGCTATGCTAATTAAATATTTACGCATTTAGCTATCTCAGTTTTTGCTATTTCCTTCTTGAAATATTCCGAAATTGTTCCCATCAAAAACCTTCTTTAAATTTATCATTTTGCTGCACTCTGACATTTTATACATGTAGTTTTCTTTAGGTGCTCTATATTTCAGGCTTTTTGTCAGACTAAATAAGCTTCGTAAATGCATATAAGCGGTTTTCAATTAAAGATTCTAGAAAGCTTTCTAATTACATTTTTGTGTATCGACGTGTTACCAACATTACTGGGATCACTGATAACATTCTAACATACATTTTTGTATTTTTACTGCATTTTGTTTTTTCTCTGATTTTGCTGGACGCTTTGTGTGTGTGTTTTTCGCTTCTTCTATGTACAATGATTCTTCAGAATATGGGCATTTATGGCTCTCTACAAATTCCTGTTATTTTATAACTCTTAGCATTGTTTGTTTTGTTTTTTAACAATCCTTCCCACACCATGTTCTGCCATCCATTTACACAAGTTCGTTAGCTTAGTTAATCGCTGTTTCCCGTCTGTCATTGTTGTCTTCACTTCCTTTTTTAATATTTTATCATACTTTTTTACTTTCTGATTATTTTTAAATATCTGTTTTTTTATATAATGAGTTTTTAAAAACTCTACATATAATGTATGTTTAAATATACTAGATTGGTTTTTAATATTTCAAAAACTGATTTAAAAAAGAAAACTTTTCTTTAAAAACCTGATGTCTCTAATGACTAATTATAAAACTGAGTTTTTAAATATTTATTTTGCTTCCATTGATTTCATGCTGACAATTATTTTTATAATTAGATTCATTGAATTTTAGATGTAATTTTATACATAGATATATACATACACAGAAACATACACTCAGACACGGACACACATACACACACGCACACACACACACATATACACACATATATATATATATATATATATATATATATATATACTTTCTCGTTGATCAAACTCATTAGAGAAAAAATGCTCTACGATTTTATTTGGCACGAAATCAGATGTCCAGTTTTTCTGTCTTCTGACAGTTCAAGTTTCGAAAAGCTGATTTGTCTAAAATCCAAAAATATTATTTGCAAATACGACCCAAATTCATTTATACAGTTTCCATTAATTGGAATCATTAAAATGTTTTTTACATTCGTTTAGAACCAGATTATTGCATTCACTGACTTACTTTTTTTCATCTTGTTTTCGTTTTTGATGATATTACAAAGAATTTGCTGCTGCTGTTTCGGTTTTGCTTTCCTTTGTTGTTATTCAATCCATTGAATTATTTATTTATCTTTCTTTCTGAAAGATAAAGAAAGATAATCAAATCGGTTGTATGAATTCCGATCTCAGGTGGCTCACGGATCCACCTAAGATAGGAATTCATGTCACCGATTTTCCAACCGAATAAACAGCAATAAGCAGCTTCGAATCACGTGAAAAGCAAACAAATCAGCGAGGTGGTCTTCATTCGAAAAAGCTGGCGGCAAAACTTAATAAAATCAGTTTCCTATTGTTAAACTCTCGACACCTTTGTGCGCTCGGGATTCCAACCTTACGAAATAACATTTTTCTAATTTAAATCTCGTTAAATGTTGCTTTTTAAGCATAAAACCTCTTGAATGAAAGTTGATCTCATCTCCATTGCAAATAAGCACTCATGCCGTCCGTGCGACATTCCTATTTCGTAAGTGAATAAAGAACTTTTTTTACATGTCAGTTTGGCTTACACGTCATTTAGTCGATATTTAAATTGACTCTTAGCGTACATACAGAGAAACATTGTTTCAAATCCTTTTTATATTGTCCTTCTTTAAGTTTGACTAGTAACTTACATGCTACCACCTTCCTCATTTTGTATAAAAGTGAAATACAATCTTTCTCCACTCGCCATCTTACTATGGACTGAGGTGAGTTAAGTCTGTTTGCACATTATTAACCAACATCAGTAGTCAGTGTTTAAATCCAATTAAAAGCAAATATTTCTATTTTCTCGGCAACCAACCATCCCCAACTAGTAGGATTGATGTTGCTCGATCACCCGACATATATGTTTCCCTCATCTGATGATATTATCTTATATCTTTGTTTCTTGTCAAATGAGATAAGGCTTTAGTCATCACACCCTTCCCGTGACTCTTCTTAAAATAATCAAGGGAACGCACTGAAACATCAATCAGGAGATTCTTACGGAGAGATACTCGCTTCCAAAGCTAGAATTATTTGTCGTGCTTTGTTGCCCGAGGAAGAAGAATCCGTTAATTTCGCAAGGTTCTGATATCAGTTTGAAATTCTTTGAAATTCACTAAGCTTACCATAGTATAAAACAAAACCAAATGGAGTGGATATGGTTGGAAGATTGTGTTGTAAGAATCTTCTACGTGAAATGAGATTGACTTCCTTGAAATGTTAATATTCGAAATTGTTTTTTAATGCATTCTGACCACTGATTCCAGTGGAAAATATATTTCCTTGGTCAGTGTATTATTTTTTAAATAGAATTTTTTATAAATATATACATTTTCTTCACCAAGACAAAAATATTTGCTTTCAAAACCGTTTTTCTTTTATCTTTTTTATCTGTATTTTTTATGATGCCTTAATTAAAATACTAGTATTTTCTGATTTATATGCGGAAAAGTAAAACCTTTGTTTATAAACGAAACCCAAAACCTGTTTGTGAATTGTTTGAATTTTACTCGAGTTATTTTTTGAAAATATCGATGAAAATTCTATTTCTTCCGTTATTAATTTTGCTACTAAATGGTGTTTATATACATAAGCGTTTGAATTGTTTTGTTGTTGTTAAAAAGGATTCCGCTTCAATCTCATAAAAATGAATTATTTGAATTTAATTTGAGAAGCACGAATGCAATATTTTACAAGTTCATATTCTCGCCTATTTTTCCAATACACACTCCAACCTTTTTCATTACTTTCAAAACGGGCTCCCAAAGCCTTGATTCTTATCAGAAATAAGAATATATTTTCAGACTAACAAGAGCTGGAAAATATAAAAAGGAATTCCTCCACCATTATTCTTTCCAACGGTGTCATGAAGTCTAGGGGGAAACCTCCCAGCTTGTTCACTCCAACCTTTTTTAATTACTTTCAGTGAGAATTCGGCCCACCGTCTGTGAGGTCGGCGATAGAGAGCACCAGTCAACTTCGGAACCACTTGCAACCAAAGAAGAACTGCCTATTAAAGGGCTGTCGAGAACGAACGTCGGCCCACTATTAAAGACCAGTTGAAAGCTGCCTCCTTTCACCTACAAGACTATTGTCGTCGACCTACGAACTCACTCAACTGCAAAATTCCTATATCTACCAACATTTTCCTACTCTACTAGAACTGTGAAGAAAACTGTGAGTGTTTCTAACCATTAACAAAATTCTACTCGCTTAAAGAACTTTTAGGCACTCGGAGAAAAATTTTGAGCAAGCCTTTTTTCTATTATGAACATTTTCTCTTCCCTTAAAGAACTTTTTCTTCTCTCTTTCTTTCTCTTCTAATTGTCTATCTCTTTACCCTTTTTTTTTCTGTATATATAAATAAACACTTTCTTCTTTTATTGTTGCACACCAAGCAGGAGTTTTTCTTTATTCGCCCGCGCCTAAAAGAGATAGTTTGTCCGCTCTAATCTTGCTGTTTTATTCGCGTTTTGTCGCAATTTTTTAACCTCAGCCCTTCGATGTGGGAAAATCGGGACAAATTTCCCATAATTTTGCTCAAAATATTGTGTGTGTGTGCTACTAAGTACAACATATTTGTTTTCTTTTTGAACACTCTAGTTCTCGGTGTGTGCATTAAGTGGAAGAATTTGTTTAGGATATACATAATTTCTTTCCTTTAAGTGAACAATTGTTTTAGTGGTTCTCTTTTCTTTTCTGGATATTTTTACAGAGTTTGGGGAATTTTGTAGTTAAAATCAGACAGTATATACATCTTTCAAAATGTCCACTATTTTGGGTTTAACCAGAAAACTAGCCAAAAGTCATTTAAGCGCAATATAGTTATTACTCTTGATGTTCTGAAAAAACAAAAAAAAAGGTAGTTGGGATTACTTTAATTCAATAAGGGGTGACATTTCTCAATGGTTAGCTACGGTGGATGAAATCAACGGGGAGATAGCAGATATATACCATGCTAATGAAGTTGATGAGGAGAAGTGCTAAACGGAAACACACATTGAAATAAAGTTCTGCCCTGAGTTTAAGCGGGAACTAGATAAATTAGAGCCTAATTTTCCGAAGAATTCTTCTCCTATCACGGCTAGGAATGATGAGAATACAAATAACCCACAGTCCTTCCCATTTATCCCCAAGTTGAAGTCCTGCATTTTCAGCTACAAGGACTGTGATAAGGATAAATTTGCTTTCAAAAAATTGTGTGGCTAATGGTAAGTGTTAAAGCTGTGAAGCTACAGTATCTGCGAGGATATTTAACCGGGTACGCCATGCAAATAACGCAACACTTAATTATCAATGACGATAACTACGATTCCGCCATACAAATATTAAAGGAAGAATTTTTAGACAATGAATTTATTGTCGCTAAAATATTCAGGCAGATCAATGATTCCAAGCCTGACATGGACTCCGATTAAGTTGGGGTGAAGCAATTTCTTACTAAAATACGAGCTGATCTGTTTGAGTTAAGAAGTTCATTCGATTTGGATTTCCTTTAAGAGAATTCTCCTGGAAATAAATATTTGAGCTTTGTTGTATTTTCAAAACTGCCAGTATCTTTTAAAAGATTGCGTTGAAGCAAATTATCCTTCTTTATCACAAATTTTTGCAAACTATAGTTGTTATCAAGACCCTTGTAATTACAAAAAATAAGTCATATAATAGTACTAACAATAATAGCAATAGTGTAAATAGCCCTGGAAAAAAACTAAGATTCACGATTGGACTACAAAGGTCCGTAATTCTAGTCAGAATAAAAAGCGTACTTTGGAAAACTTTGATGTCAACACAAGGAGTAGTAGTAATCTTCCGAAACGTAAATTCTGTGATAAAGTAAAACATTCAAGTACTAAATGATCCAAATATCCTTCCCTAGAGTCCAGATTGGATAGGTGTAAGGACATAAAGTTATGCTTACTTTGCATGAGTAGGAAACATTGCAAAGATGAATGTAGAGGAAGGAATAATAAATTAAACATTGAATGTAAGTTCTGTAACTCGAGGAGCCATATATGTATGTTATGCCCCCTTAAGTTTAGAAGTAAACCCTCTACGACTAATATGTGTCTCTAAATACACAGTCAGGGCAGCCTAATTTTCTTCTGTCAGTGGTCTGTCTATCTGTCAGCAGTGGTGGCAGAATACATAAATTCAGCTGTCTAGTGGACACGGGAAGCCAGAGGTCTTATTTCTCAAAATCAGTTTTGAGGAGACTAAAGTGTGAGGACTACTACGTTGCCCCTGTTAATTATGAAGTAAGGACTTTTTTGGGTTCTCAGCTCAAAAGATTGAGGGAGGCGAAATTTGATATAGGATTTCCCAATGGTACTCGTTCCCTCCCACTTTTAATTGATAACCAATTTAATATCAGGTTTGATGTTGATTGTTTTCATCTGATAACTAAAAACCTGAAAAATCTAAACTTTAAGTTGGCTGGAAAATTTGCTAAAATACAGATACCATTCTGTTGCATGGTTTGTTCGGGGTGGATTCGATACAGTTCATGAAGCCTATGTATCTCATAAAATGCATGAGTGGTACAGCATGGAAACTTCCCGATGAAATCATTCCCTTTGAAAATGTTAATAATTTCTTATATCCGAACCAAATTATCCTTCCTGGAAAAGGGCAGAAAGGTGCAGATAGCAATTTCTATGCTATTGTTTCTAAATACTCTTCAGTCTCGCGTCTTATATTAACTTTGTTTTAGAACCTAAAAAGGGACACGTTGATCCATTTTTCGATACGTTTGAAGAAAGTTGCGTGGAATGTAACTTGGATGAAATGTTTAGTATGGAAGCATTGGGTTTGCCCAGCGAAGAAGATGGTGTGAGTGATTATGACAGGCTGAAGATTATGGACTTCGAGAGATCTATAGAATTTTTGAGATAATTCATATTTTGTAAAGTTACCTTGGATAGCAGAAAGAATCATTTCCGTACCTTCGAATTATGCTGTAGCTCTTGGCGTATTGAATACAGTTATTAAAACCTTAGAAAAGCGAAATCTGCTTGACAAATATGCCAAGGTGTTTCGGGAGCAGGGGGAGAAAGGGAAAATAGAAAAGATTCGGGTTACCCTCCATAATTTCAATGATTATATATGGATTCCCTACAGACCTGTTTTTAAAACCGAAGATCAAACCACGACTAAGATAAGACTTGTTTTTAACTGTTCTCTTAAAACTAAAACAGGGTACTCCTTAAACGAAGCAGCCTACCATGGAATAAATCTAATGGAAGACATGCTAAAACTATTATTGTTGTTTCGATCCAACAAATGTTTTACTCGCTGACATTAGGAAGGCTTTCCTGATGATTGAACTTAGCTTGGAAGAGGACAAAAATAGATGCTGTTTTTTATAAAGGAAGGGAGCAGATTAGTTTATTTTAGATACAACACTCTCTTATTCGGGTTTAATGCTAGTCCTTTTATTTTAAATTATGTCATCAAGCATCATGCTAGTAAATTCCCTGATGATTAATGCACCGACATGCTGAAGAACAATTTCTACGTGGACAACCTACTTAAAATCTGTAATTCCTCTCAAAAATTGATGTATCTCTACAGGGAGTCAATGGATAGAATGGAAGAAGGAAACTTTTTCCTTAGATTTTGTAATACTAATTGCGAGTATCTGAAAAACCGCACGATTGCAGATAGCAACTATACTGAGCATGGCTGTCAGTTGGATAAGGTCCTGGGATATAGATATTATCTAGTCAGGGATATCTTGTGCTCGGCTGGCAGCTATATTAATTCTGAAGCCAATACAAAAAGAAAGGTATTGTCTCAAATATCTAGTGTTTTGGACCCTATGTCGCTGTGTCTTCCTCTGACAATTAGGGGTAGAATTTTAATGAGTGATCTATGTAAACTGAAGTTGCCTTGGGATGACGTTATCCCATCAGAACCCCAGCAAGTTTGGAACAGCTTGTCTAAAGACCTCAATCGTCTTAAGGAATTACATTTCCCCAGATGCGCGATAGATGAATCAGTTCCAGCTGAACTGGACTTATTCTGCGATGCCTCGAAAAAGGCATATGGGTTTACTACTTATGCTGTGCAGAATAACAAATCGAACTTAGTTTTTGCTAAGGCCAAAGTGGTTCCCATTAAGTCCAGATCCTTACCCACTCTGGAATTGATGGCTGTGTTCTTAGCTATTAAATGGCTTGATTGTAATCTGAAAGCATTTTCCACTGCATGTGTTAAAAGTGTTAACATTGCAGTGGATACTCAAGTGTTGTTGTCTTGGTTGTTGTCTAGTAACAATAACATTAAAACTAAGAATCAATTCGTTAAGAATAGACTCAAGCATATTTTTAAATCCCTAGAAGATCTGTGGTCTGATTATGGATTATAGGTTAAGTTCAAGTATGTGCCTTCCTTGCAGAATCCCAGCGATTTAATCACTAGAGGTCTAAACTTTGACAAATTCAAACAGAACTTTAAATTTTGGATTTCTGGCCCTACCTGGCCTTTTGGAAGATCCTGTGGCTTGGCCGTAGAGTAGCTTGAGTTGCCACAATGACGAAAGCAGGGTTATTGTTCATCGCGAAGTGCATCACAATACTAGTTCTATTCATTTGAACGAACCTATTGTAGATTTAGCCAAATATTCTAAGTTGTCTAAATTAGTAAGAGTAACTGTTGCAGTGTTTAAGTTTATAAATATGTTGAAGCATTCTGATGCTGACCCCAAACATTCTGCAAAGGCATATCTCTTTAAATTAATGCAATGACAATATTTTGATAGAAAAATACAATATCTCAAAAATCCTCTAGACAAGGAGATTCCAAGTTTGGTTAGTGATTTGAACTTATTCTTGGATCAAGAAGGATTCGTACGTTCTTGCGAGAGAATTGGCAAGACGGATATGCATCGGTTTGAGGTTATTTCTCCTATATTGCTATCTAGAGGTCACCCCTTAACTAAACTCATTATCTTTGATTGCCACGAAAGATGCAAGCATTTGGGTATTGCTGCCACTCTGAAAAAATTGAGGATATCCGGGTTTTGGATATCTAAGGCTCGACAGACTATTAAGAAATGCATCTCTAGCCGTTACCTCTGTAAGAAGTATAATGCGCTTGCCTTTAAGTACCCTAAGCTTACTAATCTACCTAAGCATAGGGTTAACTTGGTTCAGCGCTACCTGCACACTGGAATAGACTTTACTCGGCATGTATGGGTTGGTAGTATCGAGGGAGCGAAAATGATGTACATATTGGTTTTTACTTGTATGAACATCCGGGCAGTCCATATAGAATTGATGAAAGAAATGAGCACTCATCCCTTTGTGCTTGTCTTCATTAGATTTACTAACATCTACGATATTCCTGCCTACATTTATAGCGATAATGCTCGGTCATTCGTTGCGGGTTGCAATTTTCTGAACGAATTCCTGACTTCCAATGAGTTCGTGGACAGATTTGGTGTATTTAATATCAAACACCTTACAATTCCCTTGTACTCTGCTTGGATGGGCAGTGTGGGAACGTATGATCAAAACCATCAAATTATGTCTCTATAAGACCATTGGTAGATCTCAGGTCAACTATTTCGATCTACTTACTACTCTTACTGACATACAAAGAGCAATAAATTCCAGACCCCTTCCTTACCGTTGCTCCTCTGATTCTGATCTGCAGATTGTTACTCAGAACTCCTTCCTTTGTACTTATGTAAATGAAGATTTGTTACTCAATGTAGGCGAAGAAAGAGCTGTGTGCTCGGATCCACCTGCTAGAACTAATATTGCCAAATCTATAGAAGCTAGAGAGTGTTTATTAATTAGATTTAAGGATTTATGGTATCCAGAATATCTCTTGTATTTGAGGGCACAGTTCAAAAATTTATATGACAAAAGTTTTGAGAACATAATTAAGATCGATGATATAGTACTCATCAAAAATCCTACCAAATCCAGACCTTATTGGTCTTTGGGTAGAGTTCAAAGGTTGATTACGGGTGATGATAATAACATTCGGTCTGTTGAGATTAAGAAAGGGGATAGAAATGTGAACGTCCATTCACTCAAGCATTTATACCCATTAGAGTTATCCATCACCCATAGCCATAATCCAAAAACACTTCCTAATGATACGGACAGAGTCTCCTGTCCGTACACTTCTGCTGTTATCCTAACTGATCAAGACCGTTCTCCTGCTAAGTGGGTTAAATGTGTTTCAAATAGCTCCCAAAGATTATCGTCAAAACAAAAACAAAGGGATCTAATCCTAATGATCCTTATATGTGGTACTAAGTAGCAACCTGCCTCCTGGGCACGACGTTAAACTGTGACCAAATTGCATCCTGGTCACGACGTTAAACTGTGACCAAATTGCGTCCTGGGCACGACGTTAAACTGTAACCAAAATGCGTCCTGAACATGATGCTAACCTGCATCAGTGACCTGAGTATGACTTCTAACTACTCTGGTAGTAACATAAACATCAATTTACTAGACATCATTGTGGGGATTTGTACTCTGGGGCCTCCGAAATCAGAGAATTTTAGGCTGGTTGTAGTATTGACTCTCGATTCTCGGCCCACGAAGTCATAGAACTTTGGGCTCTAAATATATTTAAGTAATTGTAAACTTACATTCAATGTATCTATTCCATTCTCTGGCGGGATAGTTTAGATTACTTGAGTTAAAACTTACGAGTTGTCTATAAGTTCCCTTTTATAAATATTCTGAAAATGTACTTGCTCGTTGAAAGGAAGTTTAAGATTTTTGATTAAATTTGTTCATAGGATTCCATATTCACTAAATCCTCCTGAAACAGAATTTCAGGCTGGTATTGTTTCCTCATTTTGGAGAGAACTTTGGGCTTTAAATGTGTGATTAATTAGATTTACTCTTAAAAATAAATTTAGTATTAAAATTACATTGTTGTTTTATATTTTCCCCAGGTGGGATTGGTTTTACTTGTATTAATTCATCCATATCTTATTACATGAGAGCGATCTTGTGGGTGGACAAGTGGAATTTTGTTTCTGCAACAAACTGAACTTTATTGCATCTTTGTTTAGAGGAAAGAATTGAAATTTAATTAGAGAAGTACGAATGCAATATTTTACAAGTTCATATTCTCGCCTATTTTTCCAATCCTCACTCCAAACTTTTTCATTACTTACAAAACCGGCTCCCAAAGCCTTGATTCTTATCAGAAATAAGAATATATTTTCAGACTAACGAGAGCTGGAAAATATAAAAAAGAATTCCTCCACCATTATTCTTTCCAACGGTGTCATGAAGTCTAGGGGGAAACCTCCCAGCTTGTTCACTCCAACCTTTTTTAATTACTTTCAGTGAGAATTCGGCCCACCGTCTGTGAGGTCGGCGATAGAGAGCACCAGTCAACTTCGGAACCACTTGCAACCAAAGAAGAACTGCCTATTAAAGGGCTGTCGAGAACGAACGTCGGCCCACTATTAAAGACCAGTTGAAAGCTGCCTCCTTTCACCTACAAGACTATTGTCGTCGACCTACGAACTCACTCAACTGCAAAATTCCTATATCTACCAACATTTTCCTACTCTACTAGAACTGTGAAGAAAACTGTGAGTGTTTCTACTTGCTAAAAGAACTTTTAGGCGCTCAGAGAAATATTTTGAGCAAGCCTTTTTTTCTGTTATGAACATTTTCTCCTCCCTTAAAGGACTTTTTCTTCACCCTTTCTTTCTCTCCTAATTGTCTATTTCTTTACCCTTTTTTTCTGTATATGTAAATAAACACTTTCTTCTTTTATTGTTGCACACCGAGCAGGAGTTTTTCTTTATTCGCCCGCGCCTAAAAGAGATATTTTGTCCGCTCTAATCTTGCTATTTTTATTCGTACTTTTTTTAACCTCAACTCTGCGATGTGGAAAGCCGGGACAAATTTCCCTGCAGAATATTAATATAATTAAATCCCAAAATTGTGAAAATATTTCGGAAGCACTAAACGTAAACGAATGTAGATCCTGGAAATGCACGCACGATATTGTATATGGGTTTATCACTTCTATTTTTAAGACGCAAGTGGTTACTGAGTCTTAGAGAATATGAGAAAAAGAAAACATTAGTAAGGAGAGGAATCAATAAAAGAACAGCAATTAGGAAGACAGAAGATAACGATTACATTGCATTCAAATGAATATCAAAGATTGAAGATCAAAGGTGACTGGAAAGCAAGAAGCTGAAAAAGAGATCCACAAGCGAGAAGTGCGAGTGAAGAAACTGTTAGCATAGAATTTCAGCTGTAAAATGATGTTCATATCACAGATGTTTATTCACTTTTTAGTTATATAAATTTGTGTGGATGAAGTTTTAAACTTTTAAGTTGAAAAAAACTTTGTCCAAAGCTCTGAAAAATATCAGAAAGTCAACTTAATATTTTTAATAAAAATAAAGAGACGACAATAGAGAAAATTTCGAAGTTATTTTAATGCAACATTATAATTCGATAATCAATAAACAGAAAAGATATTGAAAAGCAAATTGATTGAGACGGGAGAGGAAGGGGAGGGAGACGAAAAGAGAGGTTGTATCCATGTCAACGAGGTATAAAACGATGAATTAATCTTCGTCATTTTCTATAACCCTCTTCATTTTCTCCTCCAGAGGTACGGCATTATCTTCTGGGTAGAGCAGATTGAGACGCCTCTTCATCTGATTATCAAGGGGTGGAATGCATTCGCGAGGTAGTAAAAATGTAGACAAGTTGAACAAATCGAGAAATACTTTGTAACGATCACTGTCAAAGAAAAATGAGATTATTCATTAAATTTATAGAATTTCATTTGTCATAAGTATTTGTTTATAGTATGAATATATGTCTTTATGCTTTATCGATTAAATTAATTCATTTTAATTTATGATTTTGTCATAGTCGTGATGCTGATAATGGGAAGTAACTCTAGAATAGTATTTCATTATTCTCCCTTGAGTATAAAATACTGGATCGCATTCTTCACAAGATACTGCAGGCGCCTCCTATAGAGCTTATATGAATAGGCAAGTCCTTTACATTCATCACCTCATTACTCTCATTTGGTCTTGTGGCGTATTAAGACAAACTTGATAAATAAGAACTGTAAACATTGAAGATTTAAGTTATTTGTGGAAATAAAGAAAGCAGTCTTACCTGACTGTAGAACGAAGGTATTGATAGCCTGACGAACCGCCAGTACCAATCTTGCTCCCAATCATTCGCTGTACAGTGGTCACGTGATTATCTATGGGCAAAAATCGAATATAAAAATTATTGAGCCGATGAACCCAGCAATGCCACCATCAATAACAGGGATTTTTTTTTATTCCTAATCTTTTAATTGAAAATTCAAATAAATAATGAAAGTTTCGATAAGCTGATAATGTCGGATTATCTAAACTTTATTTTATTTAAATCAGCGGTTTAAATCATCGTCAATTATTATTAAATCACTGTTTTAAATCACTGTTAATTACGATCACTTACATCGCCATTTCGTCAGCAAAGAGTCAATGTCCATCAAGTAACTTATGATCTGGAATGGTTGGCTGAACCTTGGCTCATCTCTGTAAAGGGAAATAATCAACGCACCTTGCAAGGCTTCGTGGCTCAGATTACGCTCACCTGCACGAAACAAGAAAATTATGTTTCAAACAAATAATAAGAACGTAAAAGTTTTGATTATGACAACTCAAACAGACTTAATGTCGTTATCAGCCTTAATGTGAAATTTAATATTTTACGAGGAAGTTGAAGAATCCAGGTCTGTTTTTGCCTCATAGTGATGATTCAAAATCCGAGTATAATCTGGCACTAGTTTAAACCCATTTGTTTACGTTAAGAAAATGTTTCTTTCTTTTTTTTTTCTTTTTTGTATTTAAAATATGCAAATATTACACGGTAACCAATGCGCAAGTATAACAAATAGGAAACTGACAACCGAAGTTTGAAACTTGATGATTGATATAAATCACAATAAGATTTTGTAAAACATACCTTTTATACAGTCTATGTATGTATGAATACATATATTTATTCTAATTACTTAAATGTTATATATAAAAGAATAATTAGAATACTGGATTCAATATATTTTCTTAATCGGGCAGATATTGAAGGTTACAAATTCTAAGTACTTTAAACAGAAATTCATAATTATATTCGGTTTATTTTATTGTTGTGGTAAGAGTAAAAGTTTATGAAGTTAATTTTATTAGTGTATTTTCAGTAGAAGTTTAATTTCCAGATCATTAATAGTGGATTTTGAGATGATTTCAAGAAACGGTAATGAATTGTTTGTATGTTTGATATTGTTTATTTTATTTACAAGATCAGTTAATATTTGTACAGTGATATATCAATAACGCATCATCGATTTAGGTAAAATATTTTGGTTACAATGAGTTTCTACAAATTTTGAGATGCACATATAACAGTAACAGACGATCAGTCGCATATTAATCGTAGGGAACACAGATTCTGGCACTTTCAATGAATCTGAATAAATTGGATTTTTTTATGTATACAAAAACGGCTTTTCCCATGTCAAAATTGTGATATACATAAATTATTTTCTTTAAATCTTGGGAGGTCCAGCCAATGTACTTTTGAAAAATCACATTCGAGTCGATCATAAATCGACTAGTCATAAATGTAGGAAAGTAGTTTTTGATGACGTGCGCCATTTATCTGTTTTAGATTAGGCAAATTGATTGAATGATTGAATTTTACGGCTTTTCAACCTACTACAGGTTATTTAAAGTCAGAAAATAATTGTAGATTGTAAGAATTAGGGGATTTAATAATGATTACCTGATACAACTCCTACTGATTGAGTCATAGCCGAGAGGAGAAGGTGTGGATTCATATTTTTCCAAGGGTATATGTGCATAAATGAATATAACAAACCCGACTGGAATTGGAACTCGGCTTTCCAAGTTCCAATTCCTAGGCGTTATCCATTACACCACACGTATATCCAAGCTTACAGCACTTTTATCCCCAAGCTGCCAACCATCTAAGTACTAACCAGGCACGACATTGCTTAACTTCGCTGATCATACGAGAACTGGTGTTTCAACGTGATATGGCTGTTTAGGTAATGATAGATAAAAGATGATAATTTAAAATAATCCTCTCTACGTAGTATTATATCTTGGACACTTACAGTGGATTAACACAGCTGATGTTATCAACTGGTTTACTAACATCCGAAATAAGGACAACTGTACTTTCATGCAGTTCGATATTATCGACTATTATCCCTCTATATCTACTTTTTCCTTGGAGTTCGCTCGGGAATACTCCAATATTTCTGAGAGTGAAGTGGATATAATCATGAAATGCCGAAATTCTGTTCTGGTCTACAATGAAGATCAGTGGACCAAAAATTCTTACAGCGATAATTTTGACATTTCAATAGATTCTTTGGATTCTGCAGAAGCCTCTGACTTGGTTGTATTATTTCTTTTATACAATTTAAGTGCCTTTGAATGTCTAGATTCTGATAGTGTAGGATTATATAGAGATGATGGATTATTAGTTGTTAAAAACTCTACTAAAATTAAGGTAGACCGTATTAGGAAAAATAACCATAGGGAATTTAAGGATTTAGGTCTTAGGACTATAGTTACAACTAACATTAAAAAAGTAGATTTTCTGGACGTAACCCTAGACCTTACTAGCAACACTTTCCAACGTTATGTGAAGGTTAATTCCAACCCAGTATATGTGCATCCCAATTCCAACCACCCCACTTCGGTTATCAAATATATACCCTCCTCCATTAGATTTAGGGGGAGTACTAACTCTTCTAACAAAGAGGTCTTTAATAAACATCCTGATTTTTACAATTCTGCCCTTAAAGATAGTGGATAAAAAGGTCCCATATTCAATATAGAAACCCTGTTAATCACAACCATAATAAGAAAAGAAGATCTAGAAAGATCATTTGGTTTACTCCCCCTTTCAATATAATGGTTAAAACTAAATTAGGACGTATATTTCTAAACCTCAAGAAACATTTCCCCAACCCAGAAACTAACCCACTTAGTAAAATATTTAATCCTAATACCCTTAAATTAAGCTATAGTTGTGCGGATAACCTAGAGAAAATAATTAAAAAGCATAACAATAGAGTCTTTAACAAGTATAGGGACTCAAAAAACTTGACCACTCACCAGGTTGCTAGCAGTACTACTAAGTATAATGACACGAATAACAACTTGTGCAAGTGTAGGAATCCAAATAATTGCCCACTACAGAATAATTGTTTGACTAGTTCTGTAGTTTATTTTAGTACAATCTCTACACTAGAAAACCCAAATATAAAAAAATATTACATTGGTAGCACCATGAATCCATTCAAGGAACGTTGGCGGGGACATATGCAATCTTTTAATAATAATTATAAGTACAAGACTTCATTATCCAAGTATTTTTTAATCTAAAAGAAAAGAATAAAACACCTAAAGTTAAATAGAAATTAATCAGGAGAGCCGGAACATGTAACCCCCCATATGCCCCGTGTTATCTATGTCTTAACGAAAAATTTGTAATAATTAGATTTAAAAATAAGACCCATCTCTTTAATCAAAGATATGAACTAACCGTTAACACCGTTATAAATTTAACTTATTATAGGGGTTGTAATACTTTCAACGATAATATGTCACTGTATATTTAATAGGTTATTACTTTTATTACCTGATGGTCTTCCTGTTGATGTGGGTGTGTGTTGGTGTACGTGTACTGTGTCGTTCGTGTCTGCATGTGTGGGTATGTATGTGTGTTTGTACTGCTGGATGTATATATGTTTATATATGTACGTAGGTTTTTTTTAATGTAAAAAGAAAGAAGGTAAAAAGGAAAAAAGAAGGAGAAAAGGAGAGGAGGGTAATATATATATATATATATATATATATATATATATATATGTGTGTGTGTGTGTGTGTGTGTGTGTGTGTGTGTGTGTGTGTGTGTGTCCAGGTATGTTGTCTATGTATATTTCTATTTACGTGTACTTCTGTATATATGTATATATTTATGTGTATATATGTAGGGATACATGTATGTGTGTGTATGTATATATGTGTCTGTATGTGTATGTATGTATATATGTATATGTATGTTTGAATGTGTATGTGTTTATGTATGTCTATATGTGTATATATCTGTACTTATAATTATAGGTATGTATATGTATGTATATATATGTGTGTGTGTGTGTGTGTGTATGTGTGTGTGTTGACACCTCTCATATGTGAGCTTGTTTGTTCGTATGCGTAGGTATGTAAACTTTGGTTTGTGTCTATAGGTGCGCGTGTATGGGTATATATATATATATATATATATATATATATATATATATATATGTGTGTGTGTGTGTGTGGGTGTGTGTGTATGTCTATATAAATGTATGTTTATATATGTGTTTGGATGTGTGCGTACTTATATATGTATATACGTGGATCTGTTGATATGGGTATTTATACATGTTTATATATATATGTATATGTGGATGTATATTCGTATGTCTTCGTATGTGTATATCTTAGAGTCTTGGAATGTATCATCAATACTAACTAAAATCTACTTTTATATATATGAAATATATCTTCTTAGAGTCGACAGTCTGTTTCATGCTAGACGCAATCATTGACCTGACGATTGCATCTAGCATGAAACACACTGTCGCCTCTAAGTGTTGACTTCTATGTTCACTTTTATTTTACACACGGTCTATCTCCGATATTGAGCACTTTATCCCGTAAATATAGCACATCTTAGGACTATATTTCTTCATATATATATATATATATATATATATATATATATATATATATATATATATATATATATATATATGAGGGTGTACTGAAAAAAAAATCCTCTCTTCCCAAAACCTGATGTTTGGATATTTGTTCAGATTTAGGTAAGTGGGTCAGTTCAAGAAATACCCTCATATATATATATATATATATATATTAGGTTGGTGCAAAAATAATGACGTAATAATGTCGTTTTTTGACTTTAAAAAATACGCAAAAAAACGATATTATTACGTCATTATTTTTGCAACAACCTAATATATATATATATATATATATATATATATATATATATATATATATATATATATATATACATTATATACATATATACACATATATATATGTGTGTGTACCCAAAACTTAAAAACTATGTTTTATCATCAAAATCTATAGGTTATTATTAAAGAGGAAATACCAAAAGATTTTGGGATTATTAAATTATATTTCTTAATCCTTTTTCGAACATTCAAAATTTTTTGTTAATTTTTTTCTTGATTCACCGGGTGGCCATAAATTAGTATGGGCCTTTTTAGCACCTTGCAAAAATCAAATCATTGTCAGATTTTAATGAAACTTTCAGCAAATTAGAGAATTTAAATCAACAATTTCTTTTGTAAAACCGGACCTCCAATTATAGAAAATTTGCTCTGAATTGTAAAATAAAAAATGCAATAAAACTAAGACATTATTTGAAGCTTTTAATTGTTTTTATGAATAAGATATATTATAAACACCATCGTCTTAAGGAAAACATTTTTTCGATGAATAATAAATTTTTACAAAAATTATTTAGATTTGTTAAAATTTTAATTATAATTATTTATAAACTTTTACATTTTTTATAATGCTGTATTAATGTGTACCGGTTAGGTGATATTGTTTTTAAGTAGAAATATTTACTAATCATAATTCAATTCATTACCGTTCTGCAAATCCCCACTCAGTATCATAAAAAATAATTTTGAAATGTTTATGTGTGTATAAACGTGCCGAATTTTGTAAATATGGATGTCCATACACGATATTATCAGAAATCAACGGCATTTATAGTAAAAATAGTAAAATAAATTTATCCTAATCTGGTGTACAAGACGGTGTCCCTACGAATCCCCCTACACATACACACAATATAAATATATATATATATATATATATATATATATATATATATATATATATATATATATATATATATATATTGATAAAGTCCTTCATAGGACGAAATGCGTCAGAAAATAATTTTTTCTTTTGTCACTTTTTAATCATTTTTTCCTTTACAGAAACACACTATTTGAAAATAATTTACGCACACATATGTGTATGTGTGTCCATATTTATACATCATTAAACGTGCCAACATAAAATTACAATATTTCACATTTTATATGTACCATAGAATGCTATGATAAAATTCCTATGATTAAACTGAAAAAATTACTATACTAATGTTTTCATCTTTGTTGTTTTTAACACAACGTTCCAGGCGATACTACTATCGACATTCTTTTGATGCAATTTGAAACCTTTTGAAATACTTTTTTCTCTTAATTCTATGTAGAAACATAACGATAGGGTTGGTTTCAAGCTTTCCTTTCCTTATATGACCACTACACGATCTGAATAATGTTATGTCACTGTTGAATTGATGTTTTTTGATGTTTTAGTTTGGAAGATAAATAAACGACTTTTTAATATCACTTTGATGCAAAATACACATAAGAAAGTTTGAAAGGTTAAAGAATGCCTCGTTAAAAACGTAGAGTTAAAGACAAAGATGAAAACCACAATCGGATAAATACATAGAAAGATATAAATATTTAATCGTCGATAAAAGGCCACTGTACCTCTCTCAACGTATTTAGAGTGCAGTTCCTCAGAAAATATGGAGTCAAAAGATTCCTGCAAAAGAAATATTCAAAATTACGGAGAAAAAGAGAATATAACAAATATCTGTTTACATTAACCGAGAAAATCCCTGCATTCATTCATGATGCAAGGTAATTAAAGAGAATTTAATTTCTAGTAAAGTACGAAATGATCACACTACAGTAAATAAATGACTAAATTCAATAAATACACTTCGATTCCAATCAATTTTATTCGTTTTAGTTTGCAATACATATCAACAATGTTGTCTAAATATTTTTCATTCATTAACTGTTTTTTAATCGTTTCTAAATTATTCCAAATGCACCAGTAATGAGGGGCACTACTTTTACTTTGATATTCCACAATTGTTTTACTTCTCTCTAAAAATCCAAATATTTTTCAGCTTTTCATTTGTTTTCAATTTGACACTGTCGTTTAATGAAACAGCAACACTCACGATCTGGTGAATGTTTTTTATTGTTTTTGATAAAAATTAGACCTGGGCATCTAGCCTGGATTGGATAATGAATTTCAATGTCCCAGAGAATTTTTTGTATTTCTCAGACGCCTTCTGGTCTATGCATATATCACTCGTTTGCATGATCAAGTCGCAATCGTTTACACACTTTCTAGTGTACCAACTGTCTTAACATTATTATTTACGACATACGTCAATTGTGGCTATCAATTGCCATTAAGCGACAGCATGTTATTTTAAATCTACAGCTTATACTTCAGTATACTCGATGATTTCAACATATTTGCATTATCCAATATGCTCTTTGTATTCTGATTGAATTGTCCTGATTCTAAATAGAAGGGTTTCTGGAGAAGTATCATTACCCAAAAGTGAGTACAGAAAAGTTCTTGGTGGGATTCATTTGCCAAAATTTGATCAAATGACTGAACATCAGAATTTGGGTGAGAAATTTTTGTTTGGGATGAGAACTTTTTCGTATATATATATATATATATATATATATATATATATATATATATATATATATATTGTTAGAAACTCTCATCTAACTTTATTCTAAAATCAACACTAGATTTGGAAGTCATGGGTCATGGGTCACGGGCCAAAATCGAGGCGCGAAAGTAAAGACAGCCAACAAGTCAGTCCCTCTCCAGAATTTAAACTGAATTGACGTCCAGCTAAACTTGCTATTATCTGCTATAGATTTGAATGTGCGGAATTGATAGAAATCAATTAAGGTTTCTGAGCTGAAAAGATTCAGAAAAGTATTGATTCAAAGAAATCAAACTCCAGCGTGCTAAAAAAAAAAAGCAGATACAACAAAACAAAGAAAGATTCAACTTATTCTTCACTCAACTCCTGGACAAGACGAAAAAGAAAAAAGGAAACCAAAAAGAAACCCATTTCACAGATAAACTTTCTGCCGAGCAAGAAGAAGAGAAAAAAGAAAAGATAAAAAGAAATGTAAAAATAGAGAAACACATGAGACACTAAAAGAAAAGGAAGAGAAAAAGAAAAAGAAAGGCTTTTTCAAACAAAAGTCCTTTGTTTCTATTGCCTGTTTTATCTTTGCTCATTTTGCCTTTTTGTCATTTGTAGTTTCATGCAAGTTTGGCACAAGGTTGTCAATATAATATTTACCTTTCTGAAAAGATAAGTTCCTCCCACCATTGTCTTGTCCCTTAATATTTATTTTTGTCTCATTGTTTTGTTTTGCCCCGTCTTTCATCTTTTAATATACCCCAACATATTTAATCTACATTTGTATATTTTAGTAATCAAATGGTTATTTGTTTTCCCTATATTGTTACCTTCTGTTGTTTGTCACCTACCGTGTTTGTTCATTGATTCCATTTATCTCGGTTGTGTTTGATCAATCAGGAAAGGACCATTGGTAAAAGAATTCATGATTTTATATTATATGTTAATGTGCCTCCCACTACTACCATAACAGTAAAAGAGGGTGGTACGTAATAGTTGGTGCACTCGTCTGGGATTTCTTTCCTTTATATCAATTTGATCATTCATCTACCCGAGCGGAAATGGGAACACCGGTGGTTGATAGGCAGAAATGGCAAATATAGAGGAGTTTATAGCATCTCCCTCCGTAGAAAGATTGCTGAGATTTAAAAAAATGATCTGATAGTAGTTGGAGACAAACTAGACTTAGAGGTAAGAAGATCATGCAGAAAAACACAGTAAAAATTATAGCAGAACACAGAATGATGTGTTCGATGACGATGTGTTATCGCGGTTCTCGACAGAAACACCCGAGCTTTTACAAGATCAGGTGGTAATCGAAAAGGCCAGAATTAAAGCTAGGAAAAAGATAGAAAAAGGCTAAAATCAACACGAAAGTTGAAATATCTAGAATAACACAATAAACCCAAATCAGTAAAATGGATAGAAAAGTGCATAGACAAAATGGGTTTGATTTAACTAAGCAAGTGCAGTTAGTGCCACCGTTTAGCGGGGAAGATATCGATAAACACCTCCTCCAATTCGAGAAAGTAGCATCCAAATTTAAGTTAGCCATTAGATGTATGGACCACACTACTCCAGACAGCATTAAAGAGTAAAGTCCAAGAAGCTTATGCCGCTTTGTCTATCGAAGATAGTGTAGACTATGAAGTCGTAAAAAGGCAGCCGTTTTAAAGGCATACAAACTAGTAACCGAGACATAACGACAGAAATTTCGAATTTATAGAAAAAATTTGAGAGAGACTTATGTAGAATTCTTTCGACAGAAAAAATTATTTTTCAACCGATGGAGTTCTAAAAATGTAGAATCCAGTCATGAGAAATTAAAGCAATTAGTACTAGCTGAAGAATTTAAGCGCTGCGTTCCAGATAACATTAAAATATACCTGGACGAAAGATCTATCGATAAGGGCACAAAATAGCCACGTTAATAGATGAATATACTCTAATACATAAAAGAGGCAAGCCAGGTGTCGGGCACGCAAGCCAGACAGCACATAATTCTTCACTAAGAAATAAATTTAGTTTCGGAGGCAGTCCGAAGCAAGATCGACAAATACATTTCGTGCAAAAGTACCTGATCCGCAGAAGACCCGTACTTCAACAATTGGACGTCGGTCATCGGACATGCAAAAAAAGAATTCGGCTACTTTTTATTACATTATTGTTATATTGTTATTATTGTTATAAATCGGGACAACTTAGTAGACTGTTGGACCGAAAAGAATCGGGAAACTATAAGGGTACAAATGACAGAAAACCTGAAGGGTTAGTAACAGCAAATAGATGTTTTCCAAAGGATAATCTAAGACCCCGTAGAGAAATTAAAAAGAAGACCGTTTGTGTCAGATGGTGGGAAATCTTGAAAGCGAAATATTCAAGAACACTAGAGCCATTCAATCCCTAATCTTAGGAGATTATGTCCCACGAGGGATTAACTCTGCCACGGGCGAGTATGTGATAATCTACGATGTGGGTGGAAGTTATGACATTGTTCCTCTCCACCAGGTCAACCTTTCCACGGAGTTAGTTAGTGGACCTGTGGAAGCCGGGATAGTGCAGCACTAACCCATGAGAGGGATAGAATGATATTAGGGAATGATGTAGCAGGTGCGAGAGTGATCCTAAATCCTAAACTGAACCCAACGCTAGTCATTCCAGAAACCAGAGAAACTACTGAATAAGAAAGTTTAGAGATATGTCCTTCATGTGTAGTGCCCCGTGCACAAGCTGGAAAACAAAAAGATCAGTGAACCTATTAACAGAAGCATTGACCTATCCGAGATATTTATGAGTCAAGATCATAGTCTCGAAGATAAGGACGAAGTGGAAGATGATACCCTCAATTTGTCCCAGATATTTTAAAACTCTGAGAAGGATACACCAGATAATTCCCCAGGACTTATAAATACAGTTGAACATAGAATTATAATTTTTTCAAAAATCCCAGTGAGTAGGGAGTCTCTCGTCACAGAGCAGAGATTAGATCCTGAAATAAATATTTAATTATGCATTACCCAAGGAGGAACTAGATAAAATTCCCACGGGATATTTTCTCCAAGACAATATCCTAATGCGGAAATGGCGACCTGCTCAAATTCGTGCATCCGAGGAGTGGTCCACGATTCGATAACTAGTCTTACCAAGACCGTATAGGGCTAAAGTGCTCAAGACAGCCCACGAGATCCTTTTAGGCGGCTATCTAGGTGTTGCCAAAACCTGTAACAAAATTAGTAGATACTATTATTGACCAGGAATCAAACGAGATGTGGCCAAATATTGCCGAACATGTAACCCTTGCCAAGTAGATTGTGTAGGACTGATGCCTAAAACAACAAAAGGGAATCAATATTTCGTAATCATGACGTGTTCTTCCACATGATTCCAGAAAGCTATACCCATCAGGACCATTTCGGCCCAAAAAGTGGCTAAGTCTTTAATTGTTCTTCGCCATGGTTTGGTTACCCCGGATAATACAAACTGGCCAGGGAACTAATTTTACATCCGAGTTATTTCAACAATTATTGGAAACTCTCAACCTGAAATCCATTCATTCGAGAGCGTACAATCCACAGTCTCAGGGGCGTCGGAGCAATTTCACTCCACGCTCAAATACATGATTCGAACCTTTTGCTTAAAAATCAAAAGGACTGGGACGAGGGTGTGCCGTTTTTAATGTTTGCTGCTAGAGAAGCCTTGCAGGAGTCGACTGGATTTAGTCCGAACTTGGGTTTGGGCATTCGGTCCGCGACCCATTAAAAATATTAAGGGAAGACCGGATGCAAGAAAATTCAGCCATCGAAAGCTTATCAGAATACGTTACTTGTTTCCGTACGAGATTATCAAAAGCCTGTGGATTAGCACGGGAAAACCTTAGATCCTACCAGTGCAAAATGAAAGATATGATCAGAATGCAGCCAAACGAAGTCACAATGGTGACCAAGTCTTCGTGTTCTTACCAACACCCGGAAACCCACTTAAAACCAAATTCCATGTCCCATTCAAAATAAAATAGGTGACGTCACTTATGTCGTGCAAACGCCTGACCGCCGAAAGCCGACGCACTTATGTCATATAAATATATTAAAGCCATATTACGACCGAAATAGTGATGGTCCAGTATCTGTCATTAATACCCAAAAATCTAAGTATAAGTTAAGTAGACCCCATGAAGAAATTTAAATGATAGATAAACACCCCGCTGCTTTGTGCAATTCAGAAATACTAGCCGATTTGGATGGGAAGTTGGCACATGCAATCCCTGAAGGAAGGAAATCTTCGACCACCCTTGTAGAAAATTTCCAAGACTTATTCTCCGATGTCCCTCGACAAACTAACTTAATTTCCCACGATGTAGAGGTAGGAAACGGAGACCCCATCAAGTAACGTCCGTATCAGTTAGACCCTAAGAAAGCTGACATCTTACGTGAAGATATATGTTACATGCTTAGGAATGGCATAACCAAGCATGAGTGACTGGTCCTCACCATGTGTACTGGTCGACAAACCAGACGGGTCAGTGAGATTCTGCACCGATTACTGAAAGGTAAATGCCATTACTAAAAGAGATTCTTATTCCATCCCCCAGATAGACGATTGCATTGATAAGCTCGTAGGATCTACCTTCATCACGAATTTAGATCTCTTAAAGGGATACTGGTGCGTGCTGCCAGCCGACCGCGTAAAGGAAGTCTCAGCTTTTGTGACCCCCGATAGCCTCTACCAATAGTGTGTCATTACTTCAGAATGAAGAACTCACAAGCTACATTTTGGGAGACCAGTCAAATGTAGGTACTTATATAGATGACATTCTTGTGTACAATAATTCCCGAGAAGAACATTTAAGAACCCTTCAAGAAGTATTCATTCGGTTCAGGAAAGCTCAACTCTCACCGTGAATCTGTCCAAGAGCGAGTTTTGCCGAGTCAAAGTCACTTATTTTGGACATGTAGTAAGATATGGTCAGATAACCCCAGTAGATGCCAAAATCCAAACCATTGTCAAGTACCCAGCCCCAACGAATATGAAAACCCTGAGAAGATTTTTGGGTATGACTGGATACTATAGATTTTGTTGAAATTTTTCAGACATATCCACTCCTCATACTAACCTCCTTAAGAAGGGACGCAAGTTTGAATGGTCTCTAAACTCTCAGCAAGCTTTCGACAGAATCAAAGTTTGATATGTTATTATCCTGTATTCAAAGCTCCTGAGTTTACAAGTCCGTTTAGCTTAGCTGTGAACGCCATAGAACACGGAATTGGCGCAGACCTATTACAGGTGGATCGAAATAGTATCGAACACTCTGTTAACTATTTTTCCAGAAAATTCAATACACAACCGAAAAACTGTAGAAAAAAAAACATTAGCTCTCTTATTGAGCTTTCAACATTTTGGAGTCTACGTATCCACATCTCAGCAACCTATTCTAGTTTACACAGATCATAACCACTTTATTTTCCTAGGGAAAATGAAAAACAGAAATAGAAATATTTGGAGCGAAGATATATTTTGTTAAGATACTGACGGTAGGTCAAAGGTCAAATCACAAAAACAAGTCGATTCGCCAAATTCGTTTTCTTTGCTGGTAACCGTGACTCCATCAAGCGGGCATATAAAATATCTTAAAATTCATTCGATGTGTGTGTGTGTGTGTGTATGTGTGTGTATGTGAGAGGTAGAGAATGTCTGTGAGAACAAATATTTTTAGTAAACTGTTGATACTTTGACTTATTGAAGTGATATTTTATTTCAAGAAACAATTTATTCAACTTGTTAAATATACATCCAAGTAAAAGAACTTAAAATAACAAAAGCTTCCACGACGATGCCATTAAATGGTAAAGTAAAAGTTTCCAGGTTACAAGCAAGACTTTTGAGAATCTTTTCTAATCAGTTCACCTGAATGAAGGCCATAACGCCACTAATATGCAACTGGCTACTGTTTGTAAAAAGAGAAAGAAAAGACTAGAAGGAACCAGAAACCCATCCCTAAACAGGTGCTCCTAATTATGCTCGTGTTGAATTTGTAGGTGAGTAGGACCAGATTCATCGAGTCCATATTCGACGTCGCTTAGTTAAATATTTAGTATAGGGTAAATATTTTACCTTTCTAGACAAGGAAAAGACTTATGAAATCCTTTTGAATGAAGTAAACGTTCTTGAAAAACATAATAAAATACAATAAACTTTCGTTTTCAATATATAAACCACTGCCCATTACTTTGTAAAGATTTCATTGCAGCAGAGTTGTTTACAAGATCCGTTATTCTCACTTATCTTTTCAAATTGTTTCGAATATTTCCAATCGTTTTATTATTTTAGTTTTATTGACAGTCGTGATTACTTTTCTTTTCTTTGATGCACTAAGTTTACACATTAGAAGCATATTTACAAGGATAAATAAGAAAAAGAATGAATCCAAATACAAAGCCCCAGACTCAATACAGTCTGCGTGATCCAATTTAATATGGTGGACGTCGTTCACCTTCCACGAGTCAACCAACCGCTTTCAGCGTACAATGTAAGCACCTCCACTTTTTCGCGGGAAAACAGCATAGAATAATGAAAAGGGCCACAAACAAAATAAAGTATTATTACCAAAATGTTTACATTATTTTTAAGATGAAAGACCAAAGTATTTTTTTAATTATTTTTGGAAATTTTTTAATCTTTTCTAAAATGTTCGAAATTTTAGTTAAAATCTTGTTTTGTTTACATCATCGCATAATACTAACATTGACGTTTTGCGCTTTTTTCCGTTAAAAACACATTGATTTGGAAATTTTTGTAAAAATCAAATAATTGTCCGATTTTAATGAAATTTTCAGGACTTTTTCACAAATGAATGAAATTATTTAAAAAAATTTTTTTTTAGAAAATTTTGGTAAATAATATTTTTGGCATATATCTTACCCCTCCACTTAATTTCATGAAATTTCACAAAAAACCTATTTTCCAGAATTTTTTATTACTTCTTTATGCTATAAGTTAGTAATATTTATTTCAAATCAGATTAATTTAACTTTAAATTTTCTAATTTTACTCAAATAACGTGTCATAAATATTTTTTTTTTGAAAAAATTTAAAATCGATAATTTTTTTTGTTTACAAATTTCTTAACATTAAGAAAATGGCCGCTTTTAAGAAAATTTTAAGAAATCGAAATTAAATTTGACATTCCAATCTATATAATTTCTATCTGGAACACACAGAATATTTTACTTATTGGAAATAATAAATTTAATAAAAGCTAAAATGAAATCTTCAAGAGTGTTTTTTCATTTTTAAAAATTCATTTTAAACTTGAGGTATCGAAAAATTATGTCGAAATAGATGAGGTGCCTAGTACAATGCTTTCATGAGCATCACAAAGTTTGTCATTACGAACTATTCAAAAGAAATCAAATTTCGAATGTTTGTTTTTTTATTTTATGGCAGTACAAGTTATTCATAAGCTGGATATTCTTATTTCAGGAACTTACAATAGCCATTTTAGTTTCTACTTCTTGAATTGGTAAATGAAGCGAGAAATACTGACCTTCTGCTTTGTATATTCCATCATTAATATTTCTCTTTTCTTTGGGTCGTTTTCTTTCTGGAAAACAGAAACAAACTAAATTTCTTCATAATTCAACATATTTTTCAAACTGTTATATTTAATTATTGTTAGATTCAATACAACGTTTCTATCTATATATTCTTTGGCTTACATCAGTATGTGGCGCCCGGTGAACTTTAAAAGTCATTTAGCAAAATAAGTCATTTAGCAAAATAAGGCGACTGAAAGCAACAAACACCTTGGGAAGGTCAAAGAATCCATCGGATGAAACATATTAAAATGATTAAAAATGAATAGAATAATTAAAATAAAACGTATAATAGTTAAAATACTACATTTCAGAACTTTAAACATTAGAGGAATACCAAAGATTCCATTGACCATAAGGTTGTCTCAAAATTAAAACAATCAACAAAGATGTTAGAGCAAAAGTAGTATGAAATACTGTAACTGCTTAATCACAGAAAACCAAACCATATAAATTTTAAAAGAAAGTGTCGATGAATGGAAGAGCAAACCACTTGTCACTCTCCTACCCATACAGAAATGTTTAAGCCTTAAGTATCATATATATATATATATATATATATATATATATATATATATATATATATATATATATATATATATATATATATATATATATACACACTAGTTGAACTAGTTATAACAGTGATTTTTAAGTTAAATTATGAAAACAAGATTGGCGTCAGAAATAAATTACTTATGTATTCTTCATTACAATTTTAATTACTCATGTAAAATACTTTTCTTAACGACCAGTTGGATAAGAGGAGGGGTTTGAAAGATGTACTTATCCAAAAACATGTACAACGTAAGCTTAAACTTCCAGATATTCATTTTCAATATATATTCAATGAAAATACACTCGTTTTATACTATACAGATAAATGTCCTAATAAAGTCTACGGTCGGGAATTTCAATTAGTCGTGAACATGCATGTAGATTTTTTCAATCAAATTCAGGGAAAACAATCGCAACTATAGTAGGGCGTCTTCATTTCTCTCCTTTGGTACAAAGATAAATGTAACAGCTGGTAGAGGAATATATATATATATATATATATATATATATAGATATATATATATATATATATATATATATATATATAATAAAATAGTTTCAAGGTTTGCTATCTTTATGAGTTAATGTGCTCACTATCAGGGATGGAGCGTATGCAAATATAGACGTAGATATTGAAGTCATCACCCAGCAGTGACAGTCTGTTTCATGCTTATAGGTCAGACGATTGCGTATATGCATGAAACAAGCATAAAACAAACTTCAAAGTTTCTTTCATCTGCCAAGCAATATTTGCTTGGATGCACTTGAGAGCATCTCTCGTCGTTGAATATATTCTGGTTTTAGCTCTGAATAAATTTTCACAATCGTCCTTAACAACCTATTCGAAATAACTAGCTCTTCATGATGCATCTTCATAGATTTCTCTTCATCTCTTACCGAATTCGGTGATTCTCCTGCTACGAACTAAACGGTTTCTTCTGAAAACTTTTTCCCAACGATTAAAACGTTTTCCTGAAACGTTCATCTGTTTTATCACCTCCCAATTACTCGTACCAGTTATTTTCAATGCAACAATTTTGTTTGAACCGCCATATTTCATTAAACTCTAAACAATAAATCAAAAGACTGTTAAAAAAGTGAAACTCTTTTTACGAATAGGTATGTTTCAGTTTAGGTTTAAATAATGACTAAATGTTATGCCTTACTAAAATAAAATAAAAAATATGCCACCGAAAGAAAATTCTCATAGCTCGTTTGGTAAGACATTAAGCAGACCTGCCTATGTTAAAATGGGCGTGGTTTCGTGTCTCCGAGAGATTATTTTTCGGTGTGAAATGACGTCCTAAGTAAAGTTGCAATGAAAAGCAATTAAATTAAGATGAAAGAAAATACGAGTAAAAACTTAATAAGGATTACCCACTTGATTCTGTTTAAATTTGTATTCTTATGCACAAAATATTCAACAAGATTTTTTTCTCTCAAGGGAGCCTTGACGTGAAAGAGTGGTTAATGTGCTAGTCTGGTTGAATATTACTACAGAGCACCGAGTTCGATCCTCACTGTGTGCCCTATACGTGTTGCCTTCTGCCAGACTAAGCTAAACATAGTAAATAACAATAACGCAATTTTACAATTAACCATTAATGAAGGAATAAATAATTTACTTAATCCTAGATATTCTTCTCTTGATCCATTCACCCTCGATTACCAGAGTTGGTAGCTGATCTCTCTGAGCGTGCTCTATCAGCTCAGTGGGGGAAAAACTGGCTGGTCACATTCAATGCCTCAAAAACCAAATTAGTGACCTTCCACCATCGCCGGTCGGACTCAGAATTTAAACCAATCCTGATGAACGGAATTTCCCTCAACGAAAACCCGTGCCTTGAATGTCTATTGAGACTTAAATTCAATCCAAACCTCAAGTGGAACTCGTACATACGATCCATCGCTAAATATGCTGGGAAAATGGTCGGTTTCCTGTACCGCCCCATCTGAATCTTATAGCTATGCTCTCCCTTTACAAAATCCAGATCAGGCTGAAAAAGGAAGACTGCTGTCATATATGGGCAGGAGGTGCTCAGTCTTCACTTTTCAATAGAGTCTAAAAGTCTTTCCACGTTCTTGTAGGTGATGAATTATTTTCCACCTTACGACCCTTTTCTCACAGACAAGACATCGTATGGAAACTGTTTAGATGAACTACACTCCTTAGTTCTACCTCTGCTAACTTTTACAGCTAAGACGTATTTCGTATTTCTTTGGTGAGATGTAAGTTCCACTCAAGCAGCTCCTTTCTACGAATCACTGCCTTGTGGAATCGACTCCCAAAAAGTTTGCTTCATCGATCAATACAATATCAACCAATTCAAGTCTAGGATTAATCTTCCACACATATCTGCATAAGCTGTGCTTCTTGCTATGTAACCCTCTAACTCGAGTGGGCCTCGAGCCTTGTACAGGGTGAACATCACTGTAAAGAAAAAGCTGGCCGAATTCCATGAAACCGTTTTCTAATTATTCCCAAGTGACACACGATTACTTTTTTTCGATGTAAGAGAAGAAAATAAAAAGAAGAGAGACCTGAGCAGGTTTCCGGATAGACTCTTCCAACCAACAATCAACGGCTTCTTCATATTTCTTCCAAAAGTTAAATCCATTCTTCTCTAAGCCTGGAGTGCGTTCCAACCAGCTCTGAAGAAAAAATGGGAAAAGTTTCATTCATTACTTTTAATGGAAATATATTAAAAATGCAAAACGCCAATGTAACATATGGCAGCTTCCCAGAAATATTTTATTTTCTAATGATTTAAAAAATAGATGCTGATTCGTTGATATTGTCATTTATTATTTAAGTGTGTCTTCGTTTGGCACAAAAATACATTAATGAAACACTTAGGAATCGTTGTAATGAAAAGAAAGAAATAGTTGCACCCCACCCCCCAAAAAACAATTGTTTTATTAAATTTTGGTCCGTTTATTTGATTTACTTAAATTTGTTCGGTATAAAAAAAATATTTCCTACAGTTTTGATTCATATTCATTTGTCCCCAGAGAGGGGAACACATGGAAAATATTTTAATGTAAAAAGAGAGATGAATAAATATTAGCGATTTGGGAAGGAAGAAACAACGTCGGGACAGAGTTTGATTTTAACAAAGTATTTGCTTTAACGCAAGCCTACAACAAATACACCTGTACAAAAATGTTGCTTAAGCTGAATAAATTTCGCTATTATAAACTTTGAAACATTACCTTTTATAATGAATGTTACCGAATTGCTTTTAAGCTCAGCTTCTGATACTGTTTGTATTCGTCAATGTTCTTACCTCGACCAACTTGAAGAGCGAAGGACTGTTTAATGAATCTTGCAATTTTTGCACAGATTCTTCATCATTGAAGACCTTCAGGTAATGCTGTTGGTTGTACTTGACTCGATTGCTCTGAAATGAAAAAAAATGATTAGGAATAAGAAGTTAACGACTCGTATTGTTCATAAATACTTGTAAAAATACATTATGCATATGTCGTATAAATAAAAACAAACACAAAAGATAGATTTTTATTGATCTTTTAATTGGGTGAATAGACGATTAAAGAGATGTTTGAATATATTAATTGCGGGCATAATTTTCGAAAGCCTCACCCTAAAGTGGTTGTTAGTAAATTAGTTTGCTGACTTGTTTGTGTAGTCAGTTTGATTCTCATTAGGCGTTCCAAACTTAGTAAATAAAGAATGCATTGAGACAGATTGTATTACAGTGTAACCCGGATATAAGAGAGTTGTCGGGACCGGAGAAGAAGTATCTTATATCCGTGTTTCTCTTATATCCGGGTCTCTTATATGCGGGTTACACTGTACTTTATTTTTACATCTAAATTTTTAGTAATTTTCTTGTTTTAACAAAACAAAGTTATATTTCTATCGCTCTTAATGACTTTTTGGGACCATAACTCAAAAAATTATATTTAAATTTCCCTAGGAGTAATAAATCAGCGTGGAAACGCATTTCGAAGATTCGAGTTTTGATAATATTCTAACAAATCGAATTTATTGGTCTGTATAAAAAAACACACAAATACCTTGTACTTAATTTAAAAATAAAAAGATAATAACTGAAATACTTGGTTTAGTTTTAAATATTATGTATTTCTTCTCCTCTCCACGCCATTTTTCAAAAAGTAAACATACCTCTTTGACGCCAAGCTTATTTTCTATTAATCGAAACTGCAAACTTTGAAAGCCTGACGCTGATGAAAGATAACCCCTAAAAGATAAAAAGAAAGAATAAATTTCGGAAAAAAGAACATTTGCGTCAATATGAGATACATTCTAGTTCATACATGTAACCAAAATGAATGTGTATTTTTTAACACTAACTTAATATACGAGTTATTCAGACTAATATCCTCATCTTTTCAGTTGGTGCATAATTCATCCGATATGAAAGGTTCCAACGGTAGATTGTCTAAAGCTCTAAGGATCTGGAATTCTTGCAGAAACTGTCACCATTTTTACGAATTAGACCAAAACTTATCTGGCTACATATTCCATGTAAATGAACAGATATACAAAGGCATTAAATTCAGTGATAAAAATCAACGAGAATGAGTATATTAATAGGACTATCAATGTCTCGTCGTAAATCTCAGACAATGTGGCAGGCCGAAGTAATGGCCGAAACAAGTCTATAAATATATAATCACTATCTATAAAAGGCAGGATGTGTGTGTGTGTGTGTGTGTGTGACGAATGCACGGCCGCAATTTTCAACAGATTTGCACCAAAATTTACATGCACATGCTCCAAGTTAGCGGCAAGCCCAAGACCGACTTTGCATTTCCCAACTCCTATCGATAGTGGAAATAATCGATTTTTTCATTCTTCTACGGCAGTTTTCATGTAGTTTGCGGCCATTTTCTACTGGCCAGAGTTAGAGCCTCTAGCTGGCTGCCACGAATAGGCAGGAAAATTCGATTGGCCAGCGTGAGAGCCAACAGCTGACTGACACGAATGTTAACTAGCATGCTAGCATGCAAAAAAATCGATAGCTGCATTCGTCACAAGTGGGAAAAATTTAAATCTGCATGGCACTTTACTCCAATTGGCTCATTCGTTTGCTTAAACTCAATGTTGATTCTGATTCCGCAGAACTGGGTTGAGTGTGAAAAAGTATTTGTTGTTAACATTCTTTTTTCATTAGGTTTTTCCAGTTTCGAGTCCTTTTTTAAAACTGATCGTTTTGTGTTCATTTTGCTTAGTTCTTTTTTCGTAACAGATTTAATGTTTAGTATAGAGATTAGAAAAAATTCGCAGCGTGAGATAGGCAAGAAGTAACGCATGTAGCAACATCAGCACGGCAAAGGGCACTCCTTTAAAGCCAAGGAAGGGCAAAAATATTTTAAGTTAAGTGATAGCGATTGCTGTATGAGTCGTGCGATTTTTGAATCAAGCACAGGCAACGCCGGGCCATGCTGCTAGTAAAATATAAATATGACTCCGAAAAAATATCTGTAGTTAATCCAAAAAAGACTGTTTAATTCTTATCTTTAATAAAATATTTTTTCGGAATTATTTTACTTCTTTATATTTTAATATTATTTCTTTGGCAAATTTCCCCAAAAATATTTCCCGAGCCTTCCTATAAAAAATAGTTTTCAACCCTCTTCCTCCCAAATCGTTTCCAGTTCCAAATCTTTTTCAATTCGTTCACTCAAATCTACACAATCACGCATATTGGCTGAGTAAACCCAACAACTGCATCGATTCGTATTTTTTAAGTAAATATCTGAATTTGAAACAAAATAATTTGTAACTTTAAGTCAATTCTGGTAAAAGGCTATATTTATAGATCGCTCAAAAGAAATCAATAGTTTGCAGCAATACAAATTAACCATAGCAAGAAGTGGTTTCCTTGAAACGTGAAATACTCCATTCTCTTTACTTATGTCTCTTATCGAATGGACAGCTCGTCTCGGTAAGATTGTCATTGCATTCCTATGACACAAGTCAAAGACAAAAACCGAAAAGAGAAGAAAAATTCCTTCTCTATGCGCAATTGGTAGAAAGAAAAAAACTTCAAGAAATCTGAACTCGAAAACAATGAGAACAAACCATTATACCTTTTCCTTTAGAGTATCTTTTGAGGCTAAATCACTTCAGGTAATAACGTTATCCGAGAAAAGAGGTTTATAAGTTGACTATCGACAAAATTATGTTAGATGAAATACTATTGGATGTCGATGACGAGGATCGAATGAGAAACCTTTAAATTAAAATCTTCTTTCCCCTGAATCATTTCTGTAGATGACAAGTGTACTTTTGCTATGGTATACCGTTCATTAGTCTGTCAGTTTGGGCACCTCGACATGGTGTAACGGTTAGCAAGCTGATCTCTGTAGATCAATTACGACCGCGTAGTGAGTTCGATCCTCACTGGGAGCCCTCTTACTTTCGGCCTTGTGCCACATCTAAGATGCACTTAGAAAAGCACCATTAGTCTGTCAGTGTGCGCAAATCAGTCACTTGTTACTGACGTCTAACAAAGGAAAACGGTTATCAAATCCTTGTCAAATCGGCTACGAAGGAGTTCCGTTTTCGAATTCAGTTATCAATAAGATCAAACAATATCATATATATATATATATACACACACACACATACATGAAAATAACTCTGACACCTCTTTTTAACAGATATATTTACTAAAATTATACAAAAATATCTCAAAATAATAAAAACTAAATTTATTCAATAAAATCGCCATTGGTTTCAACCACAACCTCCAGAATCTCTTGTGGACGGTCTCCTTGTTTAAGTTGGTAAATGTCATTTAGTTTTCATTATCTTGCCTTCAGCTCTGGAGTTTTGTTGGTCTCTCGCTCAGCTGCGCCCGACACATAATTAAAGCAAAGGGGTCGCCGTCTGCGGAGTTAGGTGGCCAGATCTAAGGGGTGATGTAGTCTCAGAAATTGTCATAACTGGGTTCTCTTGCTTGTGTGGTGTGGCATGGTGAAGAATCCTGTTGCCAACCTCTTGACCCAGGGTAGCACTACCTCTTCAATGCACTTGATGCAGTCCTCCGTGGAAAGATGAATAGAGACATAATGTCCCCATCACTAAGGATCACTCCAAACACCTTCGTAATCACTATTAGACTCATCCAATTCCATTCCGACTCCTCTGCACCGTTCTCAGATTGACACTCAAACACTGAAATATTCATATTAGAGCTTCCGGTGCGAATGCCAAGCATTTCAGCACGCCGTTTCCAAATTTCTGGTAGAGTGAATTGCGTCATTGGGGCTCTATTTCTCACAGACGGTGACCAACTGACCTTACTACACTGTGCAATCGACAAAATCAAAAACGAACAACGCGCATATGAAAAATTAAAAATATAAAATAAGGACAATTTACCCATCGCACGCTGTCATTTTTGTGTGTGTGCTGAAAATTTGGTATATTTATAGGGGATGAGCGCTCAATATCCGACATAGAGCGTTTGTAGTTATAGACCGTGTCAATTCCAATGTACACACTCTTTTACTCTCCCCCTCTCTCTCTCTCTCTCTGTCTATATATATATATATATATATAGAGAGAGAGAGAGAGAAAAAGTTGCAAATTAAAAAAATAATCAATCTTTCTTCAGAAATAACTGAAGAAAGATTGAGGCCAATCTGAAATAACAAATATATATACAAATAAATAAATACTTTCATAAAAAAACATTATTATTTTTTTAATTTGCAACTTTTTCTATTAGGTTGGTGCAAAAATAATGTCGTTTTCTCACATAGTAACATGTGAGAAAACAACATTATTTTTGCACCAACCTAATATATATACATATTAAGAAAGTATACATGGTTCTCATTATGCTATATATATATATATATATATATATATATATATATATATATATATATATATATATATATATATATATTATAAAATAGATTCAGTCCGACAATTATTTTAATATATTTTCTGTTTATACGTTATTTTTATAGATATAATTTATTTAAGTAAATTCTTTTTTTTAATTAAACATTATTAGTTACATTTACCTGCCTGAATGTACGACAAATTTCGTAAAAAAATATGTGCTTCTCCGACAGGAATCGAACCTGTAAACCTAATGGGAACCATCATCTGATCTGATGTGCCACAAAGAATCATCTGGTTAACAAAGTCCGAACTACTGTTTATAAATACACACCTTCGACGATTTTTCTCGATCAATCATATCTGCTCACGAAATCATATCTTAACGTAAACAAGGATGACATATTATGAAATGGATTATGTCCGACAATTATTTTACTATATTTTCCGTTCATACCTTATTTTTATAAATACAATTTATTTAAGTAAATGCTCTGATTTTTTCTTTAATTAAACAGTATTAATTATATTTGCCGGCCTGACTGTTCGAGAATTTTCAAATATTTTCTACGAAATTTCTCGAACATTCAAGCAGGTAAATGTAATTAATACTGTTTAATTAAACAAAAATCAGAGCATTTACTTAAATAAATTATATCTATAAAAACTAATATATAATTAATTTTTATAATATATGTATTTTTTTGATTTTCAAACCTAACCATAACGTAAACGAAACCCTCTCGGCTCAGAAAAACAGGCTACAAACATTAAGACCCTAACAATTATAGTTAGTTAGAAGTTACTCTATAGAGAGCAGCTCCCCGAACCCCAATTTATAATTATTCTGCTGGCAAAAAAAATGGCTAGAAGCGATTATTGAGGCAAGAGAACATTACTGCAAAGATTTGAAATTAATCTTATTTACTTAATTAACATTTAATTTTATGAGATTTACAAAAGAATAAAATCATTCGTCAAGAACAAACAAAATATATTCGATAAAGTTTGGGTAATGTGACTTCTTTTTCAATTTGTTAAAAAGCAACATATCTTCGTTGATCAATACATAGGTACCTCCACGAAATCGCTAAAAAAAGAGCATAGTTTGATGAAAAAGATGCCAACCTTGCCGAAAACAAAATTTTAGCGTCTAAATGCTTATGGTATTATTATTTTTGTTCAGTTGGAAATTTTTAATTTCCACAGAAATGTTAATTGATGTTGATTATAACATTCGTCATATTTTATATAAATGGGCCAAACACTTTCAAGCATGAATTATTAACAAACCTTTTATAATTTTTAAGTAGACAGCTGAATAGATAGTTGAATCTACTAAATAGCAAAAAAATAAAATTACAAATAACCAAAACTTAGCTGAAAAACTGAGATTTATACGATTATTCTTTACTTTGAATGGCGTTCATTAATTACTAATCAATAACCAGCGCTAATCAACAAAGCTTAAGTAGCTTTTTTTATGTGGGGATGAGGGAGAACCCCGTGTGTGAGACTATTAGTTTAGTAGTGTATTTCCCACCAGTGCTAAAGTTCGAACCAAGCTAAAAACCAGGATTGTGAATATTGCTCTTCAAGACAATATTGGCATATCCTAAATAACTGGCGAACATTTTGAACAGATGGCACTTTTTATGTGAAGCACCGCAAGAAATATGAAGAATCGTTTAAAGATAACGAGTTCTTGACAATTCCGGAGCTGCTGGATGCTGTCAGCCCACGCACCATATCCCTGATGACTTCCGATGTTAAAACCCGAAAATTAATTGGGGTCAGCAGAGAAAACATGGAGGAAGCCCTCAAGGCATTACAAATTAGCCTGAGGTTGCTAGCCAGTGGACATTCCATATGATAGAATGGGGGCCTTCTTCGCTAAATTTGGAGAAGTTAATGAAGTGAAGGCCCTCAGGAGCAAAACCGGAATAGAGACGGGGGATATGGAGATCCATATCACAATTAATAGGAAACAGGTCCTAGAAATCCCCAACATACTTCTTTGTAGGGATAGAATTATGCTGGTTGTTGTAGAAGGTAGGAGACCGTGCTGCTGGTCGTGTGGAGCGTCAGGGCACATGGCAAAGGAGAGCCCTGCAAAAAGGGTACAATCTCCACCACGTCCAGCAACGACAACAGCAACGACAACAGCAACAACAACAACAGAAGCGGGGGAAGAGACTTCGAAGGAGGTCACTAGAAACCGAAAATCATCCAACGGTCAGTCTCCTCCTAAAGAGATGTCCCAAACAATCAATCCTCACCGCAGGAGCGGTCAGAGAAGCGAAGGGAGGTACAACAACCTAAAGAGGTGCAGCAATCAAGAGAGGGGCAGCAAAGGCGGGAGTCCCCAAAACACCAGCAGCAACAACAACAGCAACAACAACAGCAACAACAACAGCAACAACAACAGAGGAAGAAGCAGCAGCAGGAACAAATAGACACACCCATGGAGGTGGATCAAATACCTCCACCTCGGGTATCTTCATTGAAGAGAACCAGAGAGGAGGAGGAGGAGGAGGAAACAACACAAAGGCACTCTGACCGTAGCAGAGCGGAGAGGGGCATGGAGAGGGGCATGCTCACTCTCCGTCCCTGCTTCGCCAACAGAAACCAAAGAATCAACAGCAAAAGCAAAGAGCCTCTCGGCTTCCCCTTCCCGTGCTCCTTCCCTATCTCCCTCCAATTCTTCCTTTAGCTCTATATCCACTCCCACTGACACATCCACTTCTTCCCCTCCTCACCCATCAGGGGAGAAGAAGAAAAATAAACTTTTTCCAGGATCGTAAGAAATTTGCAAGGTGGGCCACGATGAAGCAAAAAAGGGCCTGTCCAAACAAAAAAGGGCCCTTTTAGGGCTTCTATTAAGAATGGATAGCATCGACGGAAAGTCAGTGTCGGATCCCCGGAATTTCCCTCACGCCCCTGGAGTTATTACCCTAGTGAGGGATACCGGGGGATACCACAAGTTCTGGAGTCACCTCTTTGAGGCCAAGGAGGCCTATCGAAAATTAAGGTTTCTTGAATTGGACAATGCCGATTTAAAAAAGCTGAGATATTTCTGTTCTGGGAGGGTCCCTGTTTTGCTCCATCCCTCCTTATATAGGGCAGTTAAGCTAACGTACCCTACGGCGGTATTGTCCTGGATGGTCGGATGACGACGGAGTTGGCAACAGGGAGCCTGGGACAAACAGTCGGGGTCCTTAATGCTGCAGATTTCCGGCCTGGATGTGAGTAGGTTTTTTCTTTTCTCGCTTTTATTTTTTAGGCCTAGAAGATGTCTGTTAAGCCAGTTTGAATGCGAATGGCTTGAGGGATCAGAGTAAGGCTGCTCGCCTACTCCGTGATCTCTTGTCGTTTGGCGTGGATGTCGCCGCGATTCAAGAGACACACTTTGTTTGCAACGTCGATGCTTCTGTGCTGTCTAACGACTTTGTCGTCTATTCAGCATATGAGAACCGACAGGCCAGAGGAGTCTCTCTGCTGTTTAGTCGTATTGATGCGAAGGTCGACCTGTACATACCGATGCCGAGGGCCGGTTGATCGTGGCCGATATTTCCGTGAAAAGTGGTTCGTTGCGGGTCGTTGCGGTTTATGCGTCCAACGACCGGGAGGAGTGGGTCTCATATTTTCGGCGGTTCCTGGTGGATTCAATGTGCCTAGTTTTGATGGGGGACTGGAATGCCATCCTCGACCCCAAGTTAAATAGGGAGCGGGGAGCTAGCGGGAGGAGGGACGATCGTAGCCTGGTTAATCTGATCGAACAGTTTGGTCTCGTCCATAGATACAGGGTCGATCACCCCGGCGGGAAAATGTGGATGTGGGCATTCGTGAAGTCAAAACCCCGGAGAGGCATACTCTTCAGGCCACTGACGACATGTGCGAGGGGTTTCGGCAGCATTTCGAGAGCCAGTTTACCAAGGAGCCTGGTTTCCGTGATGAGGAGTTTCGTAGCTATTTGGCTGACTTTCCTCGGCTTTTGCCGACCGAAGCGGCTAGCTGCGAGGGGGTTATCACGGACGGCGAAATCTACGCGGCATTGAAGAAGGTCGGCAGAGGCAAGTCGCCCTGTCTGGATGGTTTGCCACATGAATTTTACTTGAGGCTCTCGCACATTGATTTTGACTCTGGTGTTCAACAACTGTTTCCGGCAGGGGTCCATCCCCAACCGGCTTACCAGGGGTGTGATCACGCTGTTGAAAAAGGGCAAGGTGTTTGGGGGAAATTAGATGATTACAGACCAATAACTCTGCTAAACACAGAGTTAAAGATTTTGGCCAAGATCCTGCAGGAGCAGTCAGTTACCGAGTCTCTGTTGGGTCCTGAGCAGATTTGTGCTGTGAGGGGCCGAACAATTCAGAGCAACCTGCATCTGATCCGCACGATCATAGAGGGTGTAAAAGGGTTGACCATCGCTACCTTGCTGGTGTCCTGCAGTCCGCCGGACTCGAACCCAACTTCTGCTGCTGGATTAGTCTCCTGTATCGCTCCCCCAGTGTTGTGGTACAGGTGAACGGGAAGCTGTCGGGCGCCTTTGCGCTGTCTAGGTCGGTTCGTCAGGGTTGTCCACTGTCGCCCTTACTTTATGCTTTGGCGTTGGAGCCTCTCCTTCACCGGCCCTACGTGAAATCGCCGTTTCTGGAGAGGCTTGAGCTAGGGTTTCCGCGTACACCGATGACGTATCTGCTTTCGTGTCGTCCCGCAGACATTAATCGCGACAAGTCGTCCAACTTGCGGTTAGGTGCCTGGAAGGGGTCGATCTTCCGGGGACCTTCGGTTGGACGGATGGCCCTGTTCGCATTCTTGGTGTGTGGTTTGGAGCCGACCTCCAGCTGGAGAAAAATTGGTCTGAAGTACGAGCAAAGGTTGATGCGGCCAGTCAGACTTGGTGTCGACGGAGGTTGTCCGTGAAGAGCAGGACGGAGGCGTGTACCACTTACATTTTCCTGATTGTCCTTTTTCCATTGTCCGTACTTCCTCTCTGTAAAGACAATAGGAAGCAGCTCGAGCGCTTATTATCCTCTATTTTATGGAGGGGACGCGAGCATCGAGACTGTGCACAACGTCCGTGTCATGAGGGGCTAGGAATGCTACACTTGGTGAGCCACAAACTTGCCTCGAGGTTGGCTTTCCTACGCCGCGCATTGACAGATTCGATTATGGCGGGGATTGTTAGGGATGCGTTCCCTTTTCTTACTATCAGTCCCCCTATCTCGCGGGTTGAGCGCCATCGTAATCCCCGGGATCAACTGGATTTCCTTCGCGAGTGTCGGTCGGCCATGTTGGCTGTACCTCGGTTCAGTGACCTTTATCAGCCAAGGAAGGTCTTCTATCGTCGTTTAGTGGAGGGAGTCGCGAAGGATTCTCTACGTGAGCAGCTCGACTTGTCGGAGGAAGAGTTTCGCTCTTTATGGTCTTGGGTGCCAGCAGCGGATTATCTCAGTAACTCTGAGTTTTCGCTTACCTGGCGATTGGCTCGAAATCGGCTGCCTCTCAATGAGAAGGTCTTCATATGGGGCTTGGCGGATTTGACAGACTGTGAACGGTGTGACCTTGGTTTAGAATAAATGGCTTCGCACGCCTTCCACCACTGTCCCAGGGTCCACCCCTTATGGGACCATGTCGGCGAGTTGACGGCTCGTCTCGCTCCCGAAAAGCTCGTGCTCATTGATTGCACAGACGCGTGTGACAATGTGTTGCCCCCGTATTCTAGGGTGAAACGAATGGTGTTTCTGACGCTGCTGGCCACGGCCCGAATGGTGATTTGGACTATGCGAACGAAGGAAGCCTTGCGAGGCAACCGTCTTTCTTATCAGGATCTAATCCGATTCTTTGAGCATCAGCTCAAGATGAAGATTAGAACTGATAGAAAACGCTTGTATTCGACAGTCTTCAGCGAAAGGTGGGTGAAAGAGGCGAGCTTGGTCCGTTTGAACGGAGCTAGGCTTGATTTTCTCTTCTAGGTCAACCTACGTCACATCGGGGTGGTTTCCTGCGGGGCTCTCCCCTTGGTTAGGTTAGACAAGTTTTTGTGTACCTAGTTAATGTGAGTAAGAGTTGTTACTTGCCTGTTCCCGGTTGCCTCTTTGGTTGAGATTCCCAACCACCGCAGTTTGTTTCGGCTCCTTTTTATCTCGACTGGGTCAGCTTTTTATTTCCCATGTCCGTATATTTTTCCTCCTTTTCCAATCCCTTAGCAAGAAAGCATCTTGGTTTTGTCCAATTGGCAGAATACAGCGGCCTCTCTTTTTTGAGGGTTGGGTGGGCCCTACTAACATCAGTTATGTTTAGTTTACTTTGTGTTTTATATTTAGTTTGTTTTGGGGTTCATTCCTTCCCCTCTCATTCTATTCATCCATAAATTTTTAAATATATATTTTATAATCATTTGATTTTTATGGCATGAGGCGCGTTTTGTAGGACCCCCTTGAGAGGATGCGGTATTATGGTGCATGGAGGATTGAATGGTGACGGACGAGTTCTTATGTGAATGTGGAAATTGTAATGTGTGAATGGGTCGTAAATAAGATTAGCTAGTTATAAGATATTTAGAGATGACCAACCTCAACCACTCCCCATTTTGGCCTTGTGCCGCATTTGTATTTTAAATACAATAAATAATAATAAGTGGCGAACACAACATTCATTGTGACGTAAACAAGTTAGCTAAAATAAAATTTTAATTTTTAGTCCAACGTTTTTAAACTTGTATTAATGAAGGATAGCTACGTAAATACACGCGCGTATACATACCTCTGTGTGTGTGTATATGTTTATGTGTATGTGTGTGTGTGTGTGTGTGTGTGTGTGTGTGTGTGTGTGGCTATTTCAATCACGGCTCCATATTTATATAGTTAGGCTCTTTGAAATTAATTTTACCTCTAACTCCGGTGAGTCTATAAGGACTATGTTCTACTTTACTTCGCTCTTCTCACAGAGCCTAAACTTTTTAATATCTCTTTCACGGCAGATTCATCAAGAACCTTGACTCTGCGAAGGCTGCCAACAAGAATATTTGGTAAAAAAATTTGATAAAATCCTTTAACTGCTGCCTGAAGAAGAAACATTTCCCAAATGGAATGTGTCAGCTGTGTACCATGTTTTCAAGAATTCGCGGGAGCGCGCCATCAGCCTCCTTTGTTGTGTAATCAGTAAACACTTTGAGTCTACGAGCAACAAGAAGATTGTTAATCACCTGAACAGAAACACTCATCAGGTAGTTGAAATGTCGAACTTAAACCTTTATTTCGCTCACTGGGGTAGACTGTTCTAGTTCCACGTGCCATGTTTAATGGATGTCAGTTATCTCCTGTTAATTACCCTCTGAAATTACTGCCTTAACCGGGTATTGAACTCACAATCTTTGGGTCCTGTCACTGGATTTAATCAACGCCTTTATCCACTGTGCCATGTGTCCTTGAGGACGTCTGTGTATGAATTTCTGGGTATTTAAACCTAATGTCTTCAGCAACCAGTAACCATATTGCAATTTTTTGCTGTTATCATCTCATGTTTTTACCAGAGCTCATATTGCAACTTTTGTTGTTATTATCGCTGTTCTCTGGCACTCCTTATTACTGGTTCCCATATTGTATTCATTTCTATGCTTGGTCGGCTCAGGAGATTTTTGTGTCCTAGCATATGTGCTGATTCCTTAAGTTTATGAATTTTCCAATGGTGTTCCTTGTCTATGATCTCAAACTGATCCCACAGAGGGCGGTGATCTCTCTCCATATAATAATAAAGGGTTATGTTCGACATTCTAACGGCCTGAAGAAGGTCGGAGCGTACAACGGACGAAACGTTGTAATAAATATGGCAACAAAGATGAGGACAATAGTCCGAATAATGTAAATAATGTAAACAGAATAGTTTTCGCTCTGTTAGGTCCATATAGCTTCAATGAAACACTAGGCGATCGCCCTAGACATAACAAAGGTCTTTGATAAGGGGTGGCATAGGGTTTGTGATAAAACTTTCAAGCTATGGAATTTCGGGAAGAGTTTTCACTTTCAAGTACTTTCTAAAAGGTAGGTACATGAAGGTTATTTTGAATGGCCAGCCTTCTAAATCCCATGAGGTCAATGCAAGAGTTCCCCAGGGCTCTCTTCCCGGTCCTACTATCTTTCTGCTTTATATTATTGATCTGCCTAAGAACAGATCTTTAGTACATATTCATGCAAATGATATGGTGTTTGAGTGCACCTTGAAACATCTAAATAATCAGAGCCCTGCAACTGAGTTCTCCTTTGTGCTAATCTCTAACGAAGCAGTGGAGGGAAAACTGGCTTCCAACATTCACTACCTTTCCAAAATCAAACAAGAAACGTTTCAGCATCACCGAGGAGACCTTGATGAACGTTTGCTTTCTCTAAAGTGAGACAAGTTGACCCCAGACCCCGTGAAACAGACACACACGCACACACACACACACACACACACATATATATATATATATATATATATATATATATATATATATATATATATGATGCATCGCTAAAGATACTGTAAAAAGAGTGGTTCCTCGTACCGTTTCAAAAAGTACCTGACTCCTTCTTCTCCTCCTCCTCCTCCTCTGCTTTATCTTTACAAGAGCGAGATAAAACCAAAAATAGAGTACTGCTGACAGGTCTGGGCTAGAGCTTGCTGATCCTCACATTCCAGCCTTGATAGAGTTCAGAAGCATCTACGCGGCCTTGTGGGTAATGAATATAATTTTGCACACTATAAGCCCATTTTGATGGATGAAACGTCTAACTACTTTGTTGTTATTTCCGTGGAAAATTTTCTGACGAGCTATATTCATTAGTTCCACCAATTCAGACATGACAAATCCATTGGGACGAAACGTCTTCATTTCCTTCAAAATGCCTTATTTAGAAAGAAGTTCCATTCGAGCAGGTTATTCCCGAGATCCATTGCTTTGTGGAACAGACTCCTGAAATGATGCTTCCCTGATCACTACATTCTTAACCTCTACAAATCAATTACCTTTCCTTTATGTCCTCATCATACTTTCTTCTTACCTCCTCCTCCTCCTCCTCCTCCTCCACTTTCTCTTACGTTCATACAATAGGCACCTCCATTGAATTTTCGATACCTAAGTTTTAAAATTAAATTTCAAAAATGAAAAAGGATTCTTAAAGATTTCATTTATTCTTAATTGAAAGCTAAATGATTAAATTTATTATTTCCATTAAGTAAAATATTATGGTGTATTTCAAAAAGAAATTACAAAATTAGAATGTCACATAATTGCTCGATTTTTTTTTTAATTCTAATTTTAAGAAATTTGTAAACAAACAAATTTATCGGTTATAAAAATCTTTCAAAATTAAATTATAGAGTTGTGACACATTATTTGAGTAAAATCAGAAAATTTAAAGTTAAATTAATGTGATTTGAAATAAATATTACTTATAGCATAAAAAACCAGTATACAAACATTTCTTAACGATGGATCCCCTCTTTCTTTGATCTTTATTGATTTATCGAGAAGCTCTCAAGGTGATGACAGCTCTTACGGATGAGTAGAAATGACATAAATTTGTGAAATCTAGATGAACACATTTTTTTTTTTTTAGTTTTTAACTATTTAGTAATTTTTACAAATTAACATATTTTCAGCAATTATTTAATATTTTATTGACTTTTAGTTAGGTTTACAATAAGCTTTATAAAATTTGCGTTTCCTCTCTAGGTTCTTAAGTTTACTAACTTAAACAAAAAATTAATTAATTGAAGTATGACCCAAACTAAAATAAATACATAAAATAAAAATATTTAGTGAAATAGAAATGAAGAAGAATAAAACTTGTTGATATTACGAAGGGATGATTTGCAAAGACGTTAATGATGAAACAGAACAGAATTAAAAGTGAAATAATTGCAGTGCGTCAGATGACACATTAAATCACGTGACCTTTTTAAGGATTATGTCATGTATAGATTCCCATAGGTAGAAAGTAGGAATGTTTTTTCACTAAAAATTATTTTTTAAATTTTGAAAAAAAATATTCTGGTACAAACGACTGTTATGAGCTTTTCAAATTTTGATTCGTAAATGTACTTTTTACCAAACCGCCGTTTTGAAAGCAATGAAGAATTTTAAACGATATTCCTAGTATTATATTATTATAATTAAAATCTTTAAAAAATGAAAAAGTTCTTGTAAAAATTCATTATCCATCGAAAAAATGTTATTTTCTCAGACAATAGTGTCCTTAATATAACTTATTTACAAAAGCAATTAAAAGCGTTTCTAATTAATGTCATAGTTTTATTGCATTTTTTATTTTAGAGTTCAGAGCAGATTTTCGACTAAACAGGTAACTGTTTTATAAAATAAAATGATGATTTACTTTCTTTTTAACTAAAAAATATCCTCGCTTAAAAATTTAATTTATGAAAATTTCATTTTCTTTTTTTTCAAAAGAAAAATTTTAAAAATAATTTCATTCCTTTTTGAATATGTTCTGAAAGTTTCATTAAAATCCGACAATTATTTGAATTTTGCAAGAATTTCCAAATTAATGTTTTTCACTGAAAAAAAAACGCAAAAAAAGTAACCTTCATCTTTGACGTAAAAAAGAAACAATATTTTTAACCAAAATTTACAACGTAAAAACTTTCAAAAAATAGTAAAAAAAATTTCTTTGGTCTTTCCTCTTAATAATATTATAAACATTTTGATGACAAAACTTTGTTTTTATTGAGTTTAAGTCCTTTTTTCGTCATGCTATGCTGTTTTTTTACGCGACCAAGTAGAGGTACCTATCGTACAACGTCATTCTACTTTAAGTGACTCTTGAACCTCGTATCTTACAACTAGTTTAAAAAAAACGCTTTAAATTAGTCTGGATGCCCTAGCAAGACGAACTCGTCAACTTTCACTCTACAATAAGCAGCCTGCTCTGCATGTGTTTGTGTGCCCGTGTGTAAATGCGTGCCGTTGAAATAAACCGTGAATTGCCACTTGTCAACCATTTTCAATAATAATGTGAAGGTTGTTTTTTTTAATAACGGCAAAAGAAACACACACACAACACTAAGAAAGGTGTAAAAGGAAAAAGTGTGCATACTGTACGTTTAGGCGCCTGGTGACACTGGCCCTTCCCATGAAGAAGAATCGAAAGAAGAAGAACGAAGAAGAAAGATAAAAAGAATTTAAATGTCAAAAATATTTAAAATCTTAGCATGTTCAATATCAGTAAAACAATATTGATGTAATCAATTCGTATTCAACAAATTCGCTTGTTTACAATATCATTTTTATACACGTTTTGACTTTTTTATATATACTTTCAGATAATTTATATTTTTACAGTGAAAATCAATTATCAAAATATGATCTTTCATTTTTCTGAGATCATGTTTTACTTTCTTTTTTGTTTTTCACGTTTTCATTTTGGTCAAGAATCGACAACAACTGACAAATGAAAAAAATTGAAAATGATGAAAAAAAAAGAAATCAAACAATGTCCAAATAAGCAAATATGTTCGTAGAGCGCTTTCGAAAGTGAATTCTCAAAAAGTTGCCCAAGAAAATAATTTTCATCTTAGGGTTAACGGAATAACCACTCTACTACTCAATTTTTGTTCATCAAATCTGGTCATTTTTTTGTAAGAAACTTTAAAAATTGGCAAGATGAACCCAAGAATGTTTGCATTAACGTTTATGAGCTTCTATTCACGTGACTGACTGAAAATCAGGTTTTCCATATTTGCATATGTCTGTTCTTTTTAGTCTTGAAATTCTATAGACGTACTCTTCGATATTTACTAAGATTGGATTCGCACAACATCAAACCAAATGCAGAGAAATTAGTTTGGAAGATTGTGCTAAGCTAAGTAGGAGTGTCTAAAAATAAGAATTCGAAATCTTGCTTTTAAGTTGGGATCTAGAAAGATAAATTTGCTGAAGGGAAGCGATAATAATATAATGAGTTTTTATTTTTGTTTTTTTTTTGTTTTGTTTTTTTGTTTTTTTGTTTTTTTGATAAACGAAATCTACAGTATATCAACAAATTGAAATACTACTTCAGGTTTGTGTGTCTACAAGTTTAAACCGATTATGAAACTATATCTATTGCTATCGTTGACCAGATACCGGTTTTAGAAATGGTAAAAAGGTAACAATACACAGAAAAATATTTTACATTCATATTTATCAAATATCTGAGCCAGGAATTCGATATGACTGCATTTTAAATATTTTAATTTTTAACAATTTTATATGATAATTTGGGATAATGATATGGTAGTTTATAAAAACGGATGAATACATACAACTTTCATTTTTTTTTAAATACTTCCATTTATGCTTAATTTTCCGGATGCTATTTACAGATGACTTCCTTCACCTCCAGTTCGAAAAATGTCTTCAATAGAAACGCTTTAATCCTTGTGGTTGTGATATTTTTATATATGAAAACAATTTGTATTTCGTCGGCTATAGTCCGATGATTTTTCTTAATCTTTCAAATTTATTTCTTCTCTTTGGTAAAATCGAATTGACACAAATGAAAATAGTTTCAACCATGGAAGTCGTCGTAATACAGAATGAAATATTTTTACAATTAAATCAGATATTTTTTTCTCTATATAAATACAATTTAAGTCTGCACATTTGTCGTGAGAAAATATTTATCCCCTTAAAATAAAGATTTACTTAAAAGACGGTAATATCCGTCCGTTGGAAAAACTATGCGATTAATATTAATATCATTGTGCACTAAAAGTATTTGCATTTTATATACTTTTAGTTTTACTCCATATATGTGTATCTAAAGATTATATAAGACACCATTTTGTCATCGTCGTCGTAATAGTAGTCGTTGTCGTCATTGTCATCGACTTTTTTGTAATTTTTTTATATTTTTATACTTGTATATGATATTTAAGCATAACTTGAAGAATTATTGCTGATTATTGTCAAACACTCTTTTATTTTCTTAAATCGTGCTCTTCTCTGCTGTTGTTGTTCATGTTGTTGTTCAACTTTACCTTTTGTTTCAAAGATGGCAGATGTATTCAGATTCTGGTAAATTTCAGGCATTATTTTAAAAATCTGAAAGCTGTTTGCAAAATTTTAAAAATTGAAGAAAATGAAACAAACCAAAGTCTGACATTACTGCTTATAAAAGTGGTTTAAGATTTTTAAGTTTGGTCACTTGAAACTAAGTAAACGGTTAGCAGTTGTCGCTCATAATGCTTTAAAACGGCAACTCGGCCTTCAGAATAAGCTAGGGACATCGAAAGATGTCATAGGCAATCATTACATAAGCCTCAAAAGAGAAACGGAAATTCTCGAGAGATTCCCATTGATTAAAAAGCGAAAATACTTTTGATATGTCGGATTCAGTTATTAGGTGAGCACCTTTATCTGTTCGAACAGAATCTGATCAATTATGATTGCGAAAAAACAAGAAAACTTCTTTCAAAATGACTTTAATTATCCTCCTTTTATCCTCATTGAAAAGATTCATTTTTCAAGTTGAAAGTAAAGAATAATTAATTAAAACATGCATGTTATTAAAAGTTGACCTTATGGGTAAAATAAGTTTATAAAGATCACAGGATTGAAAAATTATTGTGGAACTACTCATACGTGAATAATCGGAGAGATTCACTGTGACAGAGAAAGATAAAATATTTGTGAAATGTATAAAATGAAAATAACAGAGTATTAAGAGTTTCTTTTAGACTCGCGTGTGCGTGTGCGTGTGTGTGCCTGACTGTGTGTGTCCGTGCGTGCGTTTAGATACGATTTCACTTTTTTATCTATGTTCATTAACTTCTAATAAATACAATATTCATATATAAATTTTGTGCAAGTGTGTGTAGATATCAAAAGCTGCATCAAATTTGTGTGAAGTGTGAGTAATTGAAATTATTTTTTCTTTTAATGATTGGAATTTGTAATGAATTTTTTATAATTTGTAATGAAAGGGAAATAACTCTGTTATATTCAGCTTTTGGTTTTCATTTATAAAAGTCTATATTATTTTAAAAAATCGTTTTAAAGTTTAATTTTTAAATCAGTTTTTCACTTTGCAAACTGAAAAGAAGCAGTGACGACAACTTTATATAAATTATAAATATCTGAATATTTTAAAATTATTTTCTTCTTTAATTTTTTTCATTTATTCTTTCTTTTTTCATTTATGAACTGAATGTAAAAGTTCAGATTAAATACAAGGAAATAAAAAAATAGTTGATTTTTGTGAACAAAAAAATAATCCTGCTCCACGCTGAAAAACTTGACAAATCTCTTCATAGATTTAAATATGTCCCATCTTTACTAACAACTGGACTTTTAATAATTATTGCGATGTAACTTGCATATTTATCTAAAACAACACTGCTATTCCCCCTCTCCCTTTCCCCTTCTCCTTCCCCCTCTTTCTTTCCCCCACTCTCTTTCTCATTAGTAAATATATATGTGTGTGCGTGCGTGTGTTATTCGAATTATTTTTAAAACAACTGAAATATTAACAACATTTTGAATCGATCCAAACTAGAAAGCCATTTTTACAATGTAAGGGAGGCAACTACAGACAGCCTAACAAACAAATCGACTTAATAATTTGTAATGTAATATTCAAAGCCTAAAATATGCATTAAGTTACACTCGTAATGACATAAAAAAAATTCTAAATTAAAGCATTAGAAATTAGGATAAGATTAGGAGGGGTTTTTTTTACCTGAAATCAATAAAATCCAATGGTGTCATGGTTTCCAGGATCATAAACTGGTCCACAAGAAGCTGAAAATTGAAAAGAAAATAATTAAATGACAAACTTACAATATTATTAATCATTGCATTTTGTTCAATCACTACATATAGTTGACTCTGCTGAGTAAATTGACTTTAAAACCAGTTTTTGACACGAGCGATTAAATGGAATTATATGTTAGATTGGATGGAATGGTATTATATGTTAGATTGGATGCACTGGCTAGAAATCAATCATGAGGTAGAAAAAATTCAATAAAAATGCGTTAAAAAATATGCTATTTCGACTTGAACCCTTTTAACCAACAACAAAATATTTAACGTTGCAAAATTAACCGCGACAGAACAATGACAATATTACCTACTGTGAGAAATGAACTTGGGAAAAAACTTATTTTTCATTTTCTTGAATCGAACCAATATACCGAAACAGTAATTTTGTCAAACTATTTTTATGACTAATATCGATCGAAAATGTAAAGGTTATTGTCACAAATTTATCATTCAAAATTTCCTGCTCAGAATATGCAAAAATCTTAAGAAAATGTTCGAAAGAACTACGGCACCTTCTTTGATGAATTTTAACAAAAAATAATTAAAGAACTGGAACGGATTATTGTAAAAAATAAATAAATAGACATGATATGTTTATATTATTTAATGAAACATGCTTGAATGAAGTATGCTTGAATGCCTAAATAATGAAACATTCTTGAATGATACAGGCTTGAATGAAACATGCTTGAATGCCCATATATATATATATATATATATATATATATATATATATATATATATATATATATATACACACACTATCGAGCAGACTTACACTACCCATGTCAGATTCAAGTTTCATAACCCAATATTTAAAGAAACATTCTTGTTCATACTCACAATATACAGAAATATTAATTGTCAATACAAGTATACTCAACCATGAAAATAAGAAATAAAAAATTCAGTCTTGAAGCACTCTATATGAGAAAAATACAACCAACATTAAATAAGGTTAATTATGAGTATAGAAAAAAATTAAATGCTTTCAGGATGATTTAAAACACGTAAAACATGTAAACGGGATACGTTCATACATGCTCATAATTATAACAGAGCGCGTTTTATGAGCATTTTCTAAAAATTCACAACTATTAATTAGATTAATTTTTTTATCTTAGCAATTCACCCCTGAAAAAGATCTTGAATGAGCCTGAAATCACTTGAAATCAAATGAAAAAAAAATTACAACGCCTTCCTTAATGAATAATTTAATAACAATATTAAGAAATTGATCCGTGAATTTGAGAGGATAAAAATAAAAATAGACATAATATGTCCATATTATCCAACCAAACATGCTTGAATGAAGATATGTTGCCTATATATATATATATATATATATATATATATATATATATATATTGTAATAAAGAGAAAGAACAGTAAGATATATAACCCGGCTTTCTTATTAATATTTTTATTTTTACAACACAGTGCTCAATGCAAATCTACAGAGCATAAATATTATAAATTTACTTATTTAAAAATAAGGTTGCATCGTTACACAGGAATTACCATGTTTCAAAAACAAAAGCTAAAAACTTCTAAAAAAATGAAACAGAACTAGGGACTTTAATTTAATTCTGCAATTGAATTTGAAGTGTTCAGCTTCTGCTTTTGAAACATGGTAAATAAGTAAATTTATTTATATATATATATATATATATATATATATATATATATATATATATATATATATATATATATATATATTCATTTGTATGGATATAAGTTTGTGGCACTGGTTTTCACGCTTTTGCGATCGTCAGAAAAACTAGTTTAATTTTTTTTAAATTGGATCTATTTATGCTTGTTAGACTATGTTTGGTGGTGGGGGAGGAAATTTTCTTCTGTGCTTCTTCGGGATGACAGGATGATCGCAAAAGCCGGAAACCCAGGGTCACAAATTCATATCCATACAACTGAATATCTTCGCTCTGTCACTGATACTGAGCGCTTTCCACTAAGTAATGCACATACAAAACATATATATATATATATATATATATATATATATATATATATATATATATATATATATATATATATATATATATATATATATTCGAAAATTATAACATAAATATGTTATAAAATCACTACAAAAATAGCCATTCTGTTTCAAATCTTTCGAACCTTTTAAAACCCTTTATTCTACTTTCTACACCATCACTTGATTTGACACCAGAAGTGTTGAAGCAAAATGTCTATTTTTGTGGTGATTTTATAACATACTTATGTTATAATTTTCGAAGAAATAATTATATTTGCTCTATTGTGTATTTAGCACTCTTTTAAGAATAGTATTTTTTGGTTATTGGAATTTATTCCGTATACACCAATATACTTATATATATATATATATATATATATATAATATATATATATATATATATATATATATATATATATATATGCACATATAGTGATGATGTTAATAAGACAGTGCTCAATGTAATATAACAGAGCTATTAAGTACATATTAATTAATATACATATTATCCCTCACCGCGAGCCCGATTATCAATATATGATAATTAAATTCATACTCAGATGCTGAGTAAGAATTGAATATATAATATATCGTCGTGCATGAAGCTCAGGGTCGTGGTAGCGGTGAGTGATATATATATATATATATATATATATATATATATATTATATATATATATATATATATATAGAGAGAGAGAGAGAGAGAGAGAGAGAGAGAGAGAGAGCGATAGAACTAAAACTTAAAAAAAAACTAAAAAAAACAAAAATCAGATAGATAGATAGATAGATAGATAGATAGATGTATGTGGGTACGGGAAAAAACATACGTATACGCATATATTCTTGCACGTATATATTTCTTTCTCAGGTGTTTTAAAAACAGTGCTCAATGTTATATAACAGCGTTATTAAGTATATATTACTGAATATACATAATACCCAACATGGATAGCACGACTCGAAGTTTAATACAAACATGCAATCTTCAGGTGGGAAATACTCACTGGGCGTTAGAACATTTCATAACGTTCTTACGGTCAATGTGCATTTTGCACCTGAAGATTGCATATATATATATATATATATATATATATATATATATATATTGTCATCCATAGACTAACTGTTTCACTGTATCACAGCTCCTCAGTGTGGCTAGACGTCCGTTTGCCTCTAGCTAGGATCGAAACCCGACTGAATTGGCATCAGTCGGGGATTTTATATTTTTACATGTTCTTTTACGACTTTCTACCTATAAATATATTTATTCGTAGAATTAAAAAATCGCCAGTAAAAACAAATTTATTACAATTCTAATTATTCATAAATTTACAAAAGCAAGAAAGAAATAATACCCTCTCTTTTACTTCAAACCGTTTAACCTAGTTCAAGCTTAGACACGCATAAAACAATTTAATTTGCCAAAGTTCGAAAATCATCAATTTCATTTAAATGCTTAATTTTAGAACAACGAAACACCCCCAATGTATCAGTGATGACTATTAATAATGATGATGTCATTGTTTTTATTATCATTCGAACCTGATTTAGTGATAATATATAGCTAGTCAAGTAGACCATTCTGGTTGAATACATTCGATTCTAGCGGGGGCTCCATAAACGTGGCCATGTGCTAGAATGAAATAAGCTTTATATTGATAAGTAGTAGACGCCAATCTGCTTCGAAAGTGTGTACCGCAGTTCAGTTCACTAGAGTCATTGTCATAAGTGCCTCACTATTTTAGCCTTCTGCTAGACTAAATTACGTTATTATTTTATATTTAGTAAGCTTTACATAGTACGACACAAAGCCAACACATAGAGGGTCGAAATCAATACACTACCAATTGGACAATAGTTTGCTACACATTGATACATTACTTAATCAAATACAAAGTCGTAATATATTAGGTTGGTGCAAAAATAATGACGTAATAATGTCGTTTTTTGACGTATTTTTTAACGTTAAAAAACGACATTATTACGTCATTATTTTTGCACCAACCTAATAATTTTACTGACTTAAGAAAGACGTAACAATTTCTTTAAATGCACGTATAGAAAGTAATTCAATTCATGGAAACATCGAAAATAAAATATAAAATATTGCCTGCAATGCCGAGATAGCCGTTGTCTTTAATCCACAAAGTTTTTACTTACATTCTCATCCTTGTTTTTATCACTAGATTCTGACCAAAATTATTTTTCATTCATTTTGTTCGTTATAAAATGGTTTCATGATAGTGTAACAAAAATTGATAAAATACCTTTTTAAGGTGATTGGCAGAAAATATTTGAACCTCAGAACGGAGAAACAATGCCATTTTGTTTTATTGAGATTTGATAGCCGGCACAATATCAACATCTGTAGTCAAAAGGTCAAATTAATGAAACCGTGGAAAAATAAAACATTTTTTTAAATTGAATAAAAAACTGATAAAATGTACGTGAAATTTCTGTAAAATATAAAAATATATTTATACTTATTTTCATATTATTATTTGCACTTATTTTTTATTTCCAGACTTCATAAATATCTTGCCATTGTCAGATCAAGGACACTGCCACCCAGCATCACCATTACAAGAAAGATAGCACGAGTAAAGCAAAAATACGTTACAAACAAAAAACTTACAAATACAATTGGCGTTGATACACACGTTACATGCGTTGATACATCCATAGTCTACTAATTGTAAAAAAACATTTATTTTATACAAAACTATTTATTTTTCAACATAATCTCATTGCTTGTCACTTAACTCGACACATATCCATAGATCAAGTGAAATTTTCAGATAAAAATTCCACTGTGACATGCTAGGAACTTATTGATTCAATACTTTTATGCTTCTAATACTGTAATACATATTTGTTTTGAGTATTAGCAGGTACAGATCAGTCAGTGAGTACACAGTTGTTAACAGAAAGTTTGTTGTTCCAAAATTAATTTTCCTTTTTCTTTTTCTTTTTCTTTTCTTTTCCCTTTTTTTTTTTTTTTTTTTTTTTTTTTCTTCTTTTCATGCAAAAATATTCGCTTTAAGCTGAACAGCAGATAACTGAGATCAAGTTTAAAATAATCCGGGGAGATTCATTGTATTTCAGAAATTCTAAATCAAATTCGGAAAACTTTTGCAACGTTTTCCAAATTCTCTAAATTTTTCGCATATAAATTTCCTGTTGTTTTAATCAGAGTCTTCAGTATTTCACAAGCAAAAAGTAATACATTCAGTTTGGTTAAAATTTCCAGTTTCATTTCTAACAAAGAATAAATACCGGTATCAGAAAAGTATTAGGTTGGTGCAAAAATAATGACGTAATAATGTCGTTTTTTGACGTTAAAAAATAAGTCCAAAAACGACATTATTACGTCATTATTTTTGCCCCAACCTAATACACAGAAGCGTTGAGAAGTAAACAAAATCATAGTTGGATGTCAGTTCCACAAGCACCAGCCAGAATGCGTTTTGTAGAGTAACAGAATTTCGATGTTCTACTGATTTTAGTTCCTTGTAATTTATTCCGAGGGTGTAATGGAGTTTTCCAAGTCTTCAGTGGGAATTCTAATATATTGAAAACTGTCTTCTTGGATGCTGTCGGGTTTCTCCAAGAACAAAACCAAAATTCCGATTGTGACTGCAACAACAAGACAAAACAAACCAAAGCAAGAAAGGGTGAATCCGATTAACGGAGAATATTTGTAATACATCAAATTGTCGGGTACATTACTGGAATCCAACATTGAATAGTTGAGTAAGATGCACGCCCCAATGGCCATTACTAAGCTGCCAGTCAATGAACCGATGACGGCAATCACACACAAACAACAATGACCTTTCGATCTGTAAAGAACTGAACTTGAATCTTGCAGAAAGATCCAGGAGTTCTCGTAATGTCCAGCCATTTCTAGGGGTTTTTCGTTGGTTATGTAAAGGTTAATTTAATGACGAATCGTATGATCAGCCCGACGTCTAGCAGGGTTTGTTTGTTACTTTTCCGAAATAAACTTTTCTATCGGATGCCGAGTTTCTAATTTCATATGAATTTATTATTTTGACGATCGTGTAATGTTGGATCTGATATTACATATGACGTTACTTGATATAAAAGTCTCGTTTTAAAACTGAGGTCATAGTGCACACGAGTTTAAAAATAACTACTTGTGTTCAATAAATTGGTTGACATCACTATCAGTGACTTGAGTTTGTCAATTTAAAATGCCTCTTCTCAAAGGCTTGCAGTTAAAATCATTTAGGTCATCACGATAATCATGTGATGTTTGAAATAAGGTCAGTAGTCAACTGTCCGTTCAAGAAGGTCGCCTCGCTTGTCACCCGTGTGCGTCAGCGTTATTGTGTGAATAGTTGTTATCAACCAAACGAAAACAAAGTGAAAGTGAAGACTAACATTAAATTCCAGGAAACCGCAAATATATCTGAATTTCCCCTCCTGATAGAAAGTAAATATTGTCATTGCGATGGGAATGAAATAAATTACTATTTAACTGAGAACTAAAGCAACTGCTACTGTAACGTCCGTTAAAGTTGCTGCTTGCATCTGTTTTGATGCTAAGTGTCACGTGACTTAAACTGACTGCTGAAAACAACCAACATTTTGACCAATCAAACTTTTTGACTTCGAGACTTTGTCGAGGAGTTGTTTCCCCATTTCTTAGTCGGAAGAAGATATCAAATTGCGGCTAACATTTTATGTCGTTTTACTTTAGATATGCAAAGAAAATAAACACATCAGACAGATGCAAGCCGTATAAGTTAACTTCGAAGAACATGCTCGATTGTAATCTTCATTCGCGTGTTCATTAGTCAAATAATGATTATTACATTCATTACCAAAGGTCCTACAAACATGTTTTCTGCAGTTTTTCTTACACTTTTTAGTTGCTTATCTATGTGTATTTAAATTTAGTTTGCTCTTTATAAAAATATTTATTCGCTTATTATAACTAGTAATATCACTATTATTTGTATCTTCTTGCTAGAGATATTTGCTAGTCATCGTAAGAGAACAAGTGACATCATCTTCGTCCTTGGATAGTTTTACTTTCTTCAGTTTTTGGCAATGGCCTTTCGGATCGTTTTTTAAAAACTTTTTTCTTCTTTCTCTATTTCATCAGATCTCGTGTAAGGTTTCTCTCTTTAGTTTACTTATTAAAATTAATATAAATTTGCATAACGTTTACATGGAATTTATACAAACTTATTTAATAAATTAACCATTTCTTGTGTATCTAATTAACTGTAATATATATTACATAAAATATTATATACATATTTATGTATTACTGTATTATTATGCGTATTGATTATTTCTTGTTTTTGTAATGCAAATAGTTTTACGTATAATCATTATATAAATATTTTGACTAAAACTAACCGATAAAAATCTGCAAATGAAAACAGACACGATTAAATAAAATATTTTCATTAATAATTGTATAAACATTTCATCTGTTTTGTTGTTGAAATAGGTGGACATTTCGCACCACGTCGTCGGTTCTTAAGAGTCAGCGTTTGTTGAGAAAATTGACAAAATAGGACGACCATTTCATTTCTAGAAATTATTTATTTGCCTTTTATTTATTCTTTATTCAGAGAATTATCTCAAGAAAACAAAATAGTAAATGGAACATGTATTTTAGCTGTTTCTTACATGTTTTCGTGCAGAGAATGGCAATTATTTAAAAAAAAAATGCTATAAGCTAAACTTTATGATCAGAAATTTAGAATATTTACGAAATTTGTAGCATTCAATTAAAATACCGTGTGCATCACTCGGAAAAATAACGGAGTGGCATTGTCAGTATTTGTTTTCAGATGAATTACTAAAATATGCAACATGAAAATCTTCTATATGTATGTTTGCACAGAAACTCCTGTGTATGCTATCATCCTTCTTTTAAGGCCTTATTCAACTCGCATCTTCATCTCTCAAAATAGTTTCATCACAACATTTTGGCTGATATCTTCTTCTACCTTCCTAAAACGTGTCTTGCATTTGGTGATCTTTAGAAGTAGTTTAGAACTTTTTTTGTAAACATTTTTGTATAATCATGTCCACTATAAAACTATTCCTAAGAAACAAGTTTTTTATGGAATCGGGATACAAAGTTCTCGACGGAGACATTTTAGGCGAGCCTGGAAAACAGCAGATATTTTTATCGGTTTTTCGTTGCTATATTTCATTTCTTGTCTGGACGCAAAATATGTTTCAGTTCATTTCCTGCCGCATAACATTTAGCAACTTGTCTTTCCTGGCCATAGAAATAAATTCTTCTTACGAAAATCGAACATTTGACAACTAACAAGAATAATACGATTATTTATAATTAACCTTACTAAGAATAAGATAGAGTAAAACTAATAAGAAAAAATAATATGGAAAATATTTTAATATTATAATCAAAATCAAACTTACCTTTAAAATTAAAACTATCCGGTTAAGGCGACAGATAATTTGCAGTGTCTTGCCTCCGTCGACACACTGTAAAGAGAAAGTGAATATTTCAATTCAGTATTTAAAAAAACGTAAAGTACCAAAATTTAAACGATTCCATTTCATTCAAAAGCTTTTATAGGAAAGACGCGTTTCTTGGATGTTTTATAAAATCATTTGTCAGCGAAATATTTCAGAGAAAAACATCGATCGGAAAACAAAGAGAAAAAATGTCAATTTATCACTTTATCAATTCCTATTCAAAGATTGTAATGTTACTACTGCATCACAAGATGTAAAAAAATCAATAACAAAAATAATTCATCTAAAAATCATAACAGAATTTCAATATATGATAACAATATTCCTTTTATATGTTGATTGGAGAAATTTAATACAAACTCGTTAATCAGAAACAAATAATTTGCCATGGTAAAAGCAAGGAACATGTAATCAGCCTTTCAACCCTCGCGCGCCTGAGGTTTGTTTATGGACTTGGCAAAATATCGACTGACTTTGAAATGTTGTATCTTTCAAACACACCACTGGAAATAATTGAACATTTTATAATGAGTACATCGTTTGCTATTAGCACAGCCTGATAATATTGTCAATTCAGTCAGATATGACATCAGCTGTTTGGCTAAATGTTTTGTCTTTGTTCATTTAGCGAGCATCCAATTACCTAAGAACAACAAGCACTTTTAAATCAGCATCTTATTGAGGAACAAATGTTCAATGATTCCTTTAAGAGTTTGATTGGTTCGGCCTTTTCAAAAACAAGTAGGAATTACGAAAGTTAAGTTTGATTTGGGAAAGATCTTTTTTCGGTTAACAACTGATGATGCCAAAGACCTAGACTTACCTGTTGATATGTCTAGCTCGCAATTTCCAATATTAATTTGGCAAAATCTCAAGTGTAAATTTTAATTAAAAATTTAGGTAAATTTATGTACGTGATAATTTTATGCTGAATTTGATTTCATTGTTTCAAAACTTTAATCAGAGAAAATGTTCTGTTTATCTTTAAAAAAAAATAAACATTGAATGCAATTTTGGAGATTTAAGATTTTCATAATATAAAGAGCAGTAATTGTTAACATTTGTCATAAGTATAATTTTAAAACTTTCAATAATTGCTTACTCTCTTGAGATAGATCCAAACTGTTTTCTAAAAGACCAATATATTTTACAAGTTTTAGACCATAAAATGGCTTTATTTGAATAACTAAGCAATTTAATTATAAACGCCTGCAACAAAATATTCATTCATAAAGATCACAAAAGATCTGATAGGAATATGAATAATAAACATCAAATTTTGATTTTTAAAGCTGTATATGAAAATTATTCCCATTATTCAACACGCGCCAAGTTGGCCTAGACATATGCTGCAAAGTATATAAATGATCAGTAGCCTCAAAAAGGAAAACCCACAGGCGTAAATGACAGTTACTTGAACATGACAAGGTTGTGTAATATGTGTACGTGCGTAAACACTGAAGTGTTTGCAAATACAAGAATATTCGCTTACAATAGTCCATGATTATCCCATTCACACAATGTGTTGACAACACGCTGAACTTCATTCTGTCATTCTTCTACTTGCTGTCGCCAATTATCTTTAAACAATCTTTAAAATGATAATCAAATTTCTCATTTAAAATAGAATTAAAAAAAAAGAAATTCTGAAATAAATATCCGACAACCGATTCTTAAAAATTCTATTGTCTCAGGTGACTTTTGCTCGTCAACGCCTGTGAAAATCTTAATTGAAGAGATGCGATAGTGTAACGTAAGTGAGAAACGTCGAGAAACTTACCGAAGAGGAAAAAAGCGATCGCACAGAATCAATTTCATAAAGAATTTGCTTGAACCAAAGTTCGTAAGCTGAAAGGAAAAATGAAAGGTACTCTGCAAGATGATATTTTATTTTGAAAATAAAACAAATGGTTTCACTCAATCATTCACACACACACACACACACACACTAAAAAGCACAAGGAATATTTAATTCAATATCATTACTGAAATTTAAAAAAGCAAAATTAAAGTATTCATTAGTAAATTATGAATATTTTCTTTCGGTTTTGAAAATATATTTTTTTTAAAAGGAGAGAATATCTAAATTGAAATGCCTTTTAATTTGTTACGATGACTTTCCGCACGTTACTGCACAAGCAGTGATGACAACCAAGTTTGACTGTATGTGTAAATACAGCCGGCTCGCTATGCTCACAGTTTTGTCTCATTAATTGAATTCTACAAAGAATAACGACAAATGCTTTTCAAGACACTGATTGGGAAATAGCAAACAATAAAATTTCTCACTTAATCGGCAATGTATTTCTTCAGCTTCGAGAATGTGAATTGCTATCTTCCTAACTTTCAACCACAGAAAAAAGAACCTTACATTCACTGCCCTACGACTTCTGACTGACTCACTGCTCGTCCCTTCCTCATTGACTTCCCATCAACCCTATCCGTCCACTTGAATATTCAGGCCGGTAGACGAAAATAAATAAATATAATGCTTAATAATTAAATGAGGCGTCTACTCAAATATGGGTATCCACTAAAAATAACATTTAAATAATAAAATCTGTCAGATTAATAACTAAAAATCCACCACTTCTTTAGATATATGTGTGTGTGCGCGAGTGTGTGTATGTTTACACGAGTGGGGGCTGAAAAATTCTCGATACATTCCACTATTCAAAATCAGTATTCTGATGTCTGGTCATTCAAATAATGATTTTGAGAAATTAAACCAAGAACATTACAAGATCTCACAGATACTGCCACACGTATGCGTATGTGACGAGTAAATTATAATATCAATAAATGATCAATATTTTTTATTTCTTAAAAAATATAAAAATACTACTTAAAAGTACACTCGCCCCCCTCCCCTACACGCACATACACACACAGATCTACATAAAGCTGGTCTTTGGATCTTAAGTGCTTTCCCGGTTCAAACCCCATATTTTTGAATAAGTCATCAACAATTCGCATCCATTTCATTACTTTTTCTACTGGTACCAGGATGTTATTACGGGCTTGTTTACTGCGGGCGATAATTGATCAGAAAAAGAAATTCTCTTCATTATTATCTCTACCTGCTGTATTTCACTCTCTCTTTCTCTTCTCTCTCTCTCTCTCTCTCTCTCTCTCTCTCTCTCTCTCTCTCTCTCTCTCTCCTGCTTAACCCCACGTATGTTCATCAATACATTGTTTTGTGTTGACCAATCAAAAAGTTTCGCCTTTCCTTTTTTAGTATTATTATTAACCTACTTACAAGTAGAAAATATCTTTGATTATAAATAGTTTTATCTCGAAGTACAATTTGGCTTGGAGTTTATGCACACACATATACAGACAAAAGCATGGGTTTGTATGCTCACATGTTCTCTCTTTCTTTATCTCTCTCCCTATCTCTCTATCTCTCTCTGTGAGCGTGGGTGGGTGTATCTTTTGGAAAGAAGGTAATATGTTTAGTAAAATGTTTATTTTTGAAAATACGTAACTAAGTAGGCTTTCGAATATTCGTATGAACACATTATCTTTCGCGTAGAATATTTTTAAAATTAAATATTCTGAACAGAAAAAAAAACTAAATTTAATGACACCGTTATTCATTATAAAGTACAGCAAAATTTTTGCTGTACTTTATATGATTAGAATTGGTCAAGAGTCACCCCATTGCTAAGGTCTTCACATTTATCTATTCGAATGTTTTTCAAATCAGGGTTGTAACTGAAAGTATTTAATTTCTTCTCATTTAAGGAAAAAATCCCCATACAGTGGTACACACAATTCTCGTTATGTGTGTCCAAAATCTTTGCGTTCATGTTGAATAATTAAGAGGGATTTTCGTTTTTAAGAAAAAATTGGAAGGGTCTGCCTTGCCAATAAAATAATCACTTATTTTCCACAAACACCAGATCAAAAAAAAAAACAAAAAAAAAACAGACTATAGAATGCTGATTTTCAAGGTAAGCATTCCCTCCCCACGAAGAAAATTGAGAAACAAATTTCATCCTCCTCCAACTGAGCCTAAATCTAATTAAAATCCGAAAGAAAAATATACCCTTTGGTATTCATACATTTTAGCGCTTACCTTGATGCGTTATTATAAACAAATGTTCATCGTGTACGGCTTTTCCTGCTTCGGCACTGATTGGATGCTGACATTTTAGCAGTTTGTTCAACTGAAACAAAAATAAATATTTTATTATTATTTTATTTCCTTTGATTTCTGGTGCGTACACATTTATTTCCGGGTCCCGCCCAGAGACCTAAGGTTAGAAATAGTATCCTGTCATTTTCCACTGACCAACTAAAAAAAAATCGCACATATTTTACATAGATAAAGCTCTTCGTAATGTGTGGGCTGTACTCATGAGAACAATTTTTTGTGTTTCTTTAAGGCATTGGTTTCCAGGAATCCAACCAATCCGATGGCTCCAAATACAACAGGGATTGCTGATATTCCCATGTGCCACATTATTGAGATTTCGATTTCAAGGCACTTGTATTTTGATAGCTTTCTAAAGATCTTCAAAGATACATTGCAGTCTGAAGGGAATGCCATATCAATAGAGGCACTTTTTTGTTTGCGGTATCTAATAATAATAATGTCTGGGCGGTTAGCTTTGATTGTTCAGTAACAGATCCTATTTCCGTAACCGGGTCTGCGTGGTGTTCATACCAGTTTCTTTCCGTTTCCTTCCCGTAGAAGTTGCAGATTTTCCAGTGCATTTATTGGCCCACTCTGTCATGCTAGGTTTTATATTCAGTGGTTGCCAATACCTTGCAACCTGATACAAGATGATCATTTGTTTCTGGATATTTATCAGTGAATCTGTATTTTGGGCTAACACAATATTTTATTATGTGTGCTTGATAATTTCTAGTTAACAAGCATTAGTCTTGTGTAGCAAAGATAAAACCTTCGGTTTTAACCCTGCACTACGTAGCCACTGATGGGTACTGGATTTGTCTACACCAGCTTGTTTGGTACGGGCAGAATATGCAAGCAGTTTATCTTGCCATTGTATTTTGCAGCTTCAGTCAGTGTATTGTGGTTTACTTATATTTTCTGTACCCATCTGAAACTCCATTTTGAACTTGTTGGCTTCTCTTTATTACGGAATAAAGATACTTACTACTTTCATGTTCTTTGACAAATCATCCAGTCTTCTGTAGTTTCCAGGTATCTTTGAGGGCAATTGTTGTAGTTTTGTGAGATACTTCTAGTTGAACTAATCCCCTTCCTCCTTCGGATCTGGATACATACAGATGATCAACATCAGATTTGGGATGATGCATGCGGTAGCAAGTGAGAAGCTTTCTCGTTTTGGTGTCCATTCACTTAATGTCAGCTATGGTCCAATTAAGGATGTTAAAGTTGTATTGAACTACAGGAACAGCGAAGGTGTTTATGGCTGATATTCTGTTTTTTGAATTCAGCTCGGTATTCAGTACCAGATGCACACGCCTGTAGTATTCATTTCTTACCTTCTCCTTCATTTGTCTATGTTGTATACCACCTCCTTCGCTAATTCCTAGGTACTTATAGGCTTCATCTTGTTCCAGTTCCCTAATCTTTGTGACAAAGTGTAAATATATTGAGAGTGTTTCTGTAATTTTCCCTTTCTTGAATGTTACTTTCGCACATTTATCTAATCCGAAGTTCATACATATGTCGTCACTGAAACATTTTGCAATATTGAGGAAGCCCTTCAACTCATTGTCGTCTTCGACAAAGAGTTTAAGATCATCCATGTAGAGTTGGTGATTTAAACAGAAGGAGTGACAGGGAGTTTCCTTGAAATATTCCAAGTCGGATATTCAGACGGTTGGAGATGGCAGTGCCTTTTGTGTGATTTAGGTTTTGTGCGGTGTTCCACATTACCATGCTGTGCTTAAGGAAATTTAGTACCACAGGGGAGACTTTGTACATTTCCAAAGTCTTAAGGATCCAAGACACACTATCAAAGGCTTTACGATAATCAATATATACTGCGATAAGATTTCTATATAGTCTCCTGCAATTTTCCAGGATCATTTTGTTTATCAGTAGTTGATCTTTGCAACTATATGAACCTCTCCTGCATCCCTTCTGTTCCAGTGGAAGAATGTTGTTTGCTTCGAGAAAAGAGGAAGTAGGGTTCGTTAGGACAAACGTGATCAGCTTATACGTGGTGGAGAGACATGTTATTGGCCTATAATTTTTCGGATCTGTTTCACTCGTTTGGCATGAGATATGTAACATCTTCAGTGATCCATTTCTGGATTTCAATGGGATTATTTACAAGCTTTGATAGAGTTTTTGCAAGAGCTTTATGGATTGATGAGAGATGATAAAGCCAGAAATTGGGCCCCTTGTCATTTCCTGGGGATTTCCCTTTTGGGGATTTCGTTAGAGCTTGCCTAACATTATTTGTAGTTATATTTTCCCACTCTTGATTCGTTTTTCTTCATGTTAGATCCATTTTGCATTGGAGTTATATTCCTTTGGGATGCTCGAAATATTCTCCCAAAATGTCTGCACATTGTCAATAGATGATGGTTTTTCGACATGTATAGGTGCTTTTCCAATTTCCCTATACAGGGAAATTGGAAAAGCACCTATGCATGTTTAAAAACCATCATGTCGTCTTGTTCTCTATGCCTTTAACAGAAATTTCTGTTTCAGCATTTCCTTGATTGATGGAATATCAATCAGGGATTTAATTTTATATTTTCGCTTGATCTTCTTGCACTTGCTTGTTGAGATATTTGGGTTTATAGTGAGCTCATCTAATATAGAAAGCTCACATCTGATTCCTTTATTTCTCACATCAGTTTTGCCTTCCAAGCTGGCTCTCTATGTCTGTTAATTTTTTTCATTGTCTTGACCCCAAGATTCTCATTGTATATTTGCACAATGTGCTTATTGGACTTCGTCATATGAATTTTTGTGAGCTGGTCACTGTCAGATAATTGTATGAGAGTTACCCTGCTGAGTACTGGATGACGTGGTTTTTCGCTTCGGTGATTTCAGCTCTGTAGTTTTTAAGGAATTCTAACTTAACGTCGTTGGAGTCATCTTCAGTGACATCGTCTAGATAGCTTCAGGTTATGTTACAGGTAAATTCTTCGATTTTATTTCCTGGGAGGTTATTTCGTATTTCATTTGTTTTAGTTTTTACCTCATCCTCTGTCACATTACTTATTTCTATTTTCATCTCTTTGAGTGATGGGTTATAGTATTCTGTATTATATCTAATTTTATCTTATCTATTTATGCATTTTTATCTTTTGTTTCGCACAATGTCCCTGCGGACACTGGCAAGCATGTTTGGATTGAGGTGAGGTCTTATATCACTTCCTACCATAGTTCTCCATATTTAGTATCTCTGATTCGTGGTGGTCTTTGCTGGATTCTCGAGTGCAGTGAAGAACGATGTCATCATATGTTGATACACTTCGCGAGACCATTTCGTTCGTTTTCTTTTTATTAGTTGATTTGGCATTGAGACACTTGGACTAATGTTGGGAATAGTCCTGGTTTGATGACCTAGTGTCGCTTGGTTTTGGAAGAATTTGTTCCAGTGACAGATTTTTCGGCCCCAGACTGGTTCCTCTCTGTGGTACGCAGATCTTCTTGAACTGGGTAACGACCGATCCGGTATGAACATTTATTCATAATCATTGAAATTCGTAGAATTTTGCGTTTTAACCTTGACTGCCACGGAGTTACCAGCTCTAGGGCGACACTGGAAGAAGACCAGAGAGTTCGTTCAAACCAAGAGATAGTACAGATGGGGATTATATTCATATATATACGATTGAAGAGTTCATAGCCGAATATTGTATTCAGTGTGGTAGCATATGCGTATAGACATGGCACTGACTATACTAAGTTTTAACTTAGTATAAGTCGGAGTGACCACTACCAGGTGGAATATCATACTTTAATTTTAAGGGTAATTCCACAAAAATGGGGAGAGAAAAGAGAAAAAATGAAAATGAAAGAATTAAAGTCAAAGAGACTTAGAAATATTTTATTATTATTATTATTATTATTATTATTATTGTTGCCTTGAAAGGGTTAAGGTCAAAGGTGACAGAATCGATAACAGCAACAACAGTTTGAAAGTTTAGAGCGGACAATTCTCTCTTTTAGGCGGAAGAATAAAGACTCAAACTCCTGCTCGAGGTGTAACAACAAAAAAAGAAAATGTTTATTTACATACACAAAAAAGGTTAAGTGTTATACACAAAATATGAGAGAAAGAAAGGGAGAAGAAAATCTCGATTAATTTTTAGTAGAGGGCTAACGTTCTTTCTATATAGCCCAACATGTAAATTTCTTTCTTGAAACAGGTTCCGGAGAAGACTGATGTTACTGTCGCCGACCTGTTAATACAGACGATGTCATGTACTCGAGATTTATTGCGTATATATACAGCAATTGTGGCAACGATGGCATGTACTCCCTGCCAAAGAAGCGTATATTCTCCGTATTTATCAAGATTAGAACGCTCAGAAATATCGTGAACCTTTCCCTCCAAACTCTTTCACGGCCTTCTCATTCGTCAAAAAATATATTCTTATCTCTGATAAGAATCAAAGGTTTGGGAGTTGGTTTTTGGAAACAAGTGTCCGACAAGTTGTGAACGTTGCCCCCACCTCCGACTTAATGCACCATGGTCAGGCAAGGGTGGTCAAATTCCTTTTTATATTTTCCAGCCATCTCGTTCGGCAGAAAATATATTCTTATCTCTGATGATAAGGATCAAGCCTTTGGGAGCCAGATTTTAAAGCAAGGTTGAAAGTCGAGCAAAAGATCAGAAAGGAGGTTAGAACGTGAACTTGTAAAACATTGTAGTAGTGGTTCTCAAATTAAATTCTAATAACTCCCCTCAGTTCGCTTGTCAGCAGTTCACAATACTACCATGGTAAGTATGATATTTGAGACTGTTCCCAATACATCAGGCATTATGGGCACGACAGTCCTCGAGTGAGGTCTTAGTATTTGGTTTGTTTCACTGGCGGATAGGATGTGTCCTCGGTTTAACAGAATCTCGTTTTTAATTAAAAAGAATTAACAATAACATCATTTTATTTTATTTTTTTAACTCTATGATTATTGATTCTTATTGATTAATGTTTTTAATGTTTTTATATCCGACAACCATCGCTGGGTACCAAATGTCAGCAATTCTCCTCAAATCTTTACCATTTCCTTTAGTCTTCACGCTGATCTCAACACTGCTATGGTCTTTCCGTATTGATTTTAAATACTACCTAATGAACTTATGCAGTTCGGGTTACTTTTGATGTATTTGGTTCAGTTTTTCAGAATTTATTTATAACGTTTAAATAGTCACATAACCTTACAAACAATTTTTTATCATACGATACGCACCTTCTTCCCTGATGATCTTAAATCAAAAATTATTCTTATACTAAAAGATAATGATGAGGCGTACGGATTGAGGTGAAAGTTACCCTCACACCTTGTTAGTTGGTAGAATCCCTGGGCAATCTCGAATAAACCATAATATGTACATGATATAACGAAAATACCGTAATCGATAAAGCCATCAGTGCTTTAAACTCTAAACTAAATTTCACTGGGAACGCTTCTCAAATGCAGAAACAACTTTTTGTGTCTGAAAAATGTTCTTTATTTATTTCTAAATTTGTTATCTAAGGGAAATAACTCAAGCAATGCAAATTACGTTTCTATTGAATATCAAAGTAAAAAACGTTTGGTTTTTGGTTTTTCATGTAGATATATTATTTCATTTGGATATATTAACCCTATTTACTAAGCATATAGGAAGATCACACAAAGCTAAATAATGAGTAAAGGATCAGGAAGATTGAATTGCGAAAATCTTTTCCGTGTAGGGAATTTGCCTACTTTGTGAAATAGAAAATTTCTATGAAAGCTTGAAAATTTGCCCTTTTCAAGCAGCAACTCAGATATTTTTGGTGCATACGACTATATGTTATTTATTTTTCATTTTAAGTAAATGGCGTTAATCACGATATTTATTCGATGTAGAACTCAATTCATAGATCTAATTAATCACTAAAACATTTATCTTGATCAATTAAGCAGTGGATTTGGGATGTAAATAAGGAACTTTTACGTGAAATTCAAGAGAAAATAATTCTACGATGTAAGGGAAATAACTTTGGAGATTTATATTTGTAATTATCTCCCTTGTTTCATGGGTAGACCAATCTTGGTATGTTACAAAGTATATGAATTATTTAAAAACAAAAACGTTAAAGGATGAAAAACAAATGAGTAGTACGCATTTCAGTAAATAATACCATAATGAGACTCATCATAAAACAGTTCTCTACAAAGAACTCAATTTTGAGTGGCCATATTTATTTTCCTCTGATGCATATAATATGCCAGCCAAGCAAGTTTATTGATGTGATCCCTTGATTTATGTTGTCGCATCAAACCGAGGCTGCTGATTTTCTCTCCTCTATTTCATTTTATAATAAATATTTTTCTAATGGATAGAATAAAGTAGACCTTGATATACTCCAAGCCAAATCTCGTTGTGATTCATGAACGCTTCTTTGCAGTCAGAAATTAGAACGGCCTGCAGGTCATCTCGAGGTCACTGACTGGCGGACGTAGTGGTAAGCAGTCACGTGATAAGCAATTAAGCTTTTTTCAGCCAATTGGAAGACACTGCAAACCAAGGACACGAATGCCTTCTAGATCCACAGAACTGATATAAATACAACACCACATGCCACAAAAAAGAAAACTCTCATTACATCAACGACTTCAACAGTCAGAGGCTTCTTCGCTCGTTTCGTCCTACAAGAACATATACCCTTAGCAGACGGTCTAACTTACCGCCCACCACTACTATTTCCAGACCTCCCATCTGCACCACTCACACGAAGCCGAAACTTGAGTATCATTCTACCATCTTCCCACTCCAACTTTTCGTCCGAGCAAACTTCAACCACAGAATACTTTATCGAACGGACTCTCATTTTCTGTATTGACTCCTGGTTACATCTGTGTATATAACTTCCTTGTTTTTTTTTTTTTTGGGGGGGGGGGGTTGTTTTGTTTGTTTTTTTTTTTACTCAAAATATATATTCAACCTTACTCCAGTGTTCGTCATTTTTCTTGCTACCATACGCTGGTTACAATAAACTTTACAATCACTAATGACCCACATGAAATAACAGGAAAATAACTGAAAAACCTTATCTACGTTAAATAATGAACGAGTAATTGGCATTTAACTATTAGTCTGGCAGCCATCGTGGACGACATCCTGAAAATGAAACCTTTACAATTATCTTACCTTGATAAACATTTATTACGTTATTAAGCACAATTAACACTATAAACGATCGTCCAAAAACTTATCTAGTATTAATAATGAACAAGTGATATGCATTTATAAGAATTTAGCTAGCGGCAATCTTGGAAATATCTTGAAAATCATGTTTCCCGTAGCGAGATTATGGTAAACCTTCGAGATGTCCTTACGCATACGTGATAATACTAGAAAATACTGTTGGGAAACCTCATCTTACATGAATAATAAACGCGTAATGAGTAATTTAAGGATTCAGCAAACATCTTTTACGCCATAATGAAAAAGAACAAGGAAAAAATAAGGGCTTTTTTATAATTCATATCAGAGCAATTCTGAAGACAAATGGCTAACCTGTATTTTTAAAGCATTAAAAATAAACGTCATCTAAGAAAGTAAACATTTTCAGTGTAGCAGACCTTCATTATGCTATTAAGTATACTTAATACTGCATTTGTCTAGGATAAATAATAAACATTGAAAATAATGGGCATTTTTAACGATTTGACGCACGGTCGTTTTTTTAACTCCCTATTATAAATCAAAGCTTTCCAAAAGCAAGAAAGTGACGACCATTTAACTTATTATGAAATACAGCACATATTACTAAAAACTGTTTAAAAATCTTGTTTAGGATTACATAAATAAACAAATATTGAGTATTTTAAGGATTTGGCGCTCATCTTGGACGCCATATTGAAAAAGTTGTAGGTGGAATGTGCTTTTCCTCGTTATATTTCGTCACTATTCTTGAAAATATCAGCACAGCTGTATTTATTTTCGAGTGTGACAATATTTTCTTAACTAATGTTTTTGGGTTATTTCGTTTGAAGCAAGTTAGTCAGTTATGTTCATTTGTATGCACACCTCCCTATTCACCCAAAAAACCGAACTTCGGAATTAAATATAACGGCTTACATGTTCACGATGCTTTGTTATTCTTTCCTCAATTTTATAGTTAACATCATTTGAAATTTTATATTTTTAATCTAGTTTCAATCAGAAAATTAAAGTTTCATAATGTCAGTAAGTTCAATTTCTTCTCAGAACTTTAAGAATGACCCCGGAGAAAATTATCGGTGAGTTTTATCTAATAAATATTTTTTTTATTAATGTTATTATTCGTGTTTTTACCTCAGTACTTTCTGGAAGTTTTCGCTGGAGATCAAATGACAGTGCTCAGTATTCTATATTTTTCATTTTTATTTCTTCCGATGTTTTTGCGAAACCCTTCGAGACTATTCTAAGCCCGCTAGGAATTATGGATGAAACTATCAATATCATTTTCCACAATTTTTCTATTCTCTTCTAAAGTCTATATATATTCTGAGCTTTTCTTATTCAATTTTTCTTTTTGTACTAGTTAGGTATGTATTCCATGTTTTATTTACCTTTTCCATTATTTTTTCTATAGATAATAGGTCTGCATTCTTTCAGACATCATTTCTACTAACTGGATAGAAATCATTGACTCTAACTCGTACTAAATTTACTCTACAAATTGTTTTTAGGGTTTTCCATATCTTAGTTAGGTATGTAATTACCATTTATATCATGGTTCTTCGAATGAAGATATGTGTTGTGCTCTTCTACTGAATCAAATTACTGTTGACAAAATGGACAGCAATAAGAAAAAACGCCGAGGAGTTTGCGACTTAAATTATTAAATTATTATTTAACGGACAGATAGCGTTGATATATTACTCGTCATACGCAGCTCAATTTTCTAAGATAAGCAGAAATAAAGACTTATAAACATCTGCAAAAATAAATCAATGTTGCTTTCTTATGGTTTAATTCGCCTGCAAAGGTGACACCACTTGAACCGATATTAGTAAAAACCGATTTCTATTAAAAAGAAAGAAAGTTATGGTAAGAAAGATCGTGGAAGAAAATTGAATTCTGGTCAGGATGTCTGACTGCAAGAAAGTGTTTGGCATAGTTTTGTTTGTTGAGACATGTGAATGAAGAAAAAAAAAACATTCCATTTGTCGGGGGAGGGAACGATACCTGAACTAAAGTGTGGTAGGGCGATAGTAGTCATGTGATGAACTTGAGGGTAATCAAAGGGGGAAAAACTAAGAGTTGAGTGGGACGATCCAGGATAATTATAGTTCTGTTGAAGAGTTGTAATTACTTCGGCTTTTATATGAGATTCAGTGCCAATCCCATTTAAAGAATATTCACATTCTTCAACAATGAACCCCGATAAATTTCAATGCTGTTTTTAAAGGACTGGAATTGTACTTTCTTTTTATCAGTTATTTATGCGAGGCATTCATCACGTTCTGTTTGGTTACGACAAATGGATAACAGGAAAGGTTTTCAGAATTATAATGGAAAAACATGCATTTCTAAATCACTGCTGAAAGAAAGAAAGAAAGAGATAAGATTGCCTCGGCGTGGAATACGAGTTGTCAAGTTGATGTTTTTATGTCAGTTTAAGATCGGGAAATATCAACATGCACAAGTTTTCTATTCGCAATAATGGATGTGTGCATTTCAACTAAAATAAAATAAATTACAGTGTGCAACACTTAAAAACTACAGAACATCTGTGGTCATTTTTATATTCACAATGACGTGAAAAATCCATTTCTGGCCTTCTTTTTGTTGAATTAGTTATAGTTTTTGTCACTTTCAAAAACCTCGGCAAAAATGTTAAAAATATTTTTTTTACAACATTGCGCTTACATATATTGTATATGTTATTATGTGCTTATATTTATATTTATATCACTTAATACGTTATGCCTTAAAACCCGTATTTAATATGTTTTATATTTCTTTATACTCTTTTCTATAGGTTTCGAAAATGATGTCAAGACAGTGCAAAAATGATCCAAACAGATTCTGCTACATATGTGGCGAATTAACATTTGCTAAAGAAAAGCACAGCATTACAATTCATATCAAGAAATTGTACAAGGCGTACATTCATTGTGACAGAGGATACCAAGACAAGCCATGGGCTCCTCATGTCTGTTACCTTACATGTGTGAAGACACTGAGCACATGGTTTGCAAGAAAAAATGTTCATACGAAGTTTGGTGCGCCAATGATTTGGCGTGAGCAGAGAGATCATTCTAATGATTGCTATTTCTGTAAGCAAGACTATACGGGCTGTACTACGGCAAAGAAAAAGAAACACATTGTTTACCCAAATTAAAAATCAGCAATGCGCCCAGTTGAGCACTCAAAAGATTTGCCTGTGCCAAAACCCCCAGATCAAGAAATGTGGAGTTCAAGCAGTGGAGATGAACATTCCAGTGATGAAACAGTAGAACTTAATGATCTAGAAAGCATGAATAAACCAATACTATTTTCTCAAGAGGCCTTAAATGACTTATGTAGAGATCTCTATTTAACCAAAGACAAAAGTGAGCTTCTAGCATCAAGGCTTAAAGAACGTAATCTTCTTAGAAAAGGAGTGAAGATAACATTGTACAGAAAACGTTCACAAAAACTGCATGTATTGTTTACCATGGAAGATGACTTATGACGTCGCTAAACTTTTTGAACAACTAGAAATACCATATGATAATACCAACTGGCGACTTTTCTTAGATGCATCCAAAGAAAGCATCAAAGCTGTTTTGCTACACAACGACAACACTCTGCCATCTGTTTCCATGGCTTACAGCGCAACCATAAAAGAATCATATGAAAATTTAAAAACAATTCTAACGAGCGTACAATATAATAACCATAAATGGCATATTTGTGCAGATTTCAAGATTGTAGCCATGCTTACAGGCCTTCAGCCTGGCTATACTAACTTTTGCTGTTTCCTATGCTTATGGGACTCCAGACCAAGAACTGAACATTATGTACGCAAGCATTGGCCCGTTACAGATGAAATTGAGCAAGGGAAATATAATATTAAGCACAAACCACTTCTGCAAAGTGATAAAACCCATTTACCACCTTTGCATATTAAACTTGGTTTGTTTAAACAGTTTGTGAAAGCCCTGGACAAGGATTCCCTCGCATTTGCATATCTTGCAGAAAAGGTCCCTTCCCTAAGTCAAGTTAAAATAGTAGAAGGTATCTTCATAGGTCCTCAAATTCGAAAAATTGTACTTGATGAAACTTTCAACACAGTCATTCAAGAAAGTTTGTGATAAGTTCCTTGGAAAATATCGTTCAGAAGACTATGTGCAAGTTATAAATGATCTAATATGTCATTATCATGATATGGGGAAAATGGAACCCTGGCATGTTGGCAGACTACTGCTGGAATATAAAAAGAGAGGGTGACACTATACACAAGAGGGTTAAGAGGACAAATGTTGTATAAACTGAAAGTTCTTTGTTTTTTATTCATAACCAATAATAATAAATTATGATTTAAAATACATGAAAACGGTACCTAATCTAAGGGAAAAAAAGGTCAGATTTAGTATCAATATACTTTTCTAACACTTAAACAGGTCTTATGTGGCATGTACTTTTTTTTAACTTGAAATTTGTTGCACAGTGTTATTCAGTTGTTTAAAGTGAAAAATAAAATATCGCATTTTAAAACTGTTATATTATTTGAAGTTAAATTTACTTCGTTTGATTCAAGGGTTCTTTCTCGGTGGGGTTTACAATAAATATATGAGGTGCAGAAAAGTTTTCAGCCTAACCCACTTCCAAAAATCAATATTCTGATGTATGATAATCGATTTGTGCAGTTTTTTAGCACCTTTTCATATGTCATCTTCATAAAACTCTTCACTTTTAGTTTTAAAGATTCAAAACCTTGCGAAGCCAAAACAATCGCCTTCTGGTTGTTAAAAAGTAAAAACTTGAAGAATCTGAAAATTGCTTGCAAAGATTCTTAGATGTTAAGAGAATACTCTAAGATTTTATATTTCAAGTACTTTCTGGGAGATATCAAACAAAATTGCTGAAGAATAGTCCCATATCTGCTACCAAGTATATAACACGTCTTTAATGCTAAGAAATGTGTTACTCAAGATATATACGCGTATTTATTAGGTTTCATATGAACGTTTATTCCAAAAAGACATCAAAGATTTAAGGTTATTGCTTTTGACAAAGCAGAAAAGTGCCTCGCAAACAAACAAAACCACATATGAAATAGGCTTCCTATGATAATCGCTTGACGAACAGTGTCATTTTAACATCATCAACTAGGGGAAACGATTCACATATCATAGCGAATATCAGTAACTAACATTTCAAAATGACAATTTCGTTAATTTTATCTTCTCGAGGCAAAACATTTAAACTCTAAGGATAACTTTCAAACAAATATCAAATTTAGTTTCTATAATAATTTGATGAATGATACGAATATTTTAAATTGTAACATTTTAAAAGCTTTCAATTATGTGTCAGACTAAGGTAAACTTGACAGATTTTTATATAAAGTTATATAATATACATCAGTGTGGGGTGTGTGTATGAGAGTATATGTGTGCTGTGTGTGTTCGTGTGTTTATGTATCTCCAGAGGAGATATATGTGGGGGTTATAGGGATGTGTATGCACGCGCGTGCGCGCGCGCGCGCGTGTGTGTGTGTGTGTGTGTGTGTGTGTGTGTGTGTGTGTGTGTGTGTGTGTGTGTGTGTGTGTGTGTGTGTGTGTAATGAATAAGAGAGAAAGAAAGAGCCATAGACATATGTTCTTTTATGTGTGTGGGTGTGCAATAATTCATTCACACAATAATTAACACAGTTATCTCTCATTCTAAAGAGATCTTGCTAACGTCACAAGACATTCAACGGTCGCCTTTCAAAGAAGGCAGCGTGATATAAATGGCGGTAGATAATTCAAAGGGTCAGTCGTTAGCGTGCAGCACATCCCCATCTTCACACACCAGCCCACATAGTTGTTAGAGACTTACTTTTTACCAATGGTTTATAACGAGTCGAGATTTGATAACATAAATAATGCGTGTTTTATTTTATTTTGTGTAGACAAGGATCAGGTGCTGTCCCCAGCCGTTATTTACCTTGCGGGCCCCGCAGGGAAAACCACACTGTCAAATAATAACTGGGTCCTCCAGATTAGGTGTTTTATCCTGGTCGCTATTCATAGCGACGCCATCAGGATCACGTGTTTTCCTGTAAGTCAAAAAAAGTTGTGGTGGGGTAGATAAATAAGAAAATAATTTAATTTTTTCCTGACTTCATCTTTTTAATAAGAAATTTGAGATTCCTCCTTTGTTCAAAGAAAAATCTCAAGCTGTTCATTTCAAAGAATAGCACGTGTGTATTTACCAGATTTATAAGAAAGAGAAAAATGAATGTGTTTATAAAAATGTCCTACCATTTGATCAGTAGTAGAACCTTGCCGCTGTACAATCCCTTCCCCCGCCTCGTGGGTAAGTGCATCACCAATAAAAGTCTCTATCTTCCGATAACATTAAAACTTTTGAAAAGTGAAATCTTGTGACTGCTGTTGCAGAAGAATTCCAAACCATAATTCTCACACGGAAACAGAGAATCTACTCCACATAAGCACCTCCTCATTTCGCTATGAGAGGACGTCTGCAGTAAGACCTGACGCCCGCGGCAAAAAATTTTTTTGTGAATGATGGCGTCTCAATTGTGTTGTATTTTGTATTTGTTATACAATCTCTAAATCTTATGTAAAAATAGACGTTCGCGTCGATGTGCCATAAACTCTAATCAGAATTCGCAATTGTAAATTAAATTGTTTCTCTAATAACAAAGACTGAACACACACACACTTACACACCACACAACAGACACACACACACATACAGGGTGCGATGGATAAACTGTCGTCTAAATTACGCAAAAATGAAAATAACACTGACATCTCATTTTAACAAATATATTTACCAAAATTACATAAAACATATATTGAATTACTAAAGAGTAAATTTATTCAATAAAATCGTCATTGGTTTCAACCACGGCCTTCAGACGACTTCGGAATCTCCTTCAGTTCTTCTGGGCCGTCTCCTTGTTTAAGTTGGTGAATGCTGCCATAATCCTTGCCTTTAGTTCATCTTTGGTTTTACAAGGAGTATTGTTGATCTCTCGCTCAACTGCGGGTGCAGTCTGGGGATGTAGATGGCCAAATGTAAGGAGTGATGTGATCGCAGAAATTGTCTGACAACCAGAACTAGGTTCTTCTACTTTTGTGGCATGGTGCAAAATTCTGTTATTAGACATTGGGTCTTCCAACAGTCACCCTCTTTACCCAGGGCAGCACTACCTCCTCAAGGCACTTGATGTAGACCTCTGTGTTGAGTCTGCGGTCCTCCCCAACAAATTCGGGAGTTCTTTTCTTTTCAGAACGATTAGAGTGATTTTTCCGAGTTGTCGTACCTTCGTAATCCCTATTACATTCATCCAACTCTTTCCGAATCCTCTGCACTGTCCTAAGACTGACACCGAAACACTCTTAAATATTCGTAGCAGAGCTTCCCGCGCGAATGCCAAGAAGTACAACATGCCTTTTCCAAGCAAACCTGACGATTTAGCATGAAAGAGACTGTCGCATCTGGATGTTGACTTTAATGTCCATTTTTATATTTACATACGCTCTATCCCAGGTATTGAGTACTTTAACCTATAACTATAGCAGACCATAAAACTGCATTTTATCATATATATATGTCTGTGTGTGCCTGTGTGTGTGTGTGCAGAGAGAGAGGATTGATTAAAAAGAATCAACAAGGTCTATTTGTTTAATTTTTTTCACTTTTAATCATTTTCCTATAATAAAAAACAGCATTAAATACTTACATCGTGCACACATGTACTACACTCAGATTGACCTACCACCTGTGTCGAAACTCAGTGCAATCCGTGCACACATCGACCAGCATATCACGAAAGACCAAAATACAACATAAGACAAATATTAGTGAATAACACCAAAATAATCTACTGCACCCAATGCAAGAAAAGACACAAAATCATAAAAGCTATTTGTGCGCATATTAAAAAAATAAAATAAATTAATTACATTCTTTCGTGCGGCCTCGTTCCCAGTAACCGTTGCACATGACGTCACGCGAGGCCATTTCTAATTTCCGTCTACTCAAAGAATACCAGGTTGTAGACAAAGGAATTCTAACTACCACACAGACAGCACATTTGCTCTACGATAGTTGAAAATACTTGAACAAAAATAGCACAATATGAAATTCGGACAGGATTATCCACAACTTCGAACACAATACTCAGCACATTATTCAAAAACTGAAAAAAAAATATAATAAAAAAATTAAACGGACAGACGTTGTCGGTTCTCTTTAACCAAACTTTTTGGGATAAATACTTGTTGCTTAAATATTAAATATACCTTATATATATATATATATATATATATATATATATATATATATATATATATATATATAAAGTAACATGCAGTATTTTATACATCTATGTATAAAGTAGGTTTAATTTTTCACTGACCGATGAAATGAAATTTCTCACTATACGATTCTCGATAAACTGCCGAACGTTTCCGCGTTGTCAGAACTCCCAAATATACCCAAATTCATATATGTTGAATATAAAAACAAAGACTCAGTTCTACCATACATAAATTCGACCATGTCAACTTCAAATAAACAATAAATTAGACAATACGAAATTTCATAACTGAAAAATATGTACTGTATTTATTTCAAGTTTGAAAGATTTTATCAATGAAAAAATTAGATAAAGTACAATTTGAAATTCTCTATCCAGTACAGATGTCAGATTTTGTCATTCACCGTAAAACTGGTATTTCCCAATGATGATGGTAAAATTATCAGGATATACTTTATACGAGGATTGTTTATATTGTAAAATATATGTAAATATAAATATAATGTAATATCATAGTATTGGTATATATGTTTTTAACTTCACATATATAAATGTTGTCATGGTGGAGGGGTAACCTCAAAAGAAACACAAGATGTAAAGTTTGAAAATTGCAAAAAATAGTTGGACGGAGATTATAGGGAAATCAAAATACAAACTGAAAGCATTTACAAGATGAGAACGAGACAAAAGATCGTTAAGAATGTCATAAAAAAAATTTGAAAAAATTAAAAAGGTAATATATAAGGATTGATCAGAAAGAAAATATTTAGAGGAGTTCGTGTTGTGAACAGCTGAGAAAAGATGAAGAATATTAAGAATTTTGACAAAAGATACGAAAGCAATCAAATCAACACGTTTGCTGGGCGCTTTGGTGTGGGTTAAATGTCAATCAAGTTAATCTAGTTGCGACTCACTAGGTACCACATCCTTGTGGCTTTGTGCGATCAGTTTAGTAAATAACAACTAGCACGTTTAACGTTTAAATAAAAATAAAAGTGTAGTGTGACCGAAGGACATGAAAAGTGATTTCTCAATAGTAAATTTTTAATGATGTATTTCGAGCTATATTGGATAGACCTGATGGCTGGATTGGGGGTTGTATCCTTCATGGAAACAATCAAACAACACGAAGTCAGGAACAACAAGAGTAGGTGGAGTAATATTATTGAACATGGTGCTTTTCTGGGTGACTATTTTCACCTTATATCAAAAGATTTCAAATTCACCAAATGGAATAAAATCATATATTAATGCAATAGAATACTTGTGTTCTATCAATAAAAGCGATGTATTTGAAAATCGAAAGCAATAGTTAAGCAAAGGAGATTCCTTAAAATCAATACAAACCACTGCAAATGATGTTACATTCGAAACAGTATAAAACCAAGGGATGTTAAAGAGCCCATATTAAATAAAAGAATGATTTATTCAGGCTTATGGGACATATTTATTACATTTATTTATAAATAAAAATGTATGTTGCGCATATTTTGCATAATAACAACTGAGACGGCCAAAAGAAGTTAATATAAATAATTTTTATAAGGAAAAAAGCCGATTGTTCATATAAATATATCGTGAAAATGTTACCCACCTTAACTGATTAGTAGCAATTTTCTTGTGAAAACATTGCATTTGATAATAAACTCTGTCATACAACTCCGAGTCTGTGCATTTTAAAATGTTTACAAACATGTGTGTGTGTGTGTGTGTGTGTGTGACTGATACGAAATATCCAAGAAAAATCAAATAGAGATTTTGTGAAAACCTATTGGCTGTTTATTTTATTTTGTTATCTACGTTTCCGCTCTGCATGAGCATCCTCAAAAAAAGGCTGTTACCATGTCAACCTTGCTAGTTATAAACACTGGGATTAATTTTAACAAAATAACAGTTGTTAATGACATTTTTAAGTAAAAAAACAATGAAGAAATTAATGAGATTTCTGCAAAGGAAATATCTTTTTAAATATGTAAAAATGGTGTTCATTTTATAGTTTGTTACGCAAAAGTATTTGAGTCAATGAAAAGTTGCAAAAATGACAGAGCGACAAAGTTAACAGATACTAATATTAAAACAATAAATATAAAAAACTAAAAATATTTAAACAAGATTGAACCCTGAAAGGTTATATACTAAAATCAATACTAACAAACGTACAGTAATTTATTTAGTCAATACATATTACGTTTTTAATTCATCATTTTCTAAAAAAATGGCAACCAGTTTTTATTTATTTTTTATTTTAAAGCGTGTGTTTGCGATACTTTAGAGATTTCTCTTCTTGTCGTTTCTGTCGCTGCAAAGAAGCTCATTCAGAAACGAAATGATAATCTTATCAGAATGGATAAGTTAGTCATTCAAATTGGATGGAAGCACAAGTTGAATTGCAAATAACGAAGTACGGTTTACGTGCTTTATTAGCAGAAAAGAATTCTTACCAAATAAATAAATATGAACAGACAATAAAGAAAATAAAAAATATTGTACAACGGAACAAAGGAACCAATGAGTTGTCTCCCGTTTACTATGGTAACTCCCCCTTCCCTTCCCTTTTCATCACGGAGAGTTTATCTTATCCACCCAACGCATCAGATAAGGCAATTATTAGAACGCCAGTGACGCTTACAGCAACAATAAAACTAAAACAATGATAAGAATGTCTCCTTTTGTTATTTTCATTTTTTTCTTTTGTTTTCTGTTCAGTAAGGGTCACGTGTCCACCTAAACGAATGTTTAAGTACGCTTGTCTTTTGCTCTATAATCAGCAAAATGTCTGTTCGTTTCTCGTTTGTTCCGATTTGCCCTAATGTCATGGTTACACGTTGTCTGGCGGCTGCGAATCTTCGTGTAGACACTCTTTAATAGAACATAAATGCCTATGATACTTTAGCGGACGTCTAATTGTCTATAATATAAATATGCATTTCAAAAGTAGAACATAGCACTGAAAAACTACATTTTGTTTTGATTAAAGGACCCAGTAACATAGTAAGGCATACAAGAAAATCCATCATCTTTACATAAGATAGATAGATAGATAGATAGATAGATAGATAGATAGATAGATTTGCAACAGTCTATATTTATGCCCATAAGAGCGACTTCTTTTTTAATGCTATGTCTCTTCAGGGTGTAGGAATTCATGGTTCTCCACAACAACTTTTTTTTATTATGTGCGAATTGCCAAACCTTATTCAGAAAGATAGTGGCGTAGTTTCCGTTTACTTTCTACACGATTTGGAATGTCAAATTTTCCTTCTCGTAGAGCGGTTGCCACATAAAGCTAGAGAACCTGGTCTACACTGCTATTTAATCCATATCTGGGTGGGCGAGTATGAATTCATGCTCTTTTCAAGAATATTAGAGTAAACGTTTACTACTTTCAAATATTTATATTCGATAACCAAGCAAGAATCGTCTGTGTTTTTTTCAATTTGTAAGATTCATGTAAAACCCAATACGGTCAAAAAGAATCCAGTTGAAAAACTGTATCCTGAGGTGCTACAGTTTTATTTCTAGCTGACGAAATGAGGAGAAAAACAAAAACAGAGGAAAAGAGGAATCCATAACACCCATGAATTTTCGTAATACGTTACCGGAGGTGACGTGAATAAACATTAAATCTTACCGACACCAACTACAAGTTTTGTTTGATTGACAAATATTGATAACAGCAATGTTATTTACGTTCACCCGATGTGCGTGTGTGCGTGTGTGTGCCTGCGTGTGCGTGTGTGTGCTTGCGTGTACGTGTGCGTGTGTGTGCCTGCGTGTGCATGTGTGTGTGTGTGTAAGAATAGAGACGCAATATACTCAGAATTGCTGAAAAGTTCTCGTTAGTTTACTTCTTAATATCTGACCAAATGACACATCTTCAGAATTGTGGCCGAAGGGCTTTTTGATCGGGCTAAGAATTTTTCAGTAGCTTCCCATAAGTAAATAGACAGATCATTATTAATTCAGATTTGCCATTTAATAACGTTTTTCTTATTGACAATTACTCAAGTTACTATTAAAAAATGAACAAGTGATTTAATGGAAGAAACTAATACAAAAAAAAATAATCCTATTTCAAGATGTCAGCGTTGCAATGTCTCTTAAGCAACTCCTAAAATTCTTAGTCCGATTCACTTAGAAAATAACATTTTAAAAACTTAAATTTTTTCAAACACTTGTTTTTTTTTGTTGTTTTTTTTGTTTGTTTCTTTTTTTTAACAGCCTCGATTTTATCTTCAAATGATTCTTCTAATTTGACCCTAACGAGTTACGAGTCGATTTATTTGTAGAAATCAAACAGTATCAAGGCACCGTATCATTGATAAAATTCTTGCTTTGTTTGCTTCACAGAAAAAGTTTGTCTGACCTAATTTGTTGGTAACTCTCTTCATCGTTTAACATTTATGAAAATACACTTTCTTTTTTTTTTTGTTTGTTAAATGCTTGTCTGTGTTCTGTCTGTAAATTTATTCACACACACACACAGATATGGATATGAACACATATATATTTGAATAAGCGATTGAATATGTGCGTGCGTGTGTTTGTGGGAGGATACGCGTCCTTACGTACGCACAATCACGCGTTTGTAGTTTGAGAGATATTGTTTAGTAAGATATGAGGAAAAACAAGATCTCCTGAATTTTCATTGTAGATTTGATCCGAATCGTTTACTTTCGTTTGCTTTGTTTGCTTAATGGCTTATCAACACCTTATGGGTCATTTTATCCCGAAATTTTATTTTCCTGTAAGCTTTGGTAATTTTTTTTTTCAAAAATTTATTTCTGGTAATTTTTTGTAAAGTATTTTTATATTTTCATGTTTTGATCCCAGATCCGAATTGTACAAACATTAAGTAAGATGATCAAGTTTCGTGGTTCAATAGACTACAAGCGTGGGACAGCCAGTGACTATTAAATGCACTAAGCTTTTTTTTTCTGCTTGCAAGACTAATTTATTGCCTACTTCTTTACAAGACATTCAAATGTTTACTGAGCTTAATTTTGTTTAGTACAAGATTAGTGCAAATAGTTGAAGGAAAATAAGCTGTTATCATTTCGCACCAGTCACTCTCCGATGTCACCAGAAAAATTATTTTATTTTATACGGACAATATCTACACTAGTAAGACAAAACGTGATTGATTTTTTTTTTACTATAGTTGTATGTTTAAAGAAAGTTAATTTTAACTAATTTCGTTTCCTTTTTGATGTGGTTTAAGTATTGTTTCAGTAAAAACAGTGTATATATTGAAATAGTGCAGTTGTATATTAATCATCAGGAATCATGTCGTTTAATACTTAAACTACACATGATTTTATTTTTCATATTTTACATTGGTTTTCTTGCATTGAGGTTGTACAAAGACTAAAAGACAAGAGGGAAGTTTTGATTTTGTTACTCATTAACTACTTTAGCCCAAGTGTATGTCATATTTTATCAGAATACGTAAACTACGCTAGAAGATTTTTAAATTCTATTAACAGCAGATCTCTTACAACAACATCTAAATTTGTCAATCTGGCATAACACCTCCAAGACATTTATTAATTCCTGAATATTTCTTTTACCTAAATTTTCCTCGCAGCTACTCTGACTTAGTTTGCGGCCGTTATTAAACAGCGCAGATACGACATAATAAACAACAAAATGTAGGCGGGAAACGAGATGATATTAATGCCTCCAGGCAAGTTATGAATTTCAGTAATCGCATCAACGCTAGACAAGGCGGAGGTTTATATACTTTCATATTCAATGGGAAAAAACAGTTTATATAATCTTTCTTTAAAAGATTTGTGGACGGTATTTTTAATGGTAAGAATGCGTGTCTCATAAGCCGGCTTAAGAGTGGGGAATACTGATAATAATAACTTCCTCTTGGGTGTTTAGCTGTATAGCGGTGACGTCAATTACGACTGTGTAATGAGTTCGATCCTTACTTATTGGACCGTTACTTATGGCCTTAAACTAAGTTAAGTTTAGCAATTATATCAGATCTTCCTGATATTCAACCCCTGTTGAAAAGCGAATAAGTCACATGAAATATGCTTTAAGTTTTTAATATACACGTCATAAACTAAAATCAAGGCATCGATATTTTTCTTTTTCACTGCAAAGAACTTAATCTTAAATTGAATATCAATATGTTGAATCTGATGCGAGAAAAAGTAAAATATTTATATTACGTGGTAATTGCATATTTTAGATTTGCTTTAAACTTTGAGTAGCGAAAGAGCAGATATCGATTCATAAGTATCACATTAATGAAGTTTGAGAGCCACATTCAGTGAATTTCGATTCAGTTTTTTGTCAGAACTCAATTGTGCTTAGTTAAAAGATAATGTATTCGCTTACAATAAAATATACCAGTAAAGGAAGCAAACAAATTGGCGATCCTTAAATTCGCGCCTTCGTACAAAACCTTTTAATTCGAATGTCGCAATATCCTTTAACTTTTGTTATTAATATGTATTTATTCACCAAACTTAATAATAGATTAGGGGATCCATTGAGAATTGAAATCTCTGCATTATCAGTGTTTTTATTATGCTAGTGCGTTAACTATTAATCTACAGCAATATACCTATACAGATGTTTATTAACTTTTACTTAGTCTAGTGAAGGGACAAGTTAATAACAACCTGATAATGGGATCAACAATAATACCAAAGATTTGCAATGATCTCTTGTAAATGGTTGGCAAGAATTTTGATATTATTAGGAAAAAAGAAAAGAAAAGCATCTGAAATCAACATTTATTCCATTTTTATGAAGAAATCTCAAGCGTCACCCAAGAATTTTTGAAAGCAGGATTTGGGGTTGAAAAGAAAAAGAGCAAAGAAAGTTCCGGAATTTCGAAAGGTTCCACCGAATTTCCATTGAATAACAATGACTAATGGTACAAAGCGTTTTATTCTCTCTCTCTCTCTCTCTCTCTCTCTCTCTCTTTCTTTCTCTCACTGTATATGTATATATATATATATATATATGTGTGTGTGTGTGTGTGGTGTAATTTATATATATATGTTATTTATATATTATATATGTGCGGTACTTATTGGAAAGCGCTCAATATCAGTGATAGAGCTAGTTCATAGTTGTATGGATATATTATATCCATACAACTACGTGTATATATATATATATATATATATATATATATATATATATATATATATATATATATATATATATGATCAGTCGGAGGATAGAGAGAAGGGGGACGGAGATCACACGGAGATAGAGACAAACTCACATCCATGTAGAAAAACAGAAAAAGAAACTACACATTTAAAAGTTACAATGATCACACAAAAAACGCGCACATACAGACTAAACTTTCGCTCCTTATCCACAACGCTTTTTCTTCCATTGATATCGATTCGAATTTTGTAAAAATGGGTCGCTCCGTTGATACGCAGAATAAACAAGATTTTATATATAGTATTTTTCTATATTTCGTGTTCTAGTTTTTAATCCAGTATGGGTGTAAGAAGAGTCATATTTGTCGTTAACAAAGGCTTTAGTCATAATATTTCCTGGGCTGTACTTTTTGAACACATTTCGATGAACACAAACAGGTCATTCATAGAAAATATATTGTGTCGGCTTCTTGAGAAAGTTCCATGGAAACTCTATGATTGCCGACGAAACTTCGACACATATCAGCAGCAATCGCTAAGCACAACAATAAGAATGCGACATTGTTCGATATCACCAAAAGCAACAATAGTCTTTGATTGTACTGAAACGAACCCTAGTTTCCATTGTCATTATTTTCTGCTTCGTTATTTTAGTTAATGCACGGTCACACACACACATACATATATATATATATATATATATATATATATATATATATATATATATATATATATATATATATATCAAGGAGAAATAGCTGAAGTGTTCCATATAGTAAATGCCGTATTATGATGAAGAGTAAGTATGCGAGATTTAGGTCGCTAACTCGCGAGACTAGGTAGAGTTAAACAGTCAGTTTATGACAATTCATTTCTTCAGGTGTGAGCAACATGATTTTCTTTTTTACGATTATAAAAGCGTTAGCTGGAAAGTGTGAAGTAGGCATGAAAAATGAAATGGACGAAGCGATTGCAAATTCAACCTGAGATAGTTGTGTTCACTTCGCTGCATTAGTGCTCTAGTAAAATACCAACGCTCTTAACATAACAGAATAGAATTCACTCTGTTCTATAGTTACTACTAAACTTAATGAAACCTGTAAAATATTATTGAAGAGATTAGCATTGATAAGTAACCGTCATTGTCATGAAAAAAATAGCATGGAGAACGAAGCATATTGCCTTAACGATATACTAATTCGATTTTGCTTTTAAATTGGATTTTCATAGTAAAATGAAATGACATTAGAGGAAATGAAATTCCTTCCGGTAAAATTCAAACAAAGAAAAACATAACCATTCTTTATTGACGATAAAGAGAACAAACAAAAGAGTATAACTTGGAGATGGACATTTTGAAGTTATACTTCAGATTTGTCAACTATTCACCTTATTGACAAAAGGCATAAATTCTTTTGAACCCTTTATTTTTACGTCGCAATGATTTGAATGTTTTTAATAACTTTGTGGGTTAAAATGTAAGCGTTTATTCCATTTGAGGCTATTGTCAAATCACAATGCATTATGTACGATTACACTATGCACGAACAATGTAAGAAAGAAAATTTTCTACCCGGTTCTTGTCTAAAGATTTTTCTTACCTGCAAATATTCAGAGTAGCTCAGTGGCAGTTGAGGTTCATGTTTGGAAGTCATCTTTGCTACAATTCTGTCAGCAGTAGTACAAAATCTCCAACTGTAAACATAAGAAGAAATTTAAAACAATTTAACAAAAATAATTCTCAAAATGCAGTTAATAAAGAAACTTACTTTGATCCTTAATTGTACATCGGTAACTTGACTGAAATAACTCATGAACTTTTTCAAAAATTCTGATTCTTATGTCAGGAAGAGCGCTGTTAAAAATTATTTGCCTTCCGTATGCAGACTACAGTAGTTGAGTGTCAACTATAGAACAATTTTTTGTATTAAGGTGGATTCGATATTCTTTGTCTTATAACTATGACTTTGTGTCATTGTTTAATAAATATTAATATTCGATGTTCATTTAAACCACCATCCATAAAATAATGACTCTGTTTCTTGCTTTCTGTCCCTGAGAGTAAATTTCATTCAGTGATGATAAAATCATATGAAAACATTTAATAAATTATCCAGAACTGAAGTCAGCCTAAAATCTGTTTTCTGATTAATGTTTGACTTTTTAACTTTACGTTCTGATCACTGTATTGCTGTAAATTAAAAAGATTGTTGTAATTAAAATCAGTAAAAGAAGCTTATCTTCACGAGAAGGACAAATTTTAGATTCGCCAGTTATTAATAATGAGTAATTAATTTAACTTCGTGTGTGAAGCACCCAGTAAAAATCAAACTTACATCATTAATAAAGGTCCACAAAACCTGCACTGATTGTAACTTTCTTTTAGGCGCTTCATTCTTGTAACCTTAAGCCAGACAGAATTGATCTGAGTAAATATTTATAAATATGACTGAGTGATAATGTAAGACCAGTTAAACGATTTCTCGCACCAAGAAATAAATTTCTTAAACTTTTACTGAAATATAATTTTTTCGAGCAAAATTCAACAAATGAAATGTAAAACGTGTTCAGTTTTTAGATTAAAATATTTTATTTGAGGTTAATGCAATTTAAAAATAAAAGTGCGGCGTCAGTATGAGATCATCTATGTTTCGCGTCCCTTTAGGACATGACTGTCTAAAATTGCTTAGCAGTGTTTCTCCTTTTGTTAAGAGTCCTGACCCTCGTTCCATCATCCATTCCCGCAAGCTCGTATGTGGGTGGCTCGCTGTCTTTCCTTATTTGTCTGGCTCTCAATATGCTCGGGGATGGGTGGGGGTAAGTTTTTCAAAATCTCGTTTCTCCTTATATGTCCGAGAAAATTCAGCTGCCTCTTCCTGATTCTGACACAATTGTTCTTTCTGTTATCATTTTCTTTAAAACAACCTCGTTGCTTACTCACTCATTCAATGGAACTTTCATCATCCTTCTGTAAAACCACTTTTTAAGTTGCCTCTAGTCTTATCCTTATCTGCTACGAAAATTTCCAGCATTCTCTATCATATAAGAGGATGGATATCACATAACAATTTAGCACTGATTTCTTTGTTTCAAAGTAAAGGTTTCTGCTTCTCAGGAATTTGCTTAACTGTTGTGGTTTCCTGTTTCTCTATTTCAATGTGTATTCGGATTTTGGTGTTACATTTCTATACTGTGTTAAAACATTTCCAAGATATTTAACCGCCTGTAATTGCTTGATGTTGACATCCCCAATTTGAAACTCGAACCTTGGGCTTTTCCTCTTGCCCATGACCAGACTTTCTGTATTATTGCAATTGGTTGTTAGTCCTTTTTACTCGCTTTCTTTTACTACCTTGTCTAGGATCACCTGTTTTATTCTTTCTGTATCAGCCATCAACACAGTATCATCTGCATCTCTTCTATTGTTAAAACCCAGGTAGGATCTCCGGCTCACTTACAATAGCTTCACCGTAGATGTTGAATAAATCTAGAGAGATGACACATCTTTGCCTTACGCCGCATTCTATTTTTGTCTAACTACTCAATTCATTTTCTATATGAATGAGGTGCTTTGCTTTATTATTCTATGGATTATCCTACACATTCTTTCCAAACAGATTTAGTTTTCATCGCACTTAAAATAAGTACATAAATACAATATAATATAAATTTTCTGTCAGAATGTGTAGGAAGTATGATTTATTCTTCTATCTGAATTTAGGTATTTTCCCGATACGACGCAAGATTTAGAAAGTCACTTTTATTGAAAACTTCGAAAAGTTCGTATTGTCAAGAGGGTGAGTTGTAAACATCATGCTAATGTACAGAAACTAACATACAATAAACATAAATTGCAATTGAAGTTAAAAACAAAAGATTTGTTTGTGTGTGTGTGACATAACGATATATAATTTTATATATCAAGAAACACTACTGGGAAAATAGTATAGCTTTGTGATACCTACTCCGATGAAATCGTAACGGATGAAACGCGTTACAAAAACGTTTTTTCCAGTTTGTCATATTATTTTCTTATATATATATATATATATATATATATATATGTATATTAGGTTGGTGCAAAAATAATGTCGTTTTTTGACTTTAAAAAATACGTCAAAAAACGACATTATTACGTCATTATTTTTGCACCAACGTAATATATATATATATATATATATATATATATATATATATATATATATAAGAAAATAATATGACAAACTGGAAAAAACGTTTTTGTGACGCGTTTATATATATATATATATATGTATGTATGTATGTATGCGTACGTTTGTGTGTGTATATATACGTGAAAGTTTAATGAAACGTACTCGGCTCATGCAAAAAACCCTGAAGCCCTTTACCTCAAAAACCCGAAGTACTACCCAAACATTTCGGCGAACTTAAAGCCCAAAATGCCCCAAACGTTGTAAAAACTGAGGGTTTTTTATTTCCTGGTGTTTTGAGAGACACAGAAACCGTTAAATAAACTTGATAGATTAACATACTGGTGAAGCTGCTCAAATTTCACGAATACTTTGGATGTCTGTCCGAATATATACATTGTTTAATTACCGGCTTTTAAGACGCATGGATGCAGTGAAATATTTGGATTGTGCTGGGTGCTTCTTTTCAGCTGACAAATGAATGCCTTTTGTAATTCTGAAATAAAAAATATCAGAAAAATGTTTTATGATAGGAATTACATTTGAATGACTGTTCGGTTATGCACTGTTTTTTTAATCATCGCAGTGATGGGGAAAAAAACACTGAAACTTCAATAAAACTATGAAATTCCCATCACAAATAAGTGTATCCGGAAATTAAGCGGATAGATCTCCTATCTATCCATTAAAATAATTTAAAACTGCAAACTGTTATATTTATTTCAAAATAAAAATTTACACAAACGACTTTAGAGAGAAAATGACAGTGAAACTATTTGAAGCATAATTCGAACTTGCTTGATTGTATCTATTTATCTCAGAGAGTATCAGGTCGATATTTTTCGTTACAGCGTGTTTTCCAAAGACATTATATACTAATCCCTTGCTTGCTACAGAAAATTTCAGTTTGAACTGAGTAAAAACATTAACAGGTAATATCCTACTTTTTAAAAGCTACAGAATTTTATTAAATTGAATGAAATGATCATCCTCCATCAACCCTGTTACTCGACAGTAGTCTTAGTCACCGTCCATCTCCATCGACACGAAGAAGCAGATTTCTCCTACTTGGGACGCTTGGACGCCAAGTTTAAAAAACAGATTAACAATAAATTGGTAAGACCTTATAAAAATGTATCAATATATCTGGAACAGGAAGTACCTCATGAAATACATAAAAATAAGTATCTACAAATCTGTCTCCTTGTTCTTAAAGGGCAGATTATTTACCAGATTCATTTCCGTCATATCAAATACTTTCACCAGCGTTGCCTCCGCACCATTCTCAGTGTGCACTGGAGTAGTTTCACTACAAACACTATAGTCCTCAAGACAGCCAGTAACAGATGCATTGAAGTTATGTGGCAAAATGCACATCTGAGCTAGACAGCTCATCTGTCGAAAATGGAAGATAATTTCTACCAAAGACTCTTCTATTCGGGAGACTAGTCTCTGATCTGCAAAGCATAAGAGGGGGCACCAAAGAAATAAAGTGACTCCTTAAAAAGGGCTCTCATATCATATAGTTATCAGTTACACACGATGTTTGACCACTTCTACTACATTGTTTTTTTGTTTTTTTTTACTTGCATGAAAATACAAATGGCTTTTAAGCTGAATCTCCTATTCGTTTCAATATTTTGGTCTGATATTCCAGATTTTTGTGAGGGATTTTCAAACCTTTCAGCGTCTTTTAAATCCATTTTTAAAACTTTTACTTGGCTTACATTTCATACATTGCTTTGTTGCTAACACACCATAAAATAGTCGGGAAAACGCTCATCATTCATATAGAAAAGAGATGCTCGTCCTAACGTAATTGATTTCTCATAACCATTCGGTAGAAATTATGGTAGTTTTTGACAGAACTTCTGTGTCAGCCATGGGTTATTTCCAGCTCCCTTTCAGAATATGACGAAGGAATTTTATGGAATCATTCAAGTTACATAATACGGCGAATATAAATTGTCCATGTTTAGGAGTAAAAACGAGAGAAGAAAGGAAGAAGACACTATTATCTTGGTCTCGGTTTTAAATTGTCTCTGAGAACAAACTCGGGATTCTAAATCTCCAAATGTATTTGCTGTTGTTTATAACATAAAAGAAATTCCTGCTCCTAGTTTGCCATTAACATGGACTGAGCTGCCGAGATATTTAAAACAATCGATAACTAGTTATAGCTTGTTTTTTATAAATATTTAAGTCAAGTTAAGAACTTTTCCTAGGGCAACTTAGCATTATTAGGTTTTTTAATTGTTGCAAACACCAACTATCATACCCAGAATCAAATACATTTACTATATTTTTCTCTGTATAACTAATTAGATCCCAGTCATTAACATATATCTTCTTGTAGAGGGTGATACAAACTTTGTACTAAAATTAATTCTTGTCTAATTGAAAATGTTACTAGAAATTTGATATTTTTATGAAAGTTCCTACTTATGAATTTTAAAAGCACTTATGAGTTTTGTGCTGAAATAAATAGTCAAAATCTTTGGCGTACCAAGGTTACTCTGTTCAATGCTATTTTCAGTAACAAATGCATCTAAAATTAATGCTCACTTTTATTTTCTTGTGCAAGACTTATATTAACAAAATTACAGGACATCTCAGCAGAAACCACAAAGTATATGCATTAACAACGTGAAATGGTTTCCTCATATCTGCAAAACTATGATAAAAAGTACATTATACTTTGCTCAATGCATTTCTCTATAATATCTATATATATCGTATATCTGGTTTTCCACAGGAAACACGAAATCCACATTGTGATTCAGAGACATTCCACGTAACAATGAATGTGTTTCGCCCTCAGTAAAAGTATATGAGTAAAGCACGTTTCCAGCAACAGAAAAAAATGGAAATGCTGCAAAAATTTCAGCATCAATCTTCAGGGCCAGATTTTAGGAATTGGCATAATGGGTAAAGGAACAAAATTAACAGATTTTGAGTGTAGTATCTACCTATCAAGGAGAAGGCTATTAAATAAAAGAAAATACTGATAAATTGAAAAGGTCAGCAAAGACTATCCAGTCATTTTCTGAACTCTACAGATCTCAAGCGATCACAGAAACTATGGCCATGAGGATTATTAGTATGATCAAATCTAATCGTAATATTTCCGGCTTAAAGTAAATGTAGAAAACATCTGCGCGAAGAATTAGACGATATCTGCATAAAAAGAGCATGAAAAATTGAAAGAGGAAGCAAAAATCGAGACTGACGAAACTGCATCAAGAGCTAAAGATCAACAAACCTGGGACCAGGAATAGAAGTCCGTATATTTCTTTGATGAAAAGAAATTCAATCTTGATTACCCATATGGATATCAATATTACTAGAGTGGCCCCAGCATGCCTCCAGAATCCTTTTCTACGAGCGCAAGTGTTGGGAAGTGTAATGGTATGGGGCACAATGTTTGCTGCAAAAATGGACTTTTAGATGGTTCAGGGGTATATTAATGCGCAAAGGTGCGTTAATCTTTTTCGTCAACTGCTCCTGAGTGATTAAGGATATCGGATAGCGGTAAAAAAAACTGGTTTTTCAGAAGCACAATCCGCCTATCCATAATGCAAAAGTAACCGGGACGTTTTTTTGTTGTTTTTTTTTTTTTTAGTGTAAGGGATTAGCGTAAGCATCTCCACTGAATTTTTGATACATACGGTTTAAAATGATTTTTTAGAATGAAAAAGCATTCTTGAAGGTTTCATTTTAGCTTTAATTAAAAGCTAGATGATTAAATTTATTATTTATTATTTATTATAATTATTATAATTTATTATTTCCAAAACAAAAGCTCAATAAAAGTCGTTTACCCCAATATTTTTTTAAAAAATTATTTTTTTATGTATATAAAATAATGGAGACTATGTACTTGACTTGAATATTTTTCTAAAAAACGATTTCAAAAAAGCTTCATTAAAATCCGACAATTATTTGATTTTGCAAGAATTTCCAAATCAATGTTTTTCACATGAAAAAAGTTAAAAGACGCTAAAACACTAATCGTAAATATTACGTCGATCGCTGACAAAAAGAAAAAAAAAACAGATTTTTAACCAAAATTTCGATCATGCTAGGAACGATTAAAAAACTTAATAAAATAAAAAAAATATTTTGGTCTTTCATCTTAATAATGACATAAACATTTTGATGATAAAACTTTGTTTTTATTAAGTTTGCGGCTCCTATACTGTTTTTTTGTTTTTTTGTTGTTTTTTGTTTTGTTTTGTTTGTTTTGTTTTTTTTTGTTCTTTTTTAACTGCTAGCAAGTGGAGCTACCTAGATTAGAGTTTTGAACTGGCCAGACAATTGTTTGAATGTTATAGTAAACTCTTGGGGATAACTTTCTATGTAATTTTATTCAAATGGAAGACCACATGACTGCGTAAATAAGCTAAAAATGGCCATTTTTAAACTGGGAATAACACATCATCTAAGATCATTAAAACCCTCGTAGGAAGCATGAAGAATAGTTTTATTGAGGCTTTTTTTTAAGTTGGCTTAGGCAATTATTAGAATAATGTTGTAAGCTTACTAAATTTGTTATTTAACATGTTATTTCAATCCAAATTAGAAATATTTTCTATTATTAGATCATTGCAAAAATTCGGGCCCGATTAGATAATTAAAAATAAAATTTTACATACTCATAAAAACCATTCAAGTACATAGTCTCCATTGTTTTTAACAACTGTATCCTATCGTTCTACAAGCTTATTTATGCCATTTTCATAGAAACTTCATGCTCTTTGTTAGAAATAAACTGAAGTAGTTTGTAACTGACTGTACACAGTCACATTTTTGTCATTTAAGCTGTTTGGTAGAGACCGAAACAAATGAAAAGCTTGAACACGATCCAAATAAACCTGAATTTTTTTTTTTTTTTGTTGCAGTTCCAACGATTACTCCTTTCCGAAATTCAGAGAGCGAAATAATATGGCGAAAATGCAATTTTCCATCCCCCATCTTTAAGTCATTGATTTGTGAACAAAACGTCAACATTCAACAAATCTGACTCGCAAATGAACGATGAAAGGTTTCAATTTAGAACACATCAGAAATCAGCAGGAAAACAAATGTCACTATCAAGTTGCGGTCATTTATACATTATCAATGAAAATCGAGCACACGAACATTTGCAGTGATCTTATACAATGATATTCACTGAGTTACGCAAAATACTCGCAAAATTCTTTTTACATATTTCATTTCATAAAAACTTAATCATATCTTGGGTTCCTTTAATTCTCCTTTCGTACGAAAAAAACTATGAATTGATTAAATTTCTTATAAAATCGGAATGTTTATAAAGTTATGTCCAGCATATATATGTGTGTGTGTGTGTGTACACTGACGTGGGATAGCTGTATGTAATGGAAGTTATTTTGACGTCATGGAAATGCCCACACATATGTCACTAGCGATTTGACATTTGGTGAGTGAGTATGAACATAGGCTCAGGTGTTCATGTTAAGGTGACATCAATTCGGAATTCGAACGGGGCCCGATATTCAATACCAGACGGATAAGATAATCTATTTCTGAAATTGTACAGACATTTGACATCCATTGTTCTATATGTGTACCGGAAATACCTCGTGGTATAGATTAAGGCCCACCAAGGACAGAATAGTGAAAAAACCAAGTATCCTTAATGATCATGACCAGAGATGACTCGAATTGTTTGCATTAACTCACTCAAATGGCACCCACACTAAATGCAAAAGATACGAGGCATATATTCAGCATATTAACTTCCATTAGTTATGAAAACAGAGAACCCATGATTGTAACGCCGCTAATTGAATCGTGGAGGTCTGGTAAGAAAGGTGTGGTATAATCGGTCGGGTCACGATTATAGTTGTTTCAAGCTGATGATACGTTTCCGGAGTCACACAAACCCGATGAGGCCATGGACTACAGTTGTCCACTAGTCACTATGCAGTCTTATTTCATGATGGTCAAGAGTGTTCACGTGACGTGAATCGGACTCGATGGTCTGCTTAAATACGTCACTAACCGTGCCCATTACGTTACATGGCATTGTAATTATTTGCACACATTCATAGACTCCACGTACCCCACCAACGATCTTATTACAGAAGGATAATGCAATGTATTTTCAGGCCGGAATTGCATAGAATTAGAACTGGAGACTTCTTATGAATGGTGTAACCATTCTCCCAAAATAGGCCGAATCGAGTATTCATCCTATATGGTAGATACATTGTCCTTGCTAGGCAAGTCTGACACAGGGCTATAATAGTGGAGATCAAACTCGATCAAACTCGTTAGCAGTAGCGAGCATTACCAGAAAACAAATGTCCTCCGGTAGGCATCCTTCGATCTGTAGAAGCCTCCAAATATTTTCCCATTTGTATTAAACAAGTCAGATTTGCCTTTTCAACACGTTTGACTCTTTGTAAATTTATTTTAGCAAGTAAGTAACATTAGTTGAAGATTTCAGTTATTTTACTGATTGCTTTGTATTTGAGTTAGTGGCGTATTTCCTACTGGTGTTTGCAGTCGATATTCAAGTCTAAGTAAAAGTACGGATTTAAAATGCGGATCAAAGAAGATAGGCCCTCCTCCCTAACGAGAATGATGCAACGTAATGTACCTATTTTCTCTCCCTAGCATTTGGCTTTGTTTCAAATTAAGCTGAGAAGAAAGAATCCATCCTTCTATCCTGTTTGATGTCTAAACTCGTTTCCTATTTACCACGAATGTCAGAATTCAGCAATCGGGTTCAATAAAATCCAGGATTTTTAATTCTGATTTCAAGTCATTAACAAGAATGTTATTATTTCGGAAATAATTTAAAGTTTTTTTTTTATAACGAAAGTTCCTTGTCTGTAGGAAACGAAAAGAATATCTTTACGAACAAACAAGTGAAAATTGTGAAAAGAACACATTCTCCTTTCCGGTAGTAATTTAACATGATCTCAATATACTTAACGATTTTTTGGGACCAAACGGCAGATATGTAGCAAATCTCAGCATAGTTTATTCATTAGTTTTGCTTTTTGGACATACATACAAATATACATGGTTGGATCACTAATAAATGTAGGCTGCAATTTTATCTAAAATTATCACTGTACAATGTTCGATCCATGGGATTACGATTCCTCTCTGAATGAAGTTAACTGACCAGAAATGATGTCGAAAAATCAATGCATAATATTTGGATAAAATAAGTGCTGTCTTTTTATTAGTAGATAGATAGATAGATAGATAGCAAACGTAACTTCAGCGTCTTCTTTAAAACTCAAAATACAATATATTATTTATAAGACGATTCATTTCAATAAATCTTTCATTTTGAATGCAAAGGTTACTCATTTTTTTAGTTTAGTTCGTCACAAGGTTTAACTAGAATAAGAAGATTGTGTTGCGACTTTTCCTGTCATTTTGACAAAGACGTTTTTTTATTCCGACATGTCAACGACAAACAAAAAACAAATGTTGAAATAAAAGCTGAATATGCAGACTGTTGTAAACAGTTGGTTTTAAGAAAGATTATATTTGGGATGGGATTAGGATTAACATTGGGATGGGTAAACGATATTAAGCTAACACATCAATACAAGAAAGAAAGAAAGAAAGAAAGAAAGAAAGAAAGAAAGAAAGAAATCTGATAATCCAACCAGACACGCAACAGGCCTTTGAAATGACACTGAAACACCTCAAGATGCGAACTGCTCTATTCTGGAATTGCAACTTGGATAGAATTTGATGAAATTAGCGTTAAAAAATGAACATTTTCTTTTTTTAGTTCTAAATAAAGGTGAATTCGTTTTAATTTAGAAGTTTTACTCTAAACATGACGCTTGAAATCTCTAAGATTAGCCTGTCCTCAACTTATGCAGCAAATATTTGAATGATTGCCCTGTAAAAGAAAACAGGTCATCTCACTGTAAAGAAATAGTTAACAGACTAGTCGCACAGACTGTAACAACAGGAATGAATTCGATCCTCGCACAGTGCTTCATTAATGTGACATTTTGCTGGACAAATAACTGCATCGTAAATATTTAAAACTAGAAGCAGGCAACATGTATAATGAAATATTTCAAAAACAATAGGCAGGAATGAATGTCTGAGTAAAGAGCGTTAAAAAAGCTCGCCAATCTTGGGTTTAAATTCGTCTTTAAAAGATGGCTTTCTGTTAGGTTTATAAAAGAGACTGTGTTAGCACATGCTATTTCGTCCATGAATTAATCTGGTTAATATCTTTTTACTTTTTTTTTTTTTTTTTGTTAACAGAACATTCTCCGATCTTCTGCTGGTATATGTTACAACCAATAGAAATGATTTTTTTTTAAGCCTACACTTCCCCGTCACCTTAATCGGGACAAAAATAACTGAAGATTATTAGATAGAATATGAACCTGAAGAAAGCAGGGAGCGCATTATCTGAAACACCGATCAAAACGACAAAGATGAAGACTAATAATAATAATGATGCTTTATTTCAGAAATTCACACTATGGAGAAGGTTGAAGTGCCCAGCGGTCGAAAAGTAATGATAAAACAACAAACATGAAAACAGTAGCCTGAATAATCCATAAAATTATAGCAATTTTTTATTTCAGAACTTTAGACGTTCTATTGCCGTCATGTTACATATAACTTAAATCAAGTTGCCTACGTATAAAATATTTGGTGCGATGGCCGCCGTAAGTTTTTGATGATTACTTGACGATTAAAAGACGATGTCAGGAATCACAGAGTAGTTGATTTAATGACTGTCTTCGTCGTCACCCAATTTGCCATCTTTATTTCATTCCTTCGACGAGAGTCAGTTATGTGTTCAGTCAATAACATTAAGTGCATGAAAAGTGTATGTGAAACATATGAATATAAGCCATTTACTTGCAAACGTGTTTGTGTCAATGAGACGCCGCCAGTGAATGTCAAGGTTAAAGAAATTTACATTACGATGTGTGGGATTTACCTATGCAAGCCTTTGTCGGACGAATGTGGAATAATTCCCTACCTCAAGGTAATAAGGCGAAGGCGTCACAGTAGCAAACTGACAATCGAGAGGTTCTGAGATAGAATGAATGTTTTCTCTACGATTAAAATAAAGGACACATGACTATGTTAAGCAATATCCATTGAGAATCTAATTTATGATAAATAATCAGTAAGATCAAACAGATTTTCTCAGTTCTATGCCAGATGATGGGTAGGTGATACTCGTTACTACAATATAGTTTTATCTTTTAAAAGAGTTTTTTTTTTCTTTCGAGTGGCTGCTCGAATATAAATAAAACTTACTGAATTGACAATTTTATATTAATAAAAAGCAATAATTGTGGTATAAAGCAAAATTTAGCATCAATAAAAACCGTACCAATTTTCTTTTACTCTTTCATAAAGATGAAACGAGGCAATTGATTTTCAGGCCACAATTTTGCATTCACTCTAATTGTGATCTGAATTATTGAAGAAAACGGATTGTTTTGTTTAGAAATCATTGCTCAGCCATTCCAAATACCGAACATCCATTTGCAAGTAATCACTCCATTCGTTTAATTTGATCTTATAAGAAATTTATCTTTCTTTTCTTTATGATGCATCAATGATAATTAAGAAAAAATCTGGAAGATTTAATGAGAAATACTGATGTTTAAGAAATTAATTTTTAAGCATTCAAAATGTAACATTTAAAACAAATATTTACATATTTACAAACCAATTGGAGTGGGGTAATGGAGGCGAGAAAAATACGTTTTTTTCAGTTGGATGTTAGCATTTTGAAACACTGTTTTTTAACTGTTATCGAAAAACAACTGGTAAGTAATAAGCATCTATTTCAGCCACTAGGAAAGCCATATTTTGACAGAAAATTTGCTGTGCACGTTAAAATGCCCACACTGCTTACATTTACACACGCTCTACGCCGGATATTCAGCACTTTTAGCCTACATATATCATAGCATAAAACAACATTTTATCACAATACACACACACACATACACACACACACATATATATATATATATATATATATATATATATATTACTTACTTTTATTTTAAGGTCATTTTCGGCAAGTTTCCATGATACCAAATAACTTATTCGAAACTCCGAAAACAGCACCAATGGCTTAATGCCGGTTCTGATTAATAAAATATTATTTTTATCCAAGGCTTATTTCCGATGTAACCATGCCAATATTTCTGACTTGTGGAACTCTCAACCAGCTTTTTACTTTCCTGTCTACTGTGATCTTCAATAATTTAAATGCAACATCAATCGTTATCTTCTATACCCTTGAATCTTGTTCTTTTATTGTTCTTCCTTTTCAATAACGCTTTCTCAGTTTCTTTGAAAATGGCTTTTATCGCCTTCCTAGGGGGGGAATGATTAATATATATATATATATATATATATATATATATATATATATATATATATATATATATATATATATATATATATATATATAAAAACTTGGTGTGCTTTCGCCCAGACTAGCTTATTAATTATTGTTCCACGACAAGGCCTATCATGCTGCGCTTCATATCATAGTCTGACACAAAACTACATGTGTGATGACACTCTGCGAGGATCGAACTCACTACACTACACAAGCAACTGTTTTGTAAGACATGTTTAATAATCATTTAATTGCGATGCGTACCTCACTCTCTTAGTCCCTCTATCGCAGTGTTCTTGTATGTAGAACAACAAAATTGTAATATTGACAAAATCATTTTAAAAACACTAAATATACTTGAAAATTTAAAAGAAGTGTGACTCTGTTTTTTGGTATGAAAGCCGGTAAACAATATGTGTAGATTCGATAAAAAATGGTGTGCAATTGGGAAAGACGATCTTTATAAAGCGTTTGGGAGGAACGGAAATCAAATAATGAAAAACATCGTGACGAAAGCATTAATAAAATCAGTAAAATACTGAATAGAGTACTAGACTATTGGGGAAACTTGCTGTCACTTAATTTCCACTGAAAACTACCATCCACAACTGATGTGAAAATAATGATAATAATATTTTCTCTATTCGCACTTCTCGTTTCTCTCTTCCGGCTTCCTGCTGCCCGTTCAATTACGGTCTTCATTTTAAAAATTTATTCAATGTCAATCGTCATCTTCTGTCTTCTTCAACCCTGTTGTTTTATTGGCCTCTACTCTCTGTTTCTTTCACTCTCAATAACCCTTTTTTATCCCAGTGACTTTTATTGCCTTGCTAAGGATGAAATGATTAAGCTAAATGATTTTAAAAAATAATAAAAATAATACCATAAGCATAAACACGAATGTAAAATATTTCAGGCATCTGAAATTCAAAGGCTCTTTCTTATCCAGCTTTAGAGGCCGGACATTTTCATTGTGAACAGTTAAATAATTGTTGTTACCACATATATTTGAGAAAGGCTGGAGAACTGCTTAACCAAAAGTTTGAATTTAAAACCAAAATGAAGATAGTCGTCTGCATAAATAAAATAATTCGTGAATCCTTTAAATCAAGATAATCCACAGTAAATGTTTTTGAATTTCTGCCAATATCATGTAGTAGATACTGCTTATAGATTTTGTCAGTATTTACCCTTATAAGCATCCAATCAAAATTGCGCCTAAAACGAATCATGTGCTCCCGCACACGTGACGAATTATTCACTGTTCAGCGTCAATGGGAAATTTTCTAACGAATACAACGCAAGAGATTTTGTTTTTAATTATTGTAAAACGGAACATTTGACATTGTGAATATTTTCAAATAGCTGACTATGAAATATGATAAACAATAAGAATCAACAGTAAACATCAGTAGAAAAGTGAATATCAAACGGAAGATATCAAATGGGAAAGAAAATGGAATTAGAAAGAGATTGTGCTACGTCAATCATCCAAGTGGAGTGAGCCTACCTGTTTGCCTTGGAAATCAACATTATAAATCCTATAATTACCTGGGCATGAACTGACCAAAGCCACCAATGTGAAATATGCAACTCGCTTGGTCAATATACCGTACATATAGAACGACAGTCACTGAGCTTGGCTTAGTCTGACACAAGACCACTCAATGAAGAGCACCTATTGAAGACTGAATTCACTAATTATTGTTTACGGAACTAGCTTATAATTACACTATTTCTTACGTTTGGAGATATTTTCCCGCAGTTCTTTTGTTGATAAACATCCCACCCAGGATTCTATGAAAAAAATCGACGAGTATCCTTACTGTTGCAACCCCACAACCTTCCACGATTGTCTGAAGCTATTGAAGACTTATTATACCACGAATTATTTACTTAAATTAATATTATTAGGGTGAGCGGGGATTTCATTGCGTTTCAATCATTGCGTGGGCCAAACGCAACAAAATCCAACAAAATTAATTGCAGCGAGAATTGCATCCATATACCAATACTTATTAAACATACAAAACGAAACGTCAACTATATATGAATCAAAATTAGTTTTGCAGCATTATAAAAACTTTGAAGACTGATGCCCCCTCTCTCTCTCTCCCTCTCTCTCTCTCACACACACACACACATACATACATACACAGACAAACATTGTGAGCGGGATTGTGTGAGTAGTGTGTGTGAGAAAAAGAGCGAGTGTGGGCGGGAAATCATTCCTTCAAAGATTTTATAATGCTGTAAAACTAATATAATAATAATAATAATAATAATAATAATAATAATATACACATATATAGAGAGAGGTGGGGTCAGCATTCTTTCATTAATACATTTCTCATTTATATACAATAGAAGTCAGTAGAACTCATGTTTGATTCCAAAAAATATAAGTATTGTGCAAACGCGCTTTCCACTATGCCTATGGCCGTTATTAGGATTTGGTAAATAAGGTTACTATTCATTTTTTAATTCTTAAATAATTTTAAATTAAGCATTGTAACCGCTCGCACGCTCTTTCTGGTGTCACTCACGTTTCTACAGGCAAATTAAATGATTCACTGCGCTAAACTGAGAGATACATTTGAAATCTTTGTTCCTAAACTGAAGAAAATATTATTTAGTTTGAATTTTTTTGATTTTATTATAAATACTTCTAAAGTTGAAAGTTTGTTATTTCAAATAGTTTAATTTACTAGTGTTCCCTGTATATTAATAGAAATATTAATGCCAAGAAGTTTTATGTCCAAATGAACGTAAATGATATTTGGATCATAATTATCCTAATTATAACAGAGAATGTCCGTACATTAATAAGATATCTGTTATCAAAATTGGACCAATAAGGCTCATCTATACATTATTTTATAAAAAAAAACTCAGTAATATCAAACAAACATTGATAAATCATGGATTCCCTAATTACACTGTCGATAAACAAATAAAACTAACTTTAGCAAAAATTGGTAATATGAACATGAATATAAAAATACAATAAATTTATTTTATCCAGAGTCACCAGAATTATAAGCAATATGAAGTAACAATCAATAGTATTATACGTAGATACACTTCTACAGTTGAATAGCAATGTAAAAAAAAAAAGTTAATACATTTCGTGTCTAACAATACTACCTTCAAAAACTTTCATTAAACAATACATCATCTCTGAATTTTCATACACTTTACGAGATTGCCCACTATGATACTCACATATAAAATTCATTTGTCGAACATAAAACTATCATCTGATCTCTATTTTATTTTGTTTTCTTATCTTATTTTGCCAAACAAAATTCACAATTTCTTCTATATTCCGTGTAAAAGTCGATTCGTTTTTTATCGAGAATCTTCCAATCTACTCTTGTGTGAAGAACAGTTAAAATGCATGAATTTAACCAAGAATAAAATATGGATGGTGTTATGAGCCAAGTCAAAGTCCGCTAAGTCTGTAATATTCTAGGTCAGTAATAAATAAGGTAGATATCTATTTGAGTTAAATTTCAATTTGAGAGTATTAGGTAAAAATTTAAAAAGGTAAATGGGATATTTATTAAAGAGATTTGGATAAATAGCTTCAACAAGTTGGGCTTCCATCAAGTTTAACTTAAGATTATTTGTTTCTAAGCATACATTTCAGGATATATTCTTAAAAATAAAATTTATCGGTACAGTTATATGTGATCAAATGAATTAACTGGAAGAATAATAATACGATATTTTAAGATAGATAGATAGATAGATAGATAGATAGATAGATAGATAGATAGATAGATAGATAGATAGATCAAAACATGGTTAGGCCATGTGCAACAGAGTACACGTGTTAACTGATTTGTAGGTGTGTTTAAGTAATGTTAATCCCTAACAAAATTCTTTTCTTGCTTAAGCTCCTCAGTAACTATAAAAACATTTAAACGGAGGAAATCACCATTTCTTCCCATGAATCAAGGAATTAACCGGGGACATTGTTTCGAGGATTTTTCAGGACAGGTGAAATGTAAATGCATATACTCAAATGGGAAACTTTCACATATCACCACATAAATCTTATTTCTGATAAATGAATCACTCACCTTTATTGATAGACGAAATCGTTATTTTCTTCCACTGTCTCTTTATAGGAGACAGGGCGCTTCAGAATTTGATGGGCGTTTTTCTGTAGCAAGCCTTGTTTTTATTTTGCCTAAAGGAAACTTTTCAGTAATGAATATGTCTTAAGTTTTCTTTTGTTGAATTCCTACTTTACCCTTCGATATAAATGTAAAATAGAAAATGTATGAGCGTGTGTGTGTGTGTGTGTGTGTGTGTGTGTGTGTATGTGTGTAGAAATCCTAAAGCCGATGATATGCGTGTTTGTCTATTGCAGGCCACCAACTTCCCTGCCACAAATATGCGCTGGTGTATTGAGGTATGTTCGAGTATATCTATGAGCGTATCTGTTGTCGTTTTATATGCAATTATGTAAGCACTTCTTTTTCTTCTTCTTTTTCTTTGTAAATGGTCAAAAGAAAAAAAAGGCTAATGTGCAAACATCAGAGGTGGACGACATATACAGTTGCTGATGTCTTCGCCATAGACGTTAATTTAGTTGCTTAAGCTGAGCTCTTCGCGGCCCGAGGGTGGAGAAAGTGTTTATCACTACACTACGGCGGCGATTAATTTGCCAACTGCTTTTTTTGCCTGAAATCGTCAGTTGGAGCGAACGGGCGGCAGCCACGCTTGCTCAAACAACAATGATCATTTGGAGCATCTTTAAAAGCTTCCTTTTATAGAGGTGGTGGTGTGGCAGCGATATGAACTGAAGCTGGCGGTGGTGGATGGAAGGGGGATGTAAAACACAAGCTGTTAGCTGGTTGGTTGACGGGAAAGGATTCCATAAACGGGTGGGTGGAAATATTTCTTTAGTTCTTAAAGGCAGTAGTATTAGTAATGAAAGATGAAAGATCGCACTTGTTATGTTTGTGTGTACTAAGCCTAGCTTTAGTGCGGCACAAGGACAAAGGTAGGCAATTAAGGAAAACAAAAAAATGATTGTATCGTGTCTTAATTCCTATTTAGGAAAAAAAGGTCTCTCTTAATTGTTATATTAAATTTTCCCATATTTCGAAAGGAACCAAGTGACAGCAAACTTCCTCCACTTATTGAATATAGTAATAATATGGTGTGCATGAATTAAGTTCTGGCTCAAATTTTCATTTCCTCTAATCTGTTTGAAAGCCTCTTAGGGGCTCTTCCAAGTGCAACAATTATGATAATGGTAGAATTGTGATCTGAAAATTCGACTTTCTTATATTTTCTGGAAAGTTTTTTGACTCTCTTACAATTTCGCTTTCTAAAAGTTCGACATTTTGTTATTAAGCAGACTAGTCTCTGGAATAGATGATGTTAGTTCAACAGATGGTAGCTCGACTGGCATTCACTGTGGCGTACTAATTTTATATCAGTATCTCATTTACATGCAATACTACACCTCCATCTTTGATTCTAATTATTCTTGGGAATCTAAACTGTTTTTCTTGACGTGTATCTTGATTTCTTATAGGGGATTGACTTCATTTTCCTCTTCCAACTGGTCATTATCATCCATAGATTGTTCAGTTTCACTACTGGATTCATTAGTCCCCTCCTCCCCTTCATGTTCTTCACTTTCAGATTTTCGTCCATTTCTATATCCTCGGGTTCCATACTGCTTCTGAATTGATCCGCATTTTGTCCATTTTTCGTTTATATTGCTGTGTTGTACATTTTCTGTACTACTAAATTCGCCATCTCTGGATTAGATTCTTTGTCTTTCTATACCACATAAAAATTCTCTAGTCTGTAGCATGTGGAATTGTTCCATAGATTAACAGTAACCTTAGTAAGAGATAACTCTCTATCTGTCTATATTTCTGAGATGAGGTATTGTAATTATTTACACTGTTCGCACTGTTGTCCTCATCTTTATTGTCATATTATTCACGTTCTGGAAATTCGAACTGAACACTTCATTTCATTCATTATTCTATTGCGTGATGTCTCGGTGACTTCCCTTTAACTCAACGTTCTAAGTTTTTTGTTCACTACTGCAGTAGCCAGGTATTGAACTCACAACTATTTGGGTCAAGTTAGAGATCCTATCGGCGACGCCATATTGTTAGGAAGTGGAGTAATCTCTGGAATAGACGTTTTCGGGTCAATAGATGATAGCTCGACTGGCATTCTCTGTGGTGTACTGCTTTTATAGCAATATCTCATTTGCATACACTACTACAGATTTATTATTGGCGAGTACAACCTTAACAACATAAGATATGCAGATAACAACACCATGTTGATAGCAGACACAGAAAGAAAATGGCAGCTACTTATAGATAAGCTAGTAAAGGAAAGAGAGAAAAAAATAACGATTGGAGGATAAAAAAAGAATGAGAAAATGTCTGGTCATTAACAGAAGAATATCACAAGATGCGCGCTTCATATTAAAGACGTCAAAATAAAGCGAGTGCCAAAATTTAAGTCGGAAGTATTCTAACAGACAAAGAAAAAAATGACACTGAATTCAGAGGTGCATTAGAATAGCTAAAGATGCCTTCCAAAAACTAAATAATATATTAAAGAACAGGAAAAAAAAAACGTTGAAAACAAAGATAGGAGCGCTCAAATGTTATGTAATATCAATTCCTTTCTTTGGCAGTGAATGCAGAACAATTTAAATACTTAAAGCAGCATAGATGTGATTCTAAAGAATGATGCTAAGAATACGGTGTATGAAACATGTGTACAACGAGGAAATGTTAATGAAAATAGGAAAGAAATTGACGCTTTTACTTAGAATCACGAAGAGACAGTTAAAATTCCTGGGACACATAATGAGAGAAAAAAGGTTTGAATAATGTGGCACTTACAAGATATATTAAGGCTAGAAAGGCAGAAGGAAACAGTGAGTAATCTACCTAACAAGCTTGTGTAAATGTACAGCAAAACATGGGCCGGTAGTGATATTAAGTGGATAAATGTTACCAAGAGATACAAAGGACAGGAAGTTGTCGGGAAGCATGATCACCTACGTCCCCAAGGATATGGCATATGAAAAGAGGTTTGCTAGCACTGTGGCCTCCATTAACATATTTTCTTCCCATTCTTTATGCCAAGAACTGGTCTTCTACTTTAGATTGAGTATTCAATTTAAATTTCCAAATAAGATTTTTTCTATTGTCTTAGCTACTGGGTTGTGCTTATACCATTTTATTTTTGTCAAATTCTAGCCTTTTTCACAATTATGTATACTATGATTCTGCTTCTTTGTACAAACATTACGCTTCTCTACCGATCAGAGTGTAGTATCCATTACTAATATCAACTCTTATGGGCTAAAACCAGTTACATTTTCTAATCGATAAAGCGGGAAGGAATAAGGAAAAGTGAGTGAAATGAAGGAAAGAGAAAATTGTGTGTGAAGAAAAAGAGAGAAAAAATAATAAAAAAAGAAACTAGATAAAAAGAATATTTTTACTCCTACCTTTTACGTTTTATTGCAGTAATAAAATCAAATCGGGGATAATTGTAGGATTGTATTTAAGGGCACTAAGAATCTCCAGCCCCCAATACTTACCCAAAGAAGAAATAGACATAGAAAACACTTCCAAAAATTGTATGTGTGTCTGTGTGCGTGTGTACATATTTATATAAAAGCAATGAACGGTTGCGTAAAAAGACGGTGATATAAACTAACTCAAGAGATAATGAGATAAATATTGAAAGCCAGTCAGAGATGAAAACTTGTAAAAATGACGTGACATTAAAATTCTTTCTGAGATATAGTTAAAAATAGATAAACAGGATGGTACAGTATAAAATACTGATGAATTCTCTTTATTTATTTATTTACTTATCTGTTTTTTGCATATAAAATTAATCCATGTCAGTATAATGTTTCAAAAAATATAAAAGGATAACAAAAATTGGGAGGATAAGGCAGAAAATGAGAAGATATACACACAAAAAAAACGCAGGCATGAGATAATGATACTTCATAATCTTAGCTGTCGAAATGTCGGAATTTCCATAGGTTCAGCTTATTATTATTATTATTATTATTATTATTATTATTATTATTATTATATTTTCTTTGATTTCTGGTGTGTATTCATTTCTTTCCGTGTCCCAGCATCATGACATTTTCCACTGAGCATTTTTTCAAGAGAAAAAAAAGCACTTAAGATCACACATATTTTCAATAGATAAAGCCCTTCGTAAGATGTGGACTATATTTGTGAGTACAATATTCTGTATTTCTTTAAGTCATGGGCCACCAGGAATCCCTTCAATTAATTTATTGGAATCTTTTCCAATCAGCCCGAGTGCTCCAACTACAACTGGAGTTGTTGATGACCTCATGTGACAGATTTTTAAGATTTCGATTTTTTAAGATTTTGATACTTTTTGGAAGATCTTCAAAGGTACATTACAGTCTACAGGGACTGTCATGTCAATAAGAAGGCACATTTTACTTTTTGCGGTCTCTGATCACTATGTCGATTGCATTTGCCTTTGATTCCTTTTTTAAGGTTTTTGCAGCTTCAGTTGGTGGATTATGTTTTACTTGCATTTCTTCACCCACTTGAAACACCATTTTGAACTTGTTGGCTTCCTTTATTACTGAATAAAGTTTCTTACTAGTTTCATGCTTTTTGACACAGATCATCGTCCATTCTTCTGTAGTTTGCAGGTATCAATGTGTCAAGGCTAATTGTTGTAGTTTTTTAAGACAGTTCTAATTGAACTAATCCTCTGCCTCCTTTGGATCTGGACAAATACAGACGATCAATATCAGCTTTGAGACATTATTACGTCATTATTTTTGCACCAACCTAATATTAGCCTATAATTTTTGGGGTGATCAGTTTCATCTGTTTTTGGCAGGAGATATGTAATACTTTCAGTGATCCATTGTTTGACTTCATTGGTATTACGAATAAACATTGATAAAGTTTATGCAAGGGATTTATGGATTGATGTCAGATGATAGAGCCAAAAATTGTGTACCTTGTTGTTTTCTGGAGATTTTCATTTTTTTGAATTTCGTTAAAGCTTGCCTAACATTAGTCGTGGTTATATTTTCCCGTTCTTGTAGAGGTTTATCCATCATTCGTTTTCTTCACGTTTGATCCACTTTGCATTGGGTTTATATTCCTTCGGACAACTCCAAATATTCACCCACAATTCCTGTATTTTTTCAATAGATGGTGTTTTTTTGACATCTATAACTGCTTTTCCAATTTCTCTGTAAAAATTCTTAAGGTCCGTTTGGAATATCTTATTTTGGCGATAGAATCTACAATGCTTTTTGCTATTGTCATGTTCTCTGTGCCTTTAACTACAGTTTCTGTTTTAGTATTTCCTTGATTGGTGAAATATCATTTAGCAATTTAATTTTATATCCCCGCTTGATCTTCCTGCATTTGCATGCTGAGATATTTAAGTTTCTTGAGATCCCATCTAGTACCGATCACTCACATCTGATTTCCTTTATTTCTTGCTTCAGTTTTGCCTTCCAAGCTGGTTCTTTTTGTCTATTGTTTGATCTTTTCATTGCCTTGACATGAAACTTCCAGTAGCTGCTAAAGCTGTTGCGTATATGACATTATTAACTTCTGTGATGTTTCCCAGTGGTTTATCCGTTAACAGTGTTTGTAGTGCAGCTTTGTATATTTACACAATATGTTTATTAGACTTTGCCATATGAACTTTTGGAAGCTGGTCTCTAAGTACTCTGCTGAGTACTGGAATGGTGGGATTTTTCGCCTCGGTGATTTCACCTCGGTTGTTTTCAAGGAATTCTGCCCTAATGTCGTTTGATTCATCTTCAATGACATAATCTGGATAACTGCAATTGTTTATGTCGCAGGTAGATTCTTCAGTTTTATTTCCTGAGAGATTATTTCGTATCTCATTTATTTTAGTTTTAACCTCATCCTTTGTCATATCATTTATTTCCAGTCTCATCTCTTTATTGTTCGAGTGAGGCTTTATTGTATTCTTTTCTATATTTAGTTTTATCTGATCTATTTCTGCAAATGGCAGTCTTTTATTTCGCACGATGTCCCTGTGGACATTGACAAGCATGTTTGGGTTGATATAGGGTCATATACCAGTTCCTACCATAGTACTACATATTCGATATGTCTGATCCGTGATGGTTTTTTGTGGATTATCGAGTGCGGTGAAAAAGGATGTCATGACTTATTGGTATTCTTTGCGAGTCCATTTCTTTCACTTTCTTTTTATTAATTGATTTGGCATCGAGTATCTTGGTCCAAGGTTGGGAATAATCTGGCTTTGGTGACCAGGTGTCCCATCGTTATTGAAAGAGTTTGTTCCAGTGGGAGATTTTTCAATCCCAGACTAGTTCCTCTTTGAGGGACGCGACCCTTGTTGACCCGGGTGACGGCCGATCCGGTATGAGTATTTGTAAGCATTGATATTTGTACTTTTTGCGTTTTATCCTTGACCGTCAAGGGGTAATTTTGTTCAAGATACCAGCTCTAGGATGACTGTCGACCAAGGCTAAAGATAACCTCCTGCCCATGAAAGGCAGGGGGTGTATATTCAGATTTCCAGTGTTCAAGAGTTCATCATCTAGTACTACATTCAGGAAGGTAACATAGAGTTATGGAAATGGTAATGACCATACAAGTTTTAACTTAATATAAGTCGCAACGACCACTACCAGAGAAAAGGTCAGGTGGACATACATTGGGTGTTATCACGAAAAGAAAAAAGGGAAATTAAAATTACAGTAGATTTTACCTTTGGGGTAATTTCTCACTCTCCTCATAATACGGAACCGTAAAAAGTAAGGCTCTCACCCAAAACAAGTTCGTCAGAAAGAACATGGCTGGATTAGCACACTAAAAAATGAAAAAGTAGGTAATCAGCCAATGCGATCCTTACCCATGCGCATGCATGTAAACACACACGCAGACACCCCCCCCACACACACATAGAGATAGATAGATAGATAGATAGATAGATAGATAGATAGATAGATAGATAGATAGATAGATAGATAGATAGATATGCACACATCGACAAAGATACTTTAGAATTCCGCTACCACCTTTTATATCAATATCAATTTTCGTACAAAAAGTGGATCACAGAGCTTATTCAGCTTAGTAAATATTTTCAGAAAATCTCAACTTCTAATTGGTCACTTAATATTTAAATCGTGCCCGAATATCAATATCAATTTTCGTACAAAAAGTGGATCTCAGAGCTTATTCAGCTTAATGTATATTTTCAGAAAATCTCAACTTCTAATTAGTCACTGAATAATTAATAACATCGACCTAGTTCTTGACCTGACCAAAAAGATAATTCTGCCAAAATCTATCAAGCTTCTGTGAGCCAATCACGTTACCAAAGTTAGCAATAAAATCTGAAATGTCTTTCATCTTCGACAGTGCCCCGATCGGAATCCTTTGAACTCGTCACAAAGTTCCAGGCTTTACGTTAAAGTTCATGATTCCAGCCTGAGAGAACACTCATTCACACAGCAATATTTTATGACGAACAATCAACTCAAGTTTTCCACATTCAATTTAATACACGAATCTTTTCATGCGCTTTCAAGCTCAACGTTAATTATTGCATTTAACATAAACACAGCTTCTTAAGAACCACTTACCCCAACTAGAATATTCTCTTCGAACAAGTGAAAACAAATCAAAGAGCGACAATTCCGTAAGTCGTAAACAATATTTCTCTATTTCAAATACAAACTTGAACTGTTTATTTTTTTTCTTAAATTACAATAATACCCAAACACACTTTCTCATTATTGTACAGACCATTCAACAAATTATAATCTATCAAACTAGAACTTTGATAACCTTTCATCTAAACATAAAAGCACGTTTGAACTTTTTAAAACCACTTTTTTACTCCAGTTGTTTGTACCTTTGTTATATAAATATTTTATATTCATTGTTGTACAAAAACTGTTGTTTCTCATGTTGTACTTATTCTATGTTTGTAGAATACTGAAATTTAATGTGAGAGGAAATTGTTAATTTCATCACGCAGCCTAATTTACTCAACAATTTTTCATCAAAATAATTTAAGTTCCGCTGGAAATGTGGAAATATTTTTAAAAAATGGATAAAAAATTAAATTAAATTAAATTAAAAGAAAAATGAAAGTGAAATAAAATCAAAAAGACTTAAAATATAATTTAGAATAGAAGAACTTCTATATTGAAACACAAAGTGACATCGGCAAAAAAAAAATAAAATGTTCGACTTGCCGACCCGAATAAGAGTGACAATAATCAAACTTTAGGGTAGATCACCCCCACCCTGCAATACAAGTTAACGGAAGTGTCATAAAGGAATTCATTAAACAAAGAAAAAGGAAAAAATATAATAGATTTGAGTTTGACATTTGGGATCATTTCTCACCTGCTCATAATACGGAACCCTAAAAAAAGTAAAATTCTCACTTATTTATTCATTTATTTATTATTAGTTTCTCTAGTGGCTGTACTTACACTCGTAGATTGAATGGGAGTGAAAACTTTTCTCAAATTTCTACCTTGCACATTTACCAACACAGACACACACAAGCATACATAACACACACGCACACACATATGCTATAGTTGAAATATATCAACACTCTTGCCTTTGAGGTATTTCTGATAGTTTCAGTGTATTATGGTCTTAACTTTCACCCTAACGTTTTACCGGTTTTTCAGTTTTCGTACAAGACCCTGGTCATTTCCCCTTTTTTATCCTGTGATATGAAAAAAAACCATGTTCATCATTTGGCAGAATCTATATTCATTGTTCTCAACAACCAGGTTTTGTTTCCTAGACTGGCACTTGCAATGGACTTTATGATCTCATCTTACAAAATATATCTCTTTAAATTTAAGAGAATACTGACTTCAAACTAGTTTTCTTCAAGTATAGAATTTACAGCATCAATATAAACATTAAACATGGGAAGTTATACAAATTTTAATTTTACTGTTTACATTTAAGTTCAAATGACTTTTCACCATGGCCTTTCATTTTAACTACAGAGAATTTGCGGAAAACGTTTTTTAACACATCAATATTTCATGACAAGATAAGGTTTGTGAAAACAAAAACGACGTGTCAAATTTTCACCAATTTGTATTGTAATGATTAATTCATACGTCCTTAACTAGTTTGGGAATAATTCGAGGACGCCGATATTTTTACTATAAATTAAAATGACAAGCTCATCTTATTCGGACGTTGGAAAAGAAACTGCTGAGATTAGAAAACCAATCTAAAATATTTTAGTCATGCAATTTTGTACAAAATGGAAAATTTGAATCAGAATAGTAATTGAGGCATAAATTCTATGACTTATTGTTCGTCGTATTTCATCTCTATTATTGTAAAGATTAAAATATGCAAAGTATCCATAAGGCACGCTTATGTGGCACACAGAAACACACAAATACGTGCAAGCAGTAACATCTATTTGAAAAACGGACCTCTTGTTTCTCTCTTGAAATGCCTGTACAGTTGGGGTTTTTTTCCATTTTTAGGCTTTACTTTGTAGAATTTTCCAATCATAATTCATAAGTAATTATTCATTTTTCTGCCTTATATAGTCCTCAAGTCGCTTGGTGGTAGAATCGACATATTCCCCAATATTAACAAGTCCTCGTACCCACTCTTTTCTTTTCACATGTAGTCTAACAATGCGTATTTGTTTTCGTTTTTTCATCCAACCTCTATACTTCACGAAGGATACTGCTCGGTTTTTTATTTTTTTATCATGTTTATGTTGCTGAGTTTACTTCCTAATATTTTCCTTTTTACTTTTAAGATATTCATTGTTGAATTTATTTTTATCTCCGTCTGTCCGATTGATTTTCAGTGTATAACTGTTTCTACGCTGTTATTCCTGTTTTATATTCCTTTACATCTCAGTTATGTCATTTTCAGTTATCCTCCTCAAAGGAGACATTTATTGTTTCTTTTTGGTAGGGGTGACATTTTTAACAGTATTGGCTATGATGCATTTCTTTTAGAATGCTATGAAATAAGATTTTGTTTCTCTTTTCAGGTGTCCTTTGAATAAGGACAGAAAACAGTATAAGAGTGCTGAATTTTAATTTTGAGTTAAAATACTTATGAATATGTTACTTTAGAAAAAGGTATGAAATCACACCTATCTTGGCCCTGTCACGAAGTTTGTTTCTTCATTATATTAATTGTAGTGGAGTGGCTGCTATATCCGTTGCCATTTTGAAAATTAGAGACAATCACGATGATTTTAATAAATCTAATGACAGGCCTGTTGCGGTGCCTTAGAAAGTTGTCATGACAGAAAAAAGAGAATAACTAAATAAAATACCTTCTATCTCGCAATGGTAATATAATGGTTGTAGTATCTATTGCGATTCTCGTGATAAATGTTATAAATCCAAGTAAAGAGCTGTATAAATTGTTATGATAGTATAGAGACAGGTATCTGAAAGACAATCGCCTCTCCCATAATTATCACACAAATTTTACCCATCGTAGGAATTGGCACCTGCTGACTACATTATATGCTTGATCGTAAGTGTGCAAAGCAATATATCCATTAAAACGGGGGCACCTCGAGTCGGTTTAATGGTTAGCAAGCTTGTCTCGCTATAAACAATGAGTAGTGATTTCGATCCTTACTAGATGCCCCCTACTTTCGGCCTCGTGCCACAGCTAGGCTTGGAAAATCACTATATCTATTAAACAGTTTTGTCTCTGTTTTTACCAAATTAAAAAAGAAACTATTTTTACTTCAATTCCAAACGAAATAAGAATATTTATTCATTCTGTTTTCAGTTTTCACTGCATTCCTTTTAAACATTTTCTCTTTTCCGCTTCTAACATTAACGGGAGACCGGAAGTTGTATTTTCGATGTTTAAATGTTAAATTCTATTGGTGTATTTTCTGCAGAAGTAAATTTCATTTTATACGATTAATTAAACAAAGTCGCGTTAAGTGATTAGTAGAATAAATGCGAGTAAACTTCAATGCATCCCATTTTTTTCAGATTTTCCAGCATTAAAAACAGATTTTAGCTGCATATAATACTGAATAATAATAATAATTGTATTTTTCTTTTATTTCATACTTGTTATAATTAATGCATTTCTTAGAAAAAGATTTAGCTGAGTAGTTTTTATATTTTCTCATTAGACAAAGTTTTGTCGTTCGTAATCGTTTTTCCCAAATTTCCCAGGATTTCGATGCTTCTTACCCCTATCTGCATTCTTCATTCACTTCTTTTATAACGAATTTCTTTAGCCTTACGAAGTTCAGCTGAAAAGTTCATAGGTTGACTTAGATCCTTTCATGGAATGTGACCAAATGACGTTTATTTTTCAACATTATCCTCCTCGCAGTTCACACGCATCGGTGTTGCAGTGGTTGGATCCCATTGGTGAATTAGCTTTCATCCTGTTGTTCAAAAATTCATCAACAGCGGACACGACATCATCGCTGCAATACTGCTTCCCAACAAAGTGTTTCTTCATGTTGGGGAATAGATGTAGGCCAAATCAGGAGAATAGAAAGCGTGATAAACCAGTTCAAAGCCACAGTCACGCATAGCATCTATTAAAAACACAGGAGTTATGTGCTAGAGCATTTTCTTAATGAAAGACCGCTTTCGTCAGTTTTCCTGGGCGTTTAGTCTTGACAGCTTTTCGTAACTGCCTCGCCAAGTTGGCATAGTACTCTCTATTTATAATATAGCCTTTTTGAAAATAGTCAATAAACACAATATCTTTTGCATCCCAAAAAACTGTGCGCGTTACCTTGGCTTTCTTAGGAGCAGGTGAGGAGGAGTGTTTCCACTGCAGAGATTGTCTCTATATCTCTGGCTCAATGAACCCAAAATTCATACTTGGTTAGGAAACGTTCAAGGAAATCAAATGGATCTGCCTCAAACAATGTCAGATACAGAGCTGAAAATTCAATGAACCTGACGTAATTATCAAAATGTATTTATATATGAGCACAGGAAATACACTGAAATGAAAGATGCAAAGATTATGTAAATAAAGCTTTTAACATGGTAATCGATAATTGTTTTTTGAAGAAACTATCCAATAGTCGTTGTTTTTTTTTGGGGGGGGGTAACCAGCGATTTCATTTAACAAAGATTTGTCGACGGCATCAACCTTGTCTTGTGCTTCACACCACACCAAGAAAAGTGGCAATACTTTTTTGCAAGCGATTGTAAAATCGACTCGAGTTGGTATTTCTTACACTTTCTTTCAAATGTAGTAACTTTAGTTGAAAAATTTAATACTATTGCAATAGTATTATCGTAGCTCTAGAAGTGTCAACTAGCGGCAGGCCCAGGAGAACACAGACTTCTAACCAGACTTTCACTTACGCCACAACACTGTCGTGCATGTCTCCAATGGTATCTCGAAATTATCACGTAGGGTACTAAATGGTAAATGTTCTGTCTCCGTGCAACTGATTGTCGTTCGTGTGTACAACGTCAACCATGAGAGTTACATCTTTCAGTATATATTCGCCTACAATACACAAGTTCAAACTTTGAAATCATTGTAGGGATGGCATATGCTACAATTCAGCCACCTTTAGTGCATGCGAAAGGAATACTGAAGAGTGATATGTACATTTAGAACATTATTCAATCCGTTCTGCTTACATGCCTTCAGGAAGGCGATGTGCTATTACAGCAGAATAATACCCACCTACATGAGGTCCATGCTACTCAATATCGTCTGAAAGTTATTTGACAACTTCTCTGATCAGCACAATCACCAGGGGATTTGTAGCATTTTACTACCCACTCCATTGATCATGTATGATACTTGATGGGACGATACTTGAGACGTTCAGTTGTTTCACCTACAAAACTTTTGATAATATATCACAGGATGCTATTTTCTATCCGTAAAAGTGTATGCATGCGAGAATACAACCCTGTGCTCACGAGAAATGAGAATATACAGTGTATTATTATGGGATCTCATTACTGGTGAGACACCATTTATTCTAGATTCTGTGCATGTATTGATCTTTACTGAAGTGATAATTTATTATAATCCAATTATATTACATTTATACTTGATAAACTGAAACGCATGTAGAAACTGTTGGAATCTTTTTTCAGCGTATTTTTAATAAAGCAAACCAGTAAAACTATTTAATCTACTATGCATTCGGTCTGTCACTTTTTCCAAAAAGACGGCTCAAGCAATTTTTGCACACATCTAATATATAATTTCTCTCTCTCTTTCTTTCTTTCTTTCTTTTTTTCTCTGTCTTCCTCTCTCCATAAACACACACACACACACACATATGTATGCACACAGACAAATAATCCTTCTTATACAATAGCAAACAAGCGTAAATGAGTTACGGACAAGGACTTTTATTTGAAGCCGACCACGTGCATGACTGCGATCACGTAAGCAGAGCTGGTTGTTTCCTTCTCAGGTCAACTCAAGAATCTTTTTTGTGGGTTGGCACCTCCACTTCTACACCTCCAGATTCATATAGATTGTCTCCTCCTCTGTCGACTGCCCATCCGCCTACAATGAGACGGATTAAAACGACAATTCAAAACCTGATACATATTCACAAAAGAGAAACAACAGAGAAAACGTTGCCTTCAATTTACGGTTATTCTTTTGTTAGCTCTCTTGATTACATTGCCGTTGGCATCGTCACAAGCGACAACACGTCGAAGAAGGCAGCACATGCGACAGTTTCCTTTCTAGATGCATGCACTAACCAACAAGTAAATGAATATAAAAGAAAATCGAAAAACTTTTCGCTCTTTCTTACAGTGGAAAGCGTTTCTAATGAATTTACTAATTAGAATCAACTACAATTTAATATTCTTAAAGATCACTATTTGTAAGAGTGAAAAATGTATATAGTATTGTTTGGTTTAACAATGACATATGTCTAATTATCGTAGTTAACTGAAGATGTGTGAGGTGTTTTGGCATTGTTCTTTTCGCTTTCCATTCCTCAGCCACTAGACCTGAAAGCCATTAATTCGGCAGTAGTGTATCTACGACAAGATAGCCTGACGAAACCCATGCCTCTTTTTTTGTCTTGTTTTTGTTTGTTTGTTTGTTTTTTCTCCCGATAGTCTCCAAAAGAGCGTAGTCTATCCTATTATTTAAGCAATAGCTGGAAGAAAATCGATTCCTGCCTTTCATAAAGGGCATTATCACCAAGTGAACGAAACAGAATCGACTGGAGACTAAACTTGGCAAGACAATTTAACTTTCCAATTATCTTTATGCTATTTACCCCTTCTCAGCAGTTAGCACAAGAATACTAAAAATGGGAATATCAGGTGCTAAAAGTGTGGATGTGCGAGTAGTGCAATGATGTAATGAATAACGGTTCGAAATTAGAAATCGGATAACCGAGTTCCAATTCCAGTCGGGTTTGTTACATTCATTTACGCGCAAATAAGCACGGGGAAGGTATTAATCTAACACTTCTCCTCGCAGCTATGGGTTAATTAGTAGGAATCTTATCAATGTCATTATTATCTTCAAAACATTCTTAGAATCTAGAAATATTTTCTAGCTTTATATAACCTGCAGAAGGTTGATAAGTCATAAAAACAAATCAATCCATCAAGAAATAAATAAATACTAAAAAGTGTTAAATTACCGTCTAGAAGAGTCTTTAGAAAGAACGAAGTTTATATAAGTGTTGTTCACAAGTTAAAACATTAAAGTGTCGGTATTCATGAATGGGTTGTTAATTGTCGTTAAGGTTTGTATCACAAAAAGCTGCATATTTAGGAAATATGTTCGTTTTAAATGAGAAATAGAAAAAAATGTGTTGTTGATAAAATTCATGTATACATTTTTTTAATATTTTCCCTAAGAAAAAAATTCTAGCATAAAATATTCTGTTGTATGTGTGATAAAATATGTATTGTACCACAAAGTCATGTTGACTTTAAAATGCCTCCTGATTAATAAAGTTTAAAATATATTATTTCTAGTTATTTAAAGACGCTAGAAACGATTATTTTAGGGCCAGGTTTTCTTTTTTTATGAGTTGAAAAATATTGCTCGGTTTATGCTAATTAGCCAGTTTTTATTTTTAAGGTTGCTTTCAATTTCATTTTCCCGTTTGACCCTGACTATTTTACATAAGTCACTTTTCTTCATTCACGTGTCCCTTTCATATCAAACAAAAAAATGTTTTAGGGTAATGAAATGTCAGAGCATTAGACCAATTAATGGTTCAGTTAGAAAATATAAAGCAGGCAGTGAATAGGTTAAATAATATATTTTAGGCGTATTTGAGTAAATAATGGAGATCTGTGACAGACACGGGATCATATATGCAGGCGGAGAGAAAAATGAGAGGGAAGTAGGACAAATATTAGTCAAGGCATGAAGAAATGTATTTTGGTATACTATCAAATATCTAATAGAATTCTTCTAGTTAAACAAAGCTTTTCAATATACCCATCGTGGTTGTATATGCACCGACGGCACAAAGTACGAAAGAAGGAAAGATTTACTGTACACTAGACAACGCCAGCGAGAAATTACAATCGCCATGAGAAACATACACATAGCCATATTCATAATTATACAACAGAATATGGCCAATTTCTCCAATATATAATAATTGCTATAAATCTATTAAAGAAAATTTACTGGATTTCCCGCCTTATAATCAGATTGCATTTTTCCCACTAAACTTCGCTTAAAAAATCACTGTATACTTTGTAGTATATGGTGATTTTTTGTCAGGCCATAGTTTGTGTAGGTGAATGCATGAGTATGGTTAGTAGCCCCACCACACACGCGCCTGTTCGCACTAATGGCTTCTAGATGACACACATAATTTGCATAAATTATACTAAGATCATCGTTTTCAGTGATTGTTATCCATATTCCCGCTTTTTGTCCAAATACTCCCTACACAACCGCAGAACTAATCGTTACATTGCCATTATAGTAGGAATATTATTATATTTGTTGCATGCCAATATATATGAATTGACATATACATTTGTTCATACATATACGGCCTTGGAGCTAACACACAACGCAATATGTGCCTGAGACTAAGAAGACCACGGTAGGCCCATATATATATGGCTACGACTGGTGCGCAAATAATTCTGTTTATAAGTCTTAATTAAATATTTATACATTCTAATATTCATCGATTGGATTTCTATCTTCCCCTTCTTTCTCATTATAATCTGCGTCCAATAATTGGGTGAGTCTTTTACTTCCTGTTGGTACAGACAAGCAAAAAAAGGTCATCTGTTGCAGTTTCTGCCTTCTGACAAGGAAACAAAACAAACAGTAGTCTGGAGACAGAAGACGTGTTCTCCAGCCAAGAGTTTCTAGATCGATTTCTCTTTGAAAGTCCAGTGCCTCTAAATTATAAATTACGATACTTTTGGGGTGAATATTTAAACTGAATATTTGGACTGGCCATGTTTCTACTCTACTTGAAAAAAGTAATTCAAAATTTAATAGCACTAGGTTTTCAAATGTCGGCCAGTCCTCCATTTCTAGTCAAAACTGGTAATCCTGCTCGAGACTACACCTCACTATCGTACTAAAAGCGGTAGGGTACGCTGTATACCCTGAATTTTCAGCACCGAGCAAACCATTTTGGGAGATGTAGACAAAAACGTATATATAAAAAAAATCGTGCTGTATTTTGAATTTGTTATTAAACAAAATTTATACTCAACATTGTCTCTCATCGGTTTCAGCATTGTCTCTCATCGGTGATACCTGTGTAGCAGTTTCGCTCCATAGGTAGCACCTCCCATTGCAATAAAAAGGATAGTGTCAGACCTACGTCAATTTCTTTCTAACAAAGACTAAATAATTTATTGAAATGGTCTCGTTTCATAATTTACTTGCGATTATCTGCAAAGCAAATATTGACAACCAAAGACAAGTTTCTGGTGTTTATTGTGTTTTATCTGTTGTCATCTCTATTACAATAAACTGATCTGTTGAATGATTCTTTTAAATACAATGACACTGTACAGTAATATTAGAAAGGAGAAAATTGCCCAACGATTAAAGGGTGTGGTAGAGGTATCTAAGCTGTTTATCTATGTTTATAACATAGGAAACTACATTTTTCTTGCGACTTTCATTGACAACCTCCATTACTACCTATTGGCCCAAACTAGGTAAGCTTTGTTTTATCGAAAGATTAAGTATTTACGATCCGCATTGGCCGATAGAAAATTAATTATTTTAGTAGAGATCAAGGCAAAACGTTTGATCAGAAGCATTAGTAAAATGCAGCACAAGTAGCGATTAAGAAAGAAAGAATCGACATCTATGAACACTTAATAATAAAACAGGTTTGCCTCGGTGACCAGAGAGACCGTATCAAATTCATATTTTTGCACAATCCTTTAAGTACACATGAAAAATATTCCCTTCTAACACCGATGAGACACAAAGCAAAAAAAAAAAAAATGGGAAAATTACCATCGTTTAAAATAACAACGAAATTCAAAATCCTTCGGCAGAATTATTACTTTTTAAAATTTCAAGATTAAATCTTAACCAGGAAAAATCGATAAAACTCGGAAGTACTTGACTTAGTTCGTCCTATGTCAAAGAGAATAGATTAATCCTCTTAAAAGAAATCAAATGACTGAAGTATTTTTTAAGAAATAGAACTAGGAAAGCAAATTTTTCTAAACAATGACCTTCCCGGCGGCATCAGCTCACAACTTGTTATCTACGCAGATGACAAAGACATTTACTCCTGTCTCAATAGTAATTTCTGATCAGTTCAATAAGATTAAAATGGCAGCCGATGTCCAAACGACCGTCACGGGCTGGTGCTCCTGCTATTCATCTAGAGCTCCTTGATAAAATCCAAAGAAGAATCAGCAATATTATTGGTCCTGATCTGGCGTTTCGACTTCAGTCACTTTTCCACCATCGTAAGGTTGCCTCCCTGAGCCTTTTCTATAAATACTTTCACAGTATTTGTTCGGATGAACTCTTCGCTATGGTACCTAGATTTTTTTTAATTTAATCGCAGTACTAGACTGGCGTTGAGGTCTCATCAATTTAGTCTCATCAATTTAGTTGTCTATATGTAACTGTAAATTCTATGTTATTAGTTTCTTTTGTTGTATTTTTTACTTGTAAAACTCCCTTTCAACTCCATGATTTCCAGGCAACTTTAAAGTTCAAAAATTTAAATGCAATATCAGACGCTATCTTCTGTCCTCATGATTACGCTTTTTCCTTAATCATTAATAATGTTTCTGCCTCTAATTCTTCCTAGTAACCCCTTGTCTTAGTGGCTTTACTGCCTTGCATGGAGTGAATTCGATTAAGAAAAGACAAGGTAATAAAAGAAAATGCAAGTAAAAACCAAATTTAGGAAGACAGAATGTATGGTTGTCAGCAGCAAAAGATGCAAATTACAAATTGGTGATGTAAAATTAAACAGTACAAAAATTCAACTATCTGATCTGCTTTATAAAATGCGATGGAAAATGTAACACCAAAATCCAAAACTATTTTGAAATACGAAAGATGTCCTCCAAAAGCTAAACAAAGTATTAAGCAACAGGAACATGTCGTTACAGACAAAGAAGTGTGATGAACAGCTATGTAATATCAATCGTCGTATATAACAATGAATGATGAACAATATTCTCACTGATGAAGAGGAGAAGTGAAGCAAAAGAGATGTGATTCGACGGAAGGATACTGATATGGATGGAACATGCGAGCAATGAGGAAGTTTGAAGGGAAATGGAAACGAAAATGACACATGCTTAGAAGCAGAAAGAGAAAGTTGAAAATTCTAGAACACATAATGAGGAAAGAAGTTTGGAGAATTTGACACAAAACATATTGAAGACTGATGGAAACAGTGATTAACCTACATAACAATCTTAGTAAATGGTTGGCATTTAAGTGAGTGGGAAGGAACGTAAAAAAGCAAGCATTGCTAAGATCTATAAAGGATAGAAAGTTTTAGGGAGTCATGATCGTCTACGTACTGACTGAATCCTTCACATAAACAGCAAAGCATCATGCATATTTTCCCGTCCAATGATAAATATTGTTCGAGTCCATTTTCTGGAAGGCTGTTGGGAGCCTCTCAGAGTCCTTGAAATGTAACATTTTCAGTTTATTTATTCATTTATATCTTAGGAGTGTCTCTGGGATTAATGTTTTGTTTTTTTTCACAATTTTCTTTACGCTGCCCACTGATTTCACTACTGCTACTTTACAACTCACACTGCATAACTTTATTTATTTTCTGTACTAACAAAGTAAATATTTTATCCTGTGGAAAAAATGACGCTTAAAAACATTTCTTCTCAATTGTTGATTTGAACAAATTTTGATAGTTTGCATGTTCTGCATTGAAAACCAGTGGGCATAAAATAATGCAAGCATTACTGATAGAATAGAGCTATTATATATCTATAAAAAACTGAAAGAAAATTACAGACAGCAGTAAACTGGATGGATTCACCCTCCTCCATTGACAGAAATGTGCACAGTCGGTTGATATTAGAATGACGTATTAAATAATGAGGTGGTGTAATTCTGGCAGTTTGAGACGGGGTCAGATTTTAACCCCGTCTGACCGCAATATGAAAGAGGGATCTTCCGATATGGCAATTGCTGTAAAGTTTTCTTGGGCAATAACATCGGGAATATACCAATATGTGAATTACAGAGAGACATCAGTGGCAGATAAAAACTCCAGGCACCCACAACTAATATAGGAATGTGAACGCCAGTAGCTGATAAGGATGGATACCACCCACTGAAGGTAAAATTGAATCAAATCACATCCCAACCCCATGCCAGTGGCACTCAACAATGTCCTGAACAGTACGCACAGCTTTGTAAGGAATTTCGTTCTCCTCAACAGCAACGTTATCATTGTTGATATCACATTGGTTACTGCGCTTCACATAGAGGATATCAACATTGAACTATGGTAGACTGACACAACAGAACCTGGTCAGACGAGCCACATTTCCAGCTCTTACAGGCAGACAGTCGAGTTCGTATGTGGGAGAGAACACATTCAGTTTGTCATCAGGTTTATGTGCAAGCTGGTAGTATCTCTAGTGAGGGGTGTACTCAGTTGGAGTTCATATAGATTATTAGCGAAACTAGAGTCTACAGATATGATATACACCCATTATACGCCGTAAGGGCTACTCAGAGTATAGGGTTACTAAATGAGGTTGCTGTAAGGGCGTACAAGGAATGACCGAGTGGTTCACTCATAAAGCGTAGTATGATCTGCCTATATATTTACTAGTGAGAAAATGTTCTTCGGCTAATCGTTGATATAAAGTAGAAAAAAGTAAATATGCAAAGTGTGCTTTGGGGATGATAACTGATCATATTTTCCGATGTCATTGATTCTTCCAGACAGATAACGGGTAACAGGAAACGGGTAACAGGAAACCGGTTCCAGTAACAGTCAGATGATTTTCAGGTACTCCATTAATCCCCGGATTCGTCACATTGAAAAAGTATGTCAGGTGTTGCTTACAGCCACTCTCGACAAACACAACACAATTATGGAATTGCTTAGATATATGCACATAACGAATCCAGTACTTCATAGACTTATGACACTTGGCTTAGCCGTGAAAGAAGATACCCATTATTAGATAGCTGTTTCTAATTTTTGGCACCAATTTATGTACTAATCTTAGGTATGGATGGTGCAGGGGTAAATGAAATTGGGAAGATTGTGTACGTCACTCTTCCAAGTAAGGAGAAAAACCAATATTCTAAGTCCTATTCTTGAACAACAACTCCTGTAACTAGTGGTAAATACGCAATTAAGACACTCTTGAAGCAGTCTCATAGAGGTTTTATTCTTATTCTTATTCTTATTATTATTGCACACATGAAATTGGAAAGGCGATAAACACAAGCTCACAATTTTCTGAAGGTAAATTGATTTGTCTGATCAAGTCGAATAAGAAATATATGCCATTTTTACTACTAGTTTACCACGAGACAGTAGCCTACTTGGTTAAAGAATTGGTTCGTGATTTGGTGGCATAGTCATTGTGAGTTTAATCTCTGGGTCGGGCAGTGTGTACTTGGACTCAGTGGAAACAAGGTGGGGAACAATATTAAAAATAAGAACTACACGAGATGTCCCAAGACATTGGACAGTGAAACGAAAGCAATATATCCTCATAGACTACATAAAGGATCAGTTCGGAATCCCCTGTAGATTACCCGTATCGACATACTCATGATGAAGACCGAGGATAACAACGACAAAGTTTAGGACAATAGTCAGTATGTAAATTTTTTTTTTTTGCTTTTTAGAAAAAAGTGCCTTTTTTGCTTTTCTTGTTATTTAATCTTTTTATGCTAAATTTTCCCCATTACAAGTTTCAAGAGCCACTCAAAGTAGAAGGTTGAAATGTTAATGATGAATGATATGCGGAAGAGAAGCTGGTAGGAAGTGAACTTTATAAGGACAAGGAGGCCTGGATTAAAGTATTCAAGGAAGCATCCACGTTGTAATTTGAGGAAAAGGTGTCTGAGTTGAACATCTTTCATACATTTGGAACAGGAGGAAATAATAACACTAAGAAGTCTTATGGGTAATATTGCGATGGGCTCAACAGCATTCTTGAAAATAGTGCAACCAGCTGGCAATTTCCACAGACTTGAAAAACAATTCTCTTTCAGGCAATGGTTAAACAACTTTGCCAGGATTGGGTAATTTGGGATTGGTAATTTTATTAAGTACTACAACAGAGACTAATAGAATTCATAGAATCAACTTTTTTATGAAACATCTCGAGCCGAGCTTGTGAGGTCATAAATGTTCTCAGGTTCTTCTGAGAGGAGAGAAGTCTGATAAAGGATTACCTTAGTTAACTAGTGTGGAGTTTGAAGCAAATTTCATTGCAAAGGGCTTAGCCTTGACCAATGAAGATGAAATAATCTCAGGTTTAAATTTTTTAAAAAAGAAATGGGTACACTGATAAGCCAAACGTCATAGCTTAAAGCCTAGTATCGTCTAGGACTCCCTCTATCCAGGTAAAATGTAGCAACTCTGTGATATCGATTCTACAAGTAGTCAGATGACCGCTACAGAGATATTTAGCAATGCCGTCTGGATAGCTTTTGACAGCTCTTTGAAATTTGTAGGTGCAGGATCTTGCGTGCGAATAAACGTTGCTCGCAGTTCCAATAAATTCTTGATTGGGATCATATCAGACAAAACTGGTGTCCACACCATTCGTCAGAAGTTTCCAGAATACACTTCTAAACAATTCCGAGCAACTAGGTCCCAATGACAAGGTGCTTTATCCTGTTGTAATATTCCACTGCTGCTGCTTCGGCTTCTTCGGGTGATTGAAATGGCACGTGGAACTAGAACAATCTACCCTAGTGGACGAAATAAATGGTTCCGTTCGAAATTCCAATTACCTGAAGAAGGGCGGAACGTACAACGGCCGAAACGTTGTAAATATGGCAATGAAGATGAGGCTAACAGTCCGAAAAATGTAAATAATGTAAATGATTTTCCATATACAACTCCTACTGTTTAACCCATAGCTGGTGTTAGAGATGGATTCATATTTTTCCCAAAGGCATTTGTGCGTAAGTGAATGCAGAGAACCCGACTGGAATTAGAACTCGGCTCTCCGATTTCTCACTCCGAACAGCTATACATTACACCATCCGTACATGCTTGCTGTTGGAGTACATGCAGTCCTTGAGACAATATGCTCACGTAGCAATTCAACGTACTGGTCATCGGACATTATCTAGGTGGACTATGCCATGTGAACAAATAATGCACCATTATCGAACCGCAACAAGCCTGGACGGTGCCTTGTTGAGAAACAGGATCCGCGTGAGGTCAGCATCACTCAGAATCTACCCCATCAGCGCGAAACAGTTGAATCTGTGACTCGTCAGACCACGTCATACGCCGTTAGTCACGTAGCTAGGCAAGGTACTGTATCCGGTGCTGTGATGTTAGCAAGTGGTCCTTTCTGGGTATGTTCCTTTATCTCATGAAAGCTAATGAACGCTGAACTGTCCTGATGGCTATGTCATATCTTCTGCATTGAATGTGGATGTGCTTTCAGCCAGTCTTGTTTGTCTACTGCTACAAACGATCCTTGTCAGACGCTTCTGATTACGATTATTAAGAATTCGTAGTCGGCTACTGCGCCATCCACGATGAGTAGTAATGGCTTCCATCATTTATTCCCGTTACACACGTGACACCGTAGCTGTCAAATGTTCCCATATTTTGATATATGGAATATCTCATCGGTCGGGCAGCCAGTATTATAGCATCTTTGAACTCCAATACCCCCCGTTGCTTTGTCATGAGCTGCCCAGTTGGTGTTCACACTGACTCACCAACTGATATATGTATGATATCAAGGTTCAGTAACGTTACTTTTACATTCTGCCATCCCATGACTTTTGGCACGTCAGCGTAGAATTTCGGTCATTGTAACTTTGACATTACAAATAAAATAATGAAATGGCGGATAAAATTGAAGGATAGGAGTAGGAAGGCTGGTGGGGGAAAAGCTAACTTACTTGGGGAGGATGTTGATAATGGGTTGGGGTGGAGAATAAGGTAAACATACTGATGTTAAGAAATGAAAATCAAAAGCGGTGTAATTAGCGAAAAAACGACGGCCATCGACCTTATCGCTTATAGACAGCAGTCAGCAGCGCTTCCTACCAAAGAATTGATGGTTTCTATCAGTGTGTTGATTGTCTTATCCAATTTTCGGTCAATTGAGGTGTTTTAAGAGCAACGTGATAAAAAACACGTCAACGCACTCATTTCCGTGGGATTTTGCTAGAAGATTAACAACTCAAGTAATGATAATACCGAGGATTAACAGCAGATCACAAGAGAGTAAATAATTATAAATTAAAGCATTTCTCATATTTTTCATACGTGTGTTCTTTGGATTTTAAAGGCAAATGAATGCATATAGATATACGTCAATACTTGAGACGAAGAAAATGTATGCTTGTGAAGAAATTTGAAACATTTAGCACATGCTTCACGATCTTGAAGAAGAATTCACGACATTTAAATTAGCTTGCAAGACAACCTTGCTAAACATCACAATAAGCATCTTTATCCCAAACGCACACATACATATCCATACACATACATATATGTTAACCTTCTCAAAATAATTCCGAAGATGAGATAATTTGGATAAAATGAAGACAATTAGAAAATATATTTCTTAGATATTAAATATTAAAAAGGGAACGTTCCTTTGTAAGCCTCCGTCTGGATATTGGTAGAGTTTTTTTGTTTTTGTTTTTGTTTTGTTTTTTTTTTTTAGTAAGAATTTGTCTTCCATGTCGAGATATTATTAAATTTCTCAGAATACTTCTGAAGATAAGACAATTTCGATATATATATATATATATATATATATATATATATATATATATATATATATATATATATATATATATATATATATGTGTGTGTGTGTGTGTGTGTGTGTGTGTGTGTGTGTGTGTGAAGATGATGAGACAAAGTGGAAAATTTAATAACAAGTTTCGCCGAGAGTGTCTGCTCTCTTTGGCTTCCTCAGGTAAGAATGAAAGAAAGACAAAACTGTATGTGAGGAAAGTGCCTTGGGATCTCTGAGAATAAGTGGAAACCACAAACCAAATTATATTACATTATCTTATCACCCCCAATGTCCTGACTCAAGAGAGTGCCTGTCCTCATGTTTGTTTGTTTTGTCTACATCTATATTAGAAACTTTGGTACTGCTAGATTTTAAATCAGTCCCCCGAAACTAGAGAGTGTTATTTTTACATACATGCAACTGTTTCTTATATATATACATATATATATATATATATATATATATATATATATATATATATATATATATATATATATATATATATATGCGTTCTACTTGTTTCTACAATATATTGGGAGGGACAGTTTTGGTAAATATAAATGCCTGCTCCAGAAATATTATTGCTATTAGTGTTTGAGGATCTGAGAATATCCATAATGGTTTTGGAAGTGTCTGTTGCTATTTTATTTAAATGAGATAGGTTTTTCTGGATAGTGGACGTGATGGAGTTGGTCAGTAGTAATATGCATCTGTTTTCATGTAATTTATTTTTGCGGATTATGTTATTATTTTTGTTTCGGTTGTATATTTTGCATCCCTTTCTTCTTGCATTGTGGATGAAATGATATGGGTATTGTAGGTTTTTGAATGTGTTTTCTATGTATGTTTCTACTTTAGGTTAAAATTGGGGACTGCAGATTCTTAATGCTTTCAGACAGAAACCTATAATAATTCCAGATTTAATTTTAGAAGAGTGGTTTGAGTAGAAACTGATCAGATCATTTTTATTTGTAGCCTTTCTGTAAACGTCAAAATTGAGTTCGTTATTATTTCTATGTAATATGATATCCAGGAACGGAAGAAGAGTCTAGTTGGCAACATCAACAAACCCCAATACAATGAAATCCTAACGGATGAAACGCGTCACAAAAAAACCTTCCCAGTTTTTCATACTCTCTCTCTCTCTCTCTCTCTCTCTCTCTCTCTCTCTCTCTCTCTCTCTCTCTCTCTCTCTCTCTCTCTGACTATATATATATATATATATATATATATAATAAAAAGTATTCTCTAATTTCTGGGGACTGAGATCCCAAGGCATTTTTCTCCATATACAATTATTTATTTCGTTTATTTTAACCTGAGTTATCCAAAGCAAGCAGACGCTCTCGGCGAAACGCGTTTCTGCTTCATCATCTTCACTTTTGTTTCGGATACGCTTATACATCCTACAAACAGATACACACACACACACACACACACACACACATATATATATATATATATATATATATATATATATATATATATATATTATTTTGTTATTCTCCTTGTATCTGGCTGCAATGCTTCACAATCTTCCTACAGACAATACAGGAACTGACATCAAATATTGATTTGATCAAGGACTCTTCTGCATTAGTAGACTTCAATCTAAATATCTAACACATACGCAACACCTCTCAGAACTTCAACATGCTAACTCTGCCCTGTCATTCAAAAGAAGAACTCCAACAGTCAATGCGATCATTATAAAGAAAGCAATCAGAAAAGAAGAAATTGTTGGATACGAGATAAAGCCGACGACGAATTAATTGTGGGGTCTGCTTGATTATTGATAACGGGTGGTTGGAAGATGTCCACTTATATATATATATATATATATATATATATATATGTGTGTGTGTGTGTGTAATGTCAGATTTTATTATGCAAGTTAATGTCTTTGCACTAAACCTGGTAATAATCAGCCGATAGTAAGATATTCAGGATATATTTAGATGATAAATCCTCCATGTGGAATTTTGATGAAAATACCTGTTTTTATTATTTGGAGATATTCAGTGTGTAATATTTTATTATGCAATTCGTGTTTTGTTTCTCATATTGTAAATTAATTTATGTTATAGTATAATTATTCATATTTACTTCATGATAATTTCAGTTATATAAATATTGCTATGTTTCACGTGAAAAAGATACAAAAATATACAAAATAGAAAAAATATTGCAAGATTATTGAACGATAGGAAACTGGGAAAAGTTTGAATGAAGAACAATCGAAAAAGAAATTAAAAATATTGGAAAGTTAAGAATAAGAAAAACTTAACCTTAAGAATATCGCAAAAAGAGATTTAAGGAAAAATCATTGGCTTGACCAGTAAGAAAATATTTGCAGAATCTGATATTCACAATATTAGGTTATGTGAGAGAAAAATATATTAAAATCATTGATTAAATACATGAAAGTTACCAACACCTTACAATAAACAAAAGAATTGTGTATTCTGGACGAATAAGTATATAAACTTGATTTCTCAAAAGTAATTTTAGTGATGATTTAAAAGCTATATTGGATGGACGTGATGGTCGGCTGTACTCTTCCTGAAAATAATCAGTCAATACGATTTAAAAAACAGCAGTGTGAAGAAGACTAGTATTGTTTGGAATTAAATTATCGGTCCTTCAGAGTGTTGTAGGTCGCATCCAAGAAGTTTTAAACTAAATAGTATACTTTAGTAAAGTCGAAACAATGTAAAAGTGAACAAAATCATTGAATGAGGATTACAAGATAACAAGTCACCCGTATTAACATGTAAAATAATAATTTATTCAAGTATTGAGAATATTGCTTCCTTGTGACTTCTATGTTTTGTATTTACTTATGAATAGACATTCATGCTGCACATAGCTTATTTGCACCCACAAAAGTAGTTATTATCAAGATTATTATTAAAAAGTGTTATTTATTTGTGAAAACTTTGACTTGCGTAATAAAATCTAACATTATATAATATAATATATATATATATATATATATATATATATATATATAATATTTTTAATTTAAGAACGGTCAAAAATATTCTTAAGGCTAGCTGTAAAAGTAAAGGTTAACTATGGAGGACGCTTAGTAATGTAATAATAAACGAAAATGCCTAATAAACGAAAACAAGTAAATGTTTGCATTATTATATATATATATATATATATATATATATATAGAGAGAGAGAGAGAGATGTATTTACTTTTTTAGTTATTAATATTCATATATATATATATATATATATATATATATATATATATATATATATATATATATATATATATATATATATTACTTTTTTCTTTATTAATTATTAATATAATTTTTACTTATTTTAATTTGATAAGTTATTTATGTCTTTATTTATTTTAAATAGTAAATGGTCCTATGGTTAAGTATATTGACTTGAGAAAAGAGTATTTCTATTAGGAAAGGAAATATTTGAAAAAAACGGCACATCCAAGAACTTTCCACGTAAGCAAGTTGTTTTCTCTTTTAATAAATATGGCATTCTTTAGATCAATCTTGTGGTTCTAAAGAATGGAACATGTATTAAAAGAGAAAACAACTTACTTAGACGAAAATTTCTTTGGATTGCCGCTATCAAGTCTTGCCAAAATGTTAACAAGCGCCCCGAATTTTTTTCAAATACCTCCTTTCCCAAATTGGTTTTTCAGAAATCTAAAAAGACAGTGATAATCACAAAATGATAAAAAGGGCAAACATCAAAACAGGAAAAACAAACTAAGACTGAAGAGATATCCTTGCTTTGTGGCTGCTGGAATATAAAAACTGTCGTACATTACGAACTAGTGAAACATGGAAGGACCATCACTGCAAAGGTTTATTGTCAGCAACTTAATCGTCGAAAATGTCCTGCTTTGATAAACAGAAAAGGTATTATTCTCCTGTATATCAACCAATGAAGTGGTACACTCTGTAAAGAAAACCAAAGAGAAGTAAGAACGTTAGGATAGGTGGTTCTTCCATATGCTTCATACACACCCGATTTAGCACCAATATATTTCCTTTTTTTTTTTCGATCATTAGAATATTTCATAAGCGACAGAAAATTCAGCAACATAGAAGTTGAAAACGAGCTTTAAACTTTTCAGCGAAAAAAGAGATTTCTTTAAACATGGAATCGAAAATATTCATTACTATTGGGATGCAAACATTGAAAATGAAGTTTATTATATTTTTGATAAACAATATTTAAATAATCTTTTACATTTATTTTTATATCCTTTCTGTTAAAAGTTACTTTCCGAACACGCTAATATATATGTACACACGAACACACATGTGTGTGTGTGTGTGTGTGTGTGTGTGTGTGTGTGTGTGTGTGTGTGTGTGTGTAGATCAGCATCGGAAAATACCGACGCATTTTGTTGATGCTATATAACCTTTATAGAAGAAAGTCTTGTTAGGGAAAGAACAGTATAATCTCTAATTCGTTGCCTGTGAATAAATCGACAGATGGTTGATACGCGATGCAAGAGATACAAAACAAAATGCTCACACATTCCGTCGATTCATTCGACAATCATTGGTTTAATTGCAGTTCACTTGACCCAAAACATTGTTTTGTTTCGTTGGACGATGTCGGGTGAGGCACCAAACCGAACTCTTGATCCAATCAAATCTACTATTGTCTCAGTAGTTCTTCCATTCTTCCGTCTTCATTGTCTACAGAAATTCGTATACAAAAGAGTTGCAAGCGTTGTTAGCAATCATGTTTGCTTTTATGATTTTGCCTTAATTGCGTTTGGCCTGGCTTGACAAGTTTAGATTGTTATTCTTTCGCAATGTCGAAATCTGCTTCCTGCTTTATGGACTTTTGTGCTCATATCTGTCCACAACGACAAATGCGTTTTGTTTTATCCATGAAGTTGTCTGGTATTTAATGGTTGGTAAGAGGAATAGCTACAACAAAAAAATCGTCTAAAGAAACAAAGAATCCAGTAGAATTCAGTAGATTTATTAACCTATTAACAAGAACAGATTAATATATATATGTATATATATATATATATATATATATATATATATATATATATATATATATATATATATATATATATATATATATATATATGTATGTATATATATATATATATATATATATATATTTGTGTGTGTGTGTGCGTGTGTGGGTGTGGGTGTGTGGGTGTGTGTGTGTGTGAGAGAGAGAGAGAGAGAGAGTGTGTTGTAATGATGCACTGGATGCGTCATCAGTGATGTAAATGAACCCAGTATTAACATCACTGATGACACACTCCAGTGCATCTTTATAGTGTATCTTGTGTATACATATCTCTTTGACATACTGCGACAAAATTTAATTATCAACGGAAGCTGTTGTTACAGTATTTACATGTGTTAACTCTGATAATACTGACATAGCCACCACGGTTATATATCGAGATATGTCAGATTGTCTAAATGAAAATGTGGAAGCTCTTTTTAACAAGTACGAAAATCAATGCTAAACATACTTTGTCGCGCGGAATAAACTAAAGGCCCCCAAAGTTATAGAAAGCTAAAAACAGAAAAGAATAATGTTTAGTGGAAAGATAATGGATTAAATACATTGACAAAGGAAGAGTTTACGTTCGAAAATTATTTTGAACAAAATAAATGTTGTTTTTTTTATTTTTATTTTTTTATATTTTTATTTTTATTTTTTTTTCGTCATTAGGCTCTGGACTTACTCTTTCCGTATACATACATAGAGTATAATTTAAAAGATAGACACCATTGATAGATTTTAAAAGGCAGCGACCCTGATTCAACATTTAATTGCATACAATTAGAGGAGGGTGTTTTGGAGGGCTTACGAGTAAGGTGAATGTTTAAGAAAAACAGAAAAAAGAAACAGATTAAAAATTATGTTTTAAACTAATAAAATGTAATTTTCAAAGAATTCCATGGAGAATCGAACCCAGAATTAATTGATAAGTTCCAGTAAAATTGTGCAAAATCAATGTTTTCAACCGTATCCGCTTTCCGACGATAAGTAGAAGACATGATTAATGTATTGTTCGAGTATCTTTGGTCTTGAGAAATTAGATTCGAATGTTTATTTACATTATACTATCTGTCCAAAATGTGTGCGTCCTTACGAATTATTCTAGACAAATAGGAATTTGGAAATTAAATTCGAAGTTTTTTTACATTATGCTATCTGTTCAAAACGTGTGTTGTCACAGAAATGAACGATCCAAATTATTCTAGACATAGAACAAAACATCTGTTTTTTATTAATCTCCAATATAAGGATTTGTTCATGTTAATTACCCAAGAACACAATTATCTTTCGCCATAATAGTTATCTTTCATTACTTCTAGTGTTTCAAACTTAAGCTTCTTTTAATCTTTATCAGCCAAAGTTCCAAATCCATACCTTGAATTGAGAGCCGTGTTGTTTGACAAAATTTACACTTACTGTTGATGAACCTATTTTTCCTTTATTTCTTTTTCATCCGTGGGATAAAACCTGGTTAAAGATGCACAAATCTGACGTCACATCTAAGAAAATGAATCTTTTTAACCAACCAGAATGATCAATTTTGCGGTAACGAAGCATCAAAACGAGGTAAAAACTATTAAAATTTTCTTGTGAGGAGACCATCTTTATAAGGAATACTGAAAATTTTCCGTAGGCAACAACGCAGGCTATCGGCATTAAATTGTCAGGCACCAAAACGTTTGGCACTTTATTCAGGAAAAGATAACTCGTAAAATCTGTTTTAGAGTAGAGCCTTCCCTGTAAAAACATAAGTAACATTTGGCCATCTTGAAAAACAAACAACAGTCTAATCTCATCAACATCTGCATGTTTCATGTGTACACGAGTTTAAGTGTCTAATACTCGAATAAAGCCTAATATTTCGAAAAAAATATTTCTACCTATTTGGGACATCTATTCATATAGTTGTCTCCATTGCGCTACTATCCAAACCACCATATTTGAAAGCTTTAAACGATTACGTGTAATGCCCCAGTGGACGGCATCATGAACTATTTATGCTTTCTTTTCTAGATACTTCCAGTAGAATAATGAGATTACAATTGTAAATAATACAGTTTCTGTCGTTAATTTCTATTTAATTTTCATGCGATCTTTCCGCCATGGAACAATTACTTCAAATATTTCTTTTTATTGAAAAAAAGAGATTTTGCCTCACATCGAATCACGCAATTAATCCAAAACTAAGCGAACGCGTCAGTTCCAGTTCAATACATAAACTTATCATCTACATGATTTGAAATATCGTATCCGCTCTCGTGGTAACTTTTAAAAATAAATCAACACAAATTTTGAAAATGAATCAGCACGAGGAACTGAGTTTCCTTTTAAACATACAATATCAAAATCAAATGTCCTGCGTTGAATCGACAGAAGTAAACTCTTGATAGTTCCTTGTAAGCGATAAATATAAATTCTAATTATCGGTGATTAGACACCAGTGGGAAATATCTACCTAGTAAGAAACAACAGGTCCGTTTGTGATCAATACTATGATATAAAGCTTCCCTCTGTATTAGAATAATTATTTTAAGATTCATTTAATTTCTTTGATAAATAAAGTTGCTGTAGGCTGTCCTATCACAAAATCCGTTGTCAGTTAAACGTCTTTATTAAAAATCCACACGAAAGGATTTTCAACAAAAGCAAATTTTAAATTGTTAAGTGCTACCTGTTTCACATTTGTCCATATAAAATCAACATTCTTTTTGCGTAGCTTTGCAAATGGTTCTATTATGTCAGCGTATTTCGGCAAATAACGACCATAAACTTCACACATTCTGAAAAGGAAACTAACTCTTTTTTTTTTTTTTTTTTGCGAACGGAGAAACATCTAATATTTTTTTGACTAAACATTGTTATGAAGAGACACCTTTCTTTGAAATCAAATAATCAAAAGAGCTATTTTATTATTTAAATATACGCTTTTCTGGGTTACTGGCCATTACATCTATCTGTCAATCACTTTAATATAATTTTGATCTTTAAGTACATTTCTTTCTTGGTAGTTGCACCGAAATATATCATCCTGTTAGTCTATCATATTCTCTATATGATTTTCAAAAATCTTTTCTTTGGCACGCTGTAAAATGACACTTGTAGTTTTCATGGCACCCATCTCAACAAACTAACAGGTGTATTCATGATAGTGATTTATTTGTACGAACTTACTGATATGCATCTTTTAGGTCAAATTGTGCAAAATATTTTATTCCAGCTAATACATGAAAAATAGATTCAATATTAGATGTGAGATAATAATCTGAACAAGTGTTTATGTAATAATACAATGGGCAGTGCTCATTTGATCCTTCCAATGGAATGCAAACTAATATGCCTTTGTACCGCTATCAGTTATCTACCTTCGGGAGAATGAAGAGAGTTAGCTCCCTTCTGTCAGGATAGAAAGCGTATTCGTTCTCTTCCTTCGTTAACCACTATTGTACGTTAACCACCATATTGCTTTCTTCACCGGACATCACACTGCGCGTACAATTTTTTTCACTATGTCGTTTTCTTCCCACTTCACTTTCAAAAAACTGTAGCTTCAACATTCATCCTTAAAACCTTTGTTCTCTATCACTCAATGGATATTTATTTGTTTGGTTCTATATGTTGGCATAATTACATCGCATAGGCAATTATCATAACATTTTAGGAAAATACTTTAACTCAATGCAATTTCTTTCGAATGTAACCAAATTGTTTTACCTTATTTTCGTGTACAGAACAAAGATTGTATGTGGTGGCATCTGCTTCCAAAGTGACGTGCTTCACATACTGTAAGCTTGAAAATATAACCTATTATGACATGTCTAATTTGTATTTAGATACATTGTATTTATTTTCAATCTTTCTAGCTAAATTGTTCACCTATATTTCATATGAGCCATTGTTGTACATAATTAGGTTACAATAAAATTTGTATTTTATATGAATACTACTTTATGAAAATTGAGATATAGTAAAGTAGGGGCCCCGTATCATAGATTCGATGGTGGGGAGCCAACACCCTTCTACAGGCCCCATGGAAATATGTAGGATCTACATTTTCGTTCAATTTTAAGGTGACCATATATATTTTTAAAATACCCGTATATTCAGTATCAGGTACAATAAAATTCATTTTGTACTATTAATATTTAAAACATCGTTGCAATAAAACATGCCAATGTTTTAATAACGGAACCATCTAATTGTCAAAGTTGTAGATTGATGAATAGTTTAGATAACCCAATACGTATAAAACTTCTTGGAAATGAATGTAATCTTGCTGCTGGTATCGTCTGGCCTACCAAAATCACACTATTGGGATTTAATTTTAGTTAATGTGCTATTATTATTTATATTTGTTTGTTTGTTGTGTGTGTGCCTTGCCTTGCACTGTAAATACAAGCTGATTGAAAATTATTATTATCATTATTATTATTATTGACAATGTATTTTTGACCTGTAGTTTGTTTTATAATTATACACCAGGTCATAATGGCTAACCTAGTGCAATCGAAAGATGTGATTTTTTGTTGTTTCTACTTAATTAAACACAAGACAGCTAATAACAAAAAACAGACAAAGCTCTTCAAGGGATATGGGCTGGGCTTGTTAGAACTACTTTTTGAATTTTCTGGAATTTTGTAGATGTTATAGTGGAAGACACCTATTCTATAGTTAATAGACTCTCCCACCTATAATAAGTAGTAGTAGTAGGAGTCGCTCAGTGGGTCAGTCAGTCGATGTCGGACGACCGGCTGATCGGTTGAACTCTCTGCCTTCGGGCGTGAGGAACCCGAAGGAGACTACACCGAAGGGCGGAGTCTCCTTCGGGGAGGTAGACCGGCCCTGAACCCGTTTATACGGGTTCAATGGGCATATTTTTGGCCGAGCCCACGGGCTCGGAATGCCCACGTTAAAAAGACCTTGTGCCACATGACACCCTCGTGGGGGGGTGACTGAATATCGTCAGTCAGTCGATGTCGGACGACCGTTAGTCGGATACTAAAGTATCAGTGACCACAACTAGATTTCTCTGCGTCATTACCTATTATATCAAGTTCCTAACGTTTTGTACGTCGAACCTATTTTAGGACCGACTTAGTACAAATACAAGCCTCCACTATGAAACCACTCCATAACAGTAGATTTGTTCTTTTTTTTTTTTTTTAATCAGTTCACCCTAAGCAAGGCAATAAAGCTACTAAGGCTCAAGAGGTTACTGGGTGTGAGAGAATATGAGAAAAAACACTATTAAGAAAGGTAGAACAATAAAAGAACAGGAATTAAGAAGTTTATAACTTCCTTTCTTTATCAGACCCAAAGTTCCAGCCATAACAGAAACAGTTTTTAAGTGCAATAATTTTTTCTTACCATCTCCAGGATTTTGCATTTGCTCAGTTTTTCAAAAATCTTCGCAGATTTATTCTATCACTTGGTACGCTCATGTCAATCAGTGCACAAACTTTTCCTTTTCTGTCTTTGATAATAATGTCTGGGTAATTTGTTTGTATTGTTCGATCAGTGTTGATAGAAAAATCCCAGAGGATGATAACATCTGCTCCTTCAACTACAAATTCAGATGTGTTCATGCCAATCTACAGCTGTTTGTATCCCGTAGTAATGACAAATCTTCCAATGCAGATATAGCCAAAATTCCATGCATATATCACAGCTGAAATGTTTCATAGACTTTAAAAATTCTTCCAATTCATCATTATTTCTTGGATATAATTTCAAGTCATCCATACAAAATAGATGATTTATCCTTTTATCTTATTCCTATGTGCTGTATTATTATTATTATTATTATTATTAGGGACCTAAGGTTAGAAATGGCATCATAACACTTTCCACTGACAAAAAAAATTTCATAGATAAAGCCCTTCGTAAGGTGTGGGGAGTACTTGTGAGAACAATTTTTTGTATCTCTTTGAGGCATGGACTTCCAGGAATTCCTTCAATTAGTCTACTGGAATCTTTTTTAACCAATCCTAGGGCTCCAGCTACAACAAGGATTGTTGATGTTCCCATGTGCCACATTTTTTAGATTTCTATTTCAAGGTCCTTGTATTTTGACAGCTTTTTGAATATCATCAAAGATACATTGCAGTCTGCAGTGACTGCCATATCAATAAGGAGGCACTTTTTTTGTTTGTGGTCTCTATTATTATTATTATTATTATTGTTGTTGTTGTTGTTGTTGTTATTAAATCAGAGCATTTTCCTTTAAGAAATTAATTTGACAGTTTTATTTTGTTCTGTTCATAAGTATTAGCAGCTTTTGGCTCACTTTCCCTGGAAATATCGATACTATAAAAATATTAATTTTTACTGCTTTCGATTTACCAATTGTAATTGTTATATAACATGTTTAGATACGCAATAATATTTAGATCTATTGTGTAGACAATAATTTCTAGTGGTTTAACCCTCACCACGATGATAGGGAGGAGCAAGTACATCAAAAGATTCTGAATCACTCGTTATATTTATAATCAACTATGAAAAGCAATTGTTCTTTAACTCCATTCACATTTTAAATCATCAAATTGGAAATACTCATGGAAAGGAAAATACAATTTGATGATACAAGGGAGATAACTGCCTTAGATTTTTTTCCCTATATACAGTAACTCACCGTAAAAATGTTTGATTTAGCGCTCCTATCAAATAAGCGCCTTTCTCGAATTAGCACGCACTTTCCTTAAGAAATTTAAAATAAGCACCCCAGGACGAATAAACGAATATATTTGAGAAATGAAAGGGGATGCTTATTTGGATTTGGAAGTTTAAAGACAAGAAGTTAATTTAATCAAAATACACTTTCTTCTGAAAATTAGGCTTTATTTAATCTCAAAGTGTTTGAATTTCTCTTCCTTCTTTTTAAGTTCATTGTCCAGAATAATGGCGTTTTCTTTATTCTCTTTTGATGTTTTCCGACTTTTGTCTCTTTCAGGCGATTGCTGCTATTTGCTTTATAGGGAATAAATCCTATTTCCAACACAAACTACATGCCGTTTTATTAAAAGACGGACAAACTTGATTTTCTATCCAATAACAAACAATATTTACAAACATTCCAAAACGAATCCGCAATGCAAAACACAGTTTAAATTGAAGTGTATATTGGTTAGAAATTAAAAGCACCATGTGGAATATTTGACCAGCCAGAGAACACTAAAACCCTATTTTTCTCGAGCTTAATTTTGAGAAAAAATTTCTTAAAAAAACCCACAGCTTTCGACTTTCAGGGGAAGAGAGATGCGACTGCATCTAAGTCATTCAAACACAAGCGAAAACGTAGCTACATAGTTTTTGTTTTGTTTTTCTTTTCCACCAGCGCGTGCTAAAAGAAAAATGTGTTAACGAACTCAAAAGAATTGTCTCCAACAATAGCAGCTCGGACGGTCAGTGAATCATCGCTGAGAGTCTTATCTAAACCACAATTTTTTCTGTGGACCAAATACCCAAAGACTTTAACTCAACTAAAGACTATTCTCCCCCTGTTGACCGTTTTGAATTAATGTACATATGTTTTGTAAATAGATATGATTTATTTAACATGCTTACCCATGTTTTCTTTTTTTTATTTTATTATTGTTTGAAATTGACGCTCGGATTTTTAATACCGAACCATGGACAAAATACCTTCTTACAGCTTCAATAAATTCACCAACTTGTAAATCTCTATCGGATCATATTCAACTACTCCAGATTCTCTTCCTTCACTGGTTCCCAGATACACTCCAACTGTTTTGGTCATGTTTTGTAGCTTCTTTTCTTTTATATATTTACAAGACTCAATTCTTTAAAACTCTGCAAGGATACAAAAGGCACTTATCTCCCTTTGATGGAGATATCACATGGGTAACATGATGGCCGCTTCGTGATGTTACTCCATACAGTGACCAAAATTGCAATCATTTATCAGTTCGTGGTCAGCAATCAAATGGTAAGTTTGCTTTCTTTCAGTCTGGGCCAAAGGGCACAGGCTGAGGCTAAATTCGCCTCATCAGCAGCTTACAAGCACATGGTACCGTTTCACTTTGAGACATAGATGAATCCGGACCATTTGAATCTGGATTCCTAAAAATGGCTTCTTTCATAACATGCTATCGTTGCAATGGCCCCAACCATTTTGCAAAGGATTGCAAGGAATCGCATACCAAAAGGCGGACACCCCGGTTGCGATGTTACAAGTGCAACGCGGTAGGGCACGTAGTCCGCAAATGCCCGGGAAACGATCCAGGGAAATAGGCCTCAGCGCCAGTCTACTCCATACGAAGAGGGCGCTACCTGCAATTGCTGTACGCATCAATGGAATCAGGAGACTGCTTTGTCGATCTTGGAAGAGGAAGGAAGTGGTAGTGCTCACTGTTGGTGAAAGGACCCTCAAGTGCTCTGGGGTAGGACTTATTCAACTTGACGTGAACAACAGACCCCCTATTAATGTTGAGGTTCTGGTCGTGGACGACAAATTGCTTCGTTTCGATCTGCTGCTCGGATTTGACATTATTAAGAAGTTGGGAGGAGCATATGTGTTCAGAGATGGGACTGTGAGTTTTCCACAACTTGGCCAACCTTTGTGCGCGGTCATCACCATCAACGAACCTGATTTCCATATGCAGTATGACCACAACAAGATGATCTGGGTTGTGTCTTGAAAGTGGACTGGTGACCAGACACCACCCGCGTTGAAGAACCAGACAGCAGTGTATCCAGTACCAAAGCCGCTCAGGGAGGAGTATACTCGTGAACTACGAACCTGGATTAATAATAGCTAGCTACTTCCGTATCCCGAAGAAGAATTTGGGCCCCAAGGACCTGATCCCTCTAATAGCTGTGCTACAGGAAAACAAACAGAAGGTCTGCCTGGTCATGGATTATCAGGAGCTCAATCAGTATGTGGACACGCACACGGCGAATGCAAATGTTTGCGCGCAAAAATTGAGGGAGTAGCAACACGAAGGATGGGATGTCTCCGTGCTGGGTTTGCGCCGTGCCTATTTGCAGACCCACGTCGGCAAATTGTTATGGCCATTTCAAACAGTGCAGATAGATGGGCAAAGATATTGCCTCATCCGTTCGGATTTGGGCCTCAACGTGGCACCGCTGATCACGCGATCAATTGTGAATGCCGTGGTCACACAGGACAAGACCATCCAGAGTGCTACGTCCTCATACATCGATGATATATTTGTCAATAAAAGTATATGCACGGCGACACGTCTACGGGCACATCTTCAGCAATTCGGACTGACAAGTAAGAATCCAGAGCGTTTAGAGAATGGTACCGCTGTACTGGGATTACGTGTCCGGGAGGAGCTGGGCAAATTGCAGTGGAGTTGCGGGAGTGACCTCCCACCGATACCTCACGTGCTCACTCGTCGGACCATCTTCTCCCTATGTAGAAAGTTGAATGGACATTTGCTAGTATATGGCTGGCTCCGCGCGCGAACTCAGTGACGACTGGCTGAGACGATGAGGTGCGGGGTCCACCCCTGACCCGGATGCTAACGGACATCATTACCAGATTCGCACAGAAGGATCCGGGACAAGGTGATTGGTGTATTGATGGACGCAAAGTTACCGTGTGGATTGATGGAAGCTCCTTGGCCACTGGCATTGTTGTGGTAAGGTGGACAGTTGGATGTGTCCGAGAATTGGAGCAGAGTTGAGATGGACATAACTCATTATGAAGGCCGGCATTACCTGATTGATTGTCGGTTTTCCATCTGGCGGCCGTTACTACATCAGGACGCTGAACAAAAGATACTGTCTCGAAGCTACTAAAATTCACGAGAGTACGCAAAGGAAGAGAACAGCATTCGTTTTTTGATTACTGTGCTGTTTCTCAGTTGGCAGAGACTTGGACAGTTAGAAAGCGATTACTTGGATCAATTTCACACAGTGTATAAGCCAATTTGGAGGGAAAAGTTCCCAATGTCTCTGAGCCTTCTAAGCTCGATAAATACCGAAAATATACGCCTATTTGACAATAAGTATTTGACACCGTCTGTGATAGCATCATGTCTGAACCTGTTTCAAGGAAGAAATCTACATGCTAGACTCTAAAGGCAAGATGTTGGCCCTCTAATAAAACTATTCACCTACTTCCTAGGACCTGGAAACTCCTGTCCTCGGCCTACAAACTCATTCAACTGCAAAATACGGATCTGATTGTTTCTCCCTCAACGAGAGCTCTGAAGAAATCTTATGCGAATGTTAACCCCTTAAGAACAATTTATTTGCTTAAAGAACTTTTAGATGCTCAGAGAAATATTTTGTGCAAGCCTTTACATGAATACTTTTTCTTCCTTTAATTTAAAAGGATTTTCTTCTCCATATTTGCTATATATCCCTTTATCTTTTTTGTGTATGCAAATAAATATTTTCTTTTTCTATTGTTATACCCCAAGCAGGAGTTCTTCCGCCTAAAAGAGAGAATTGTCCGCTTTAAACTTTCAATCCCTTGTTGCTTTTATCGATTCAGTTACCTTTAACCTTAACTCTTTTATGTGTAAAGCCCACAACATAGCTCTTTCAGCTTCTAAAGACCCTCCAAGTTTCATCCGATAGGTCACGTCAAATTACAACTGAATTGAAAGGTCGTTCAAGTCCTGTGCACTTAATCCCTGCATTGATGGATCAGAAGACGACCTGATTCACTGTTTCAAGCAAAGTGAGCCATGTGCTGCAGAAAAATAAGTTTAATTTCACACAAGAAGAATGTAAATGACGAAGAAGATTAAGAAAATATATTAAAAAGCACAATAAGTAACTTCTTCTGACAGAAAGGAAGCTTGCAGCACAAACCTTATTGTCAATGAGGATGCTGAAGACGTTGATACTGAAGGACTTTTAACAATTTAATAAAATTATATTTATTTTCTTGTGGGTCCGAATGTTAATGTTAGACGAACCCCGCAAACATTAAAATTGAAGAAGTAACACAGGCCAAGGCAAGGATAAGGAGAACAAGGAGTTTAGATAAAATATGCCAAAATTTATTATTGGTAGAAAAAAGAAATACAATCGAAGAATCCAGATATTTTAAATACCATGGGGGTCGTGCTTGTAGTTAACTGTTGGCCTTAGGTGCGTCGATAGTTGATGATGACCGGAGCAACTTGAGTGGAGCCGAAGGTTGATAGACTCTTAGTGTATTAGGTTGGTACTAGCTAGCAGTCGTAATCCAGAGCAGATGGTTGTTGGTAACCAGGAGATGAAGACGAAACCGCTTGGTGTCGAAGGACGATAGGCAGTCAGCGAAGGCTGATAGTCGGCGAGTTGAGCTGATACTAGTAGGCAGTCTTTGCCGAGGGTAAGCGATTGAAACCACGGTGATCCGCAAGATGATGGGCAACATATAGTGAAACCTGAATCGTCGAGCGTATTGGTAGAAGACGTGGTCGGCAGGAGTCAATTGATCGCTGGTGGTCGATATTTCATAACTAAATACCACTTTTTTATGTCTTAGTATGCGCTTTTTCCGAAATAAGACAAAAAAAAAAACAAACGCTCAGTGAATTATACCATTTAAAGGAAAATATCAGTACTTATTCATTAATGAGTGAATTGTGCGCTGAGTATGCTAATTTATTAGAAAACTTTATGGAAATATTTTGGGGATCAGTTTCACCTCCCCACAGTGGCGATTCTGGAACTCTGAAAGAGGGGGGGGCGAGATTTTTCTGTGGGGAAGAGGGGCAAATTCAAGCAGCGTTTTTATTTTCATACTACACCACTATCGTATACACAACTTAGGAACGAGTTTTAGTATATGTTAAACGGAATAATTTTTCATTCATAATAGTGAGTTCTAATGTATCCTTGCTCTCTTTTCCACTCTCAAGCTGTTGGATCACAAGAGAAGTTAACTTCAATACAAAATCAAAGGGTTAATACTAACGTCAATACTAGCAGAACAGTGTAATTTGCCTGATCTGAATTATTTCCCTCAACAAAGCTGTTTCGAAGCACAAAAAATAAATGCGAGAAAAAAATAAAGGTGAAAATAAAATAATGCAACGAAATCAATCAAAAAGCTGTGGGCATGTTGGGGATTAGTGAATGTGTTTGGTTAAATCAGAAGGAATTTTTAGGTGGCGCGTTCGTTAACATTCATCTACAACAAATAATAAACGAATATTTAGAACAGGTCATGCAAAGCAGAGTTAAAAAAACAGACAAGTAAAAATTTTACTTGTCTGTTTTTTTAACTCTGCTTTGCATGACCTGTTAAATATTCGTTTATTATTTAAAATACACAACAATACGGTAATTTATATACAATTTAAAATAAATATATACAAATGAGTTATGAATTGGTGATTTGTTGTATATTGATAATAAGACATGTAGTTTGTTGTTGAGTATGTTTGAATGCTTAAATCAGTGTTTTGATGATTTGTTGTAAGAATTAAACAGTTTGCTGTTCAACGTACAAAAAAAGTGTTCAATTTTACAGTTCAAACGTTAGTGTGTGTATACGAGTGTTATGTAAAATATTCTTAAGTTGTACGAAGTTGCGTACCTTGAACTGTTAATTGTTAAAAGTTTTGTTTGTTACTGTTACTAATATGTAGTGAATATATATTTCACTTTCTCAAGTAAAGTAACTGAATTTTTTGAGAAGTTTGTTTAAAAGAGAGATTGAGTATGCCAAAAAAAAAGAGTCAGAGGTTAATTCGCGCGGAAAAGTCAAAGTTTAAACTAGCGTGGAATTGGTCGGCATCTCTCTAAGTGGGGAATTCTGACTAGTAAGGTGATTCGAATTTCTTTCTTTTAGGTTCTGGAAAGGAAAAATAGGCTCAAACACATTTGAGCGCCAAAGGCATTTTTCACGTGCATACTTAGTTTTTTAAGGCTGTTAGCCAATGAGAAATTGAGTTTGTCAAAACTGGTGTTTTGAGTGGATAACAGGTGTGTGGGTGTAAGAATGGATTGTTCTGCAAAGGGGTGAAAATGTAATGTGGATTATTCCACGGGCACTTGAGGCGTAAAAAATCAGCTAAAAAATTAATCTATGTTTTCGGCAAATTCCTGCCATACGATCAAGAAGCTACTTTGAAATAAGGAAATAATTTAAATAATATAATTTCTCCGTGAGCCTGAAACAAAACATCAAATAGGGCAGCTGGATTGACACAAACCCAAGTTAACATACCAAGTTAATGTAAATTATTTTACATCAAAATTCAAATAAATTTACTTCTTAGAGTCAATTTACCCTACTACTAACTCAAAAAATGTAAGCTTGATTGAATGATCGGACTTGGGGTATAGACAATAACCAGATAATTTGTAGCGGATGGGTTTGGTTATCGGAGTTTTATTTTGATATCTCTAAAAAACTAAAAATACTTTTTTTGTATTAATTCAGAGATATCGTCGCCACTAACAATCCTCCTGATACAATAAAGTCAATATTTTTTCAAAAGGGACAAATTAAAATATCAGAAGCATCAGCCTTTTGACAATCATGTGAAACAACAAAATAAACACACAAACAAACAACAATAAAACAACTTGTAAATATACATATAAGTTTTATGGAAATAAAAGAATTGTAAATAATTATTTTTACAATGAAAGTTTCACAGACAGAGGTGACTTGCTTTCTTTTAGTCTTTTTAAAATGAATTTGTTTTTAAAATGTTTTTTCTTGCACTCACAAAGTCCTTTAATGGGTTATAATAATCCTGTGCATTTATATTTCGGATCGGCAGGGCTATTTTCCATTTTCAAAATCTTTTTTCTTTTACTTTTAGTTTTTTCCGATGTTTACATGTCCAAAGTCGAAACGCAACTCATTTTGCAAATGTCAAAGAAAATCAAAGCACAAGACCCAGTGACAGGGGGTCATAAATCAAAATTTCTTTCAGACAATTGTCTGGTCCTTTTTAGAAAAGCTAAGAATTTTGTCTGATAGCCCTGATAAGATCAAAGGGGTTTTCTTTGGCCTATGGTGCTCTTAGCATCCCTATACTACTTTCTTCTCAATGTTGAGTTTTGTACAGAAAGCGGATGAAAGAGCTTGCCCGCTTCATACAATATTTCAGGAAATCTCAGCTTCTAATTGGTCAATAAACACACAAGTGGGCGTTGCAATCCACCCACGTACAAGTTTGTTTTTTTTCCAGCGCGTGATCAAGTCAAGTTTTCCCGCTATTTTTCTAGGATCCTGTCACGTGGTTACATTGATTATAAATAGCAGACACGAGTTTGTTTTTTCTCTTTCTTCCGCTTTTTCTCTCGCTACAAGATGTAGTTGTAAAAAGGATTCGTGTTTTGACCATGAGCGGTCATATGCTTATAAAAACATTCATGCATGCACGTACGTACGAAAATTTCCAAACTACATTACAAACATACGAAATATTTCCAAACCAGCAACAAGAACTTTTTCTCTTTGAAATACTCTTCTAAAGCTAAAAGTTTATTTAGAATTTCTCAGCTTTATAATTCTTTCAACTTTCGTGAGCTCAGATAAAAATATTTCAATTCCATTAGTAAAAACTTTAAATCAGTCAAAGGGACATAACACCAACAAAATAGTAACTTCTTCTTGCGTACATCGCTATACAAATATAAATCTTGTTGTTATAAAACTGTTTGTGTTCCTCTTGTTGTTTAATATTTTGTGGTATTTTGCGTTAAATATAAATCGAGAGGTCATATCAACTAACACAACCTCTACATGCTAATTGTCTAGCATTTTATTAGGGTGGTGGAATATGACTGATAATTTGTTTATTGCCTACAGCCCTTTATTTGTTCTAAGAGCTGTCACATTAGCTACCATATATTTTATGTTGTTAAAAACTAGTGTCTTATTCTAGAGAACAAGTGACAGCAAGCTTCTTTATTCAAATTCTATTCTTATTGCTATTATCATTATCATTATTATTATTACTACTACTACTACTACTACTACTACTATTTTATATGTATCTATATTTATATATTTTTGAACATAAATTTTGGGTCCCATAAATTCACCGACAGGTAATTCATTCACTAGACCGACTACGAATGCTCGTTTGCACGTTGACGAAATTGGCGAAATTACTACTTATAAATATTTGGGGAGAAATTGTTCCTAGTGAGTTTATGCTTCTTAGCGAAACGTCACCGAAAAAAATTCCACGCAGATTGAACAAAGAAAATCACTGCAGTTTAATTCTGCGATTATCGTGATGGCTGTCAAATTCGCCAATAAAACATTCCAAGTGTATTCCTTCAGCTCGCGAACTTTCAATCGATAGCAGTGCAAGGCCACTTACTTAGTCGTCATTGATTGAGTTTCTCAAAAATGGTTTTAGTAGTTTCCTTTTTTAGAAGCTTCTTTCACATGAAGCACTTGTAACTGGAAGTGTCACTGACATCAACAATAAATTGTATAAACAATCAAATGCTGCTTTATAGTTGAAAAAAAAATAGATTTTCGTGGGTCAGGTTGTTTAAGTTGTAACTTCTTTACAAGACGAATTTCATGTTGTAAATCACCTACATTGAGTGAGTAAGCGGCCGCATAACCTTTCAAATCTTATATAAATAAAAATGTGCGCCCTCCGGGACAAAGCTGAAATGCCACGAAAAATGACCGAAGACACATTAGAGAAACGGTGGCCCAACTCACTAATTAAACAGTCTAAAATTGGGTAAAAAAAATTAATATAAATATCACTTGATGAAGATGTTGTTGACCTTTGACCGGTGGCTTCGAAAACAATAAATTCATCGAACTGTTTAGGGTTTCCTCGCTTGCATGAGTTCAGTAATCGAATCAGAATAAAGTTCAGTCAAGTTCGAATTTCGGATATTAACTAGATTTTCACGGAGCGAAGAAACCAGTTGCGCGGCTTTTCCTAAATCTGTTTGTTTGTCTTGTAGCTGCAGTGATACTTTATTGACTTTCCCAAGAATATCCTGGAGATTGGAGATGAGCAAATTCTGCAATTATCTACAAAAGTAATCCTCTTGCTGATATAGCATGAGTTCCTGTTTCATTTGCAGATGTCTCCTCCAAGAGTCTTATGATGGCTTCCGGCCGCAACAGAGCAATTTCGCAAGATGTAGCCCGACACCACCATCCTGTATCACTGAGATGATACAGCTCTCGGACTTGTTCGTTGGAAAACATTTCTTGTTGTATTCCAAGAAATTTTTCATTGACAACAGGGTTACTTACGGAAATATACAAATTTTCGAGTAGGCTGAAGAAATCAGTAGCACCAGGAATATGTTTTCTTGCGTTGATGGTCTTGATGTAATGTCGATTTTCCTGAACTTTCTTCTGATACGCCAAACTTATGGTTTGTGCGACAGAGGTCTTTTCAGATACATTCCGTTGGTAGTCACTCCGTGCAACACAGGAGAATTTGTGGCATTGGGAATTCATATGTTTTTGAATTACCCCATCTTTTCCATGTGCTTTTTTCCATCGTCGAAATCCAATTTTAGTAAATGCGTCATCTGCATTGTGTTATAGACAAGCGTATGGTTGCAAGAAAGAAATACGACAACAGCCGAAATAGATTTACGTGATTTATTTCAATAGGAACGTGTGGGTTTGGGACAGCCGCTCTAGGTTGATCTCTCATAGTAGTTCTCACTGGTTGACGTGGCGCTCCTCCTGTTGACTGCTGCTGACTGACCGTGACAGGTCTCTTCCCTGGCTTCCTGTTGACTGCTGTTGTACTTCCCCATGTAACCCCTTTTATGGCGTTTTTTATGACTTAACAGGCTCGAAAAACGGCGCGAGTATTATTTGGAGCCTGTTAAGCCATAGGAGGGAAGCATTTTTATTAGTCGAAAAATAGAAACACTTTATTTTTCGCCGGAACTTGTGCGTCGGGCCTATGCGTAAACGACGATAATGGTCATTTTGTGACGGGGCCTTGTCCCGTTCACATCCGGCTCTCGCTCTTGAGTATGTTAGTTTATTTGCCTGCCGAGATATATCTTATTTTATTTTATAACAATTGCCATACGCTGGTAGTGCAAAGTGCCTACACGCAAAACAGAACATTGCATCATGTTCTTCGGCTCATTGGTATTTGTCGAACCAAGCACTTGCAAGTGACCGAGCATTACCCTTTCCTTCACTGTACTTGGGATATTCTCGTAAACGTGGTTGAATTGGATTACCACCAGCGGATTGGGATATGTCAGCTGGTACCGTATCATTCTTCTTCAGTTTTTTAGATGAATGTCCAATAACAGATACAGTATGTGACATTAACATTTTTGCACATATTCCTGCTTCCGGCGTCGCTGTCTGTTGTTGAGGCGCGTTTTTTTTTTTTATAGGGGACCATGGTTAGAACCATTGATAACCACTTCAGGTCACCTGTTGTGTGTGCCTCCCTCAGTGTAGAGATGAACGAGCCAGTCTGCAAAATAGAAATTCAGCGTCTGGGTGTTTGGTGCCGTCTGTTTTCAATAGATTGGAGAAAATTACTGACCAATTCTTTCACTCGGCTACAAATCACTGATTGCCTATGTCTCTATATATCAAGTTGGGTATGTAGCGGACCCCTCGAGCGTCCCCGTATCACAAAAGGGTGATGAGGTCACAAGAGACCCGCTAACATTTTCGAAGACGTTAAATCTGACAAGGTGAAACAACATAGACGACAGAACGAGGATATAAGATATAAGTTAATTTGTTCTAGAAAAGTAATAAAGAAATAAAGGTGGTCGGAACGGTAGAGATGCAAATGTTCCGGTGCAGGCATTAATGGTCGAGGTTGGTTGTTACAGGTGATCGCTGCTGGTCATGCAGATGATTGCTGTTGGTCGTTGCAGTTGGTCGTTGCAGTTGAAGTTGATGTTGGTCGTTGCAGATAATCGCTGCTGGTCATTGTAGTTTGAGGTTGATGTTAAACGTTGCCGGGATGCCAACTTGACGTGTTGGGAAGGAAAGAGGAGCTGGCGTTGCGATGTTGTTCGGGCGTGTCAAAGGTCCAGTGCAGGCGTTGCGTGTCTGCCGGTCGAGTCCGATATTAGTAACCTCCCGTAATAATTACAAACGTAGTGTACGGGAAAGATTATGGACGACGTGCAGGCAGCCAGTAGGATCGGAATGCCGAGAGTCGAACATTGGCAAGGAGCCAGAAGCAAGAGGCGAAGTAGCGAGAGAAAGCAAAGTTTCCAACTATCGTCAAGTTGGCAGACAAAAAGAAATGGGAGCGTAACTTTATACACAGCCCGGTGATCGACGGTCTGGCCACGGAGGCCAGAACCCTGCGTACCGATCGTTTCACTCGCCGACTGTATTTTTAGCGAGAAGTCGCTGTCTTGTGGTAAGGGAGACTAGCAAGAGAATTGATAAGATAACACAGTAAAGTCTATAAAAAAAAAATGAGGAGAGCTTAGCTAAAAGAAAACCAAGACCTAAAAATGCCTAGAAGTATATTACAACTAGGTTCGTAATATAACTAAACTGAAAAGGTAACTTGCTAGTTTCTACCTCGGGTTAACAGCGTGTAGGGAGCACAACCGAAAGGTCAAGGTCGAAATGACTTGTTCTCTTCCGGTATAAGGAGCCAAGGAGGAGCTAACTCCGACAGGTACATTATTTTTAAATATGTTTATATTTTTTTCAAACTGATCTCTGTATGTGTCCTTTTGTCTGGTCTTTGCAGATGTAAATGTAATTTAAAAAAAGCTAAATGAAAAAGAAAACACAGAGTGAAAAGTACTGAAGATCAAATCTTATCAAAATCAGATACTGATCAGTTTCACAAATTTTTTAAGCTTAGAAAAGTGGTGGGGGTAACGGAGGGGGGCAGCCAATTGGGGAGGGGTGGCATTGACCCTTTCTGACCCCCACCCCGTAGAATTGTCACTGCCTCCCCATTTTTCAGTATCTCATGGGGAGAAATTCGCGAATGTTTTTACAGTTTGAGTTATATAAAAAATAATCCCTGAAAGTGTTCAATAAAAAAAAAAGAAAATGTTTTTTATTTATCAATTTTTTTCACTTTTTTGTAGCACTTTTACTTTTAGTTTAATAAATTTTAAAATCAGAATAACTGAAAAAGACCTAATTAACCATTTTAAGACATCAAACAGGCAAGAAAATAATAAAAAAAAATGATAAAAGCAATGCATTTAAGCAACATTTCATTAGTTTTTAATTTCTTTTTAAAAATCTCATGTAGTAAAAAATAAAATTCATTCTACTAAGTTTCATAAAACTAAAAGGGTATATAGGATGAAACATATTTTTTAAATGATTTTGTTATATAAGGCTGAAGGTAATTTTTTTTAAGTATGGACATAACTAATTTCTGAATTGTACTTTTGATCGTCCGTACTTTTTAAAATTTGGTGACAGAAAACTACTGTTTTGTTTAGTGTCTGCTCATGGACTATTCATTGTGCGTAAATAAATGTCATTTTCGATAAGCAAAAAGTAAGCGTTACATTTACTTACAAAAGTTAATTTAATCCTTAAATTTACTAATTTATTTTGAAACAAATCTTTGAGGCAAATATTGGATTTTTAAGAGTCTTTTTATTAGGTTGGTGCAAAAATAATGACGTAATAATGTCGTTTTTTGAGGTATTTTTAACGTCAAAAAACGACATTATTACGTCATTATTTTTGCACCAACCTAATAAATTTGTTGTTTTCTTTTCGTCTTGTGGTTGAGTGACGTGCCAATGTTTTAGAATATTTAGATTTTAGAATTATTTACATACATAAATTAATTTTTCTTTCTTTACGGATTAACTTTAGGTTATTATTACCTTTCAAATAAAAAGAAAATTTAACTTCAATGAAGATATTTTTTTTCAAATTATTTGAAAAGCGTTTTTCGTATTATTGTTTTTAGAACTTCCATGTGGTAGCTATTTTGACACACGGCCAACAGGTTGTTGAATATATAGAGTAGACACTGAAGAAGATATTTAAAATATTTTTAAAAATACCTAAATTAGCTATTAGTAATTAATCTGAAATGTAAAAGATTATTTATTATTAAATAATTTTCTCAAAGAAAGGAAATTAAAATCATTACGATAAAAATGAATCAAAAATTCAAAATGCGTGTGGAACCAAAACTGAAAAGAAAATTATTTTTATGCTTTTCTTTTAGTTCTCAACAAAAAAAAAATATTTTTTATGATTTATTAGTCATTTTATTTTTTAAATATCTTGTGTTTTTTTACTTCATTTTTAATTAATACACACCAATATATGTTGAAAAAATTTCCAATTGACAACTTTCATAAACTTTTTGTTTCGTTTCGGTCACTCCGGTTCGACATTTAAATCAATCTATCGCGCCATTTTCAACATGAAGTTTTCAAAACGTGAGCGTAACTTTGTTGAAATAGAATAATTTTTTTTATTGTGTCTTAAAATTTCTCAGAATATTGCATGGTTTTGTCTTCTCTCCCCCATTTTTTAATAGTATCCAGACTTATATAATTTAGTATTTCTGTAATAATTTTTTTTTGTTTTTAAAGAGACTGTACACAACACTCGTTGCCTCGAAGTCAAAACAAATGATTAAATAGTCGTAAAGAAGGTAAGTTAAAGTTAAAACCATCATTTGAGATTCATTATTGTTTAAAAAAGAATGAATAACAAATTCTTCTTATTGAATGATGACTTTTTCTGACCTAGACAGTGTATTGTAGAAGCTGAATATAAAAATCTGAACTCTCCTCTTTGCAATATTTTTTTTTTTTTTTTTTAGCAGCTAAAGTAATTTTCAGTTCACTTAAATTTTTTAGAGTCAACATACAATCAATTGAAATTTTAATTTATTCATTTAAAAATTGATTATGATTTTGTAAGGGATATTTTATTTATTGTACAGTGTGGTCCGAAAGTATTGTCACTCTTTCAAACGGCAAGAAAAAATATTTATGTAGGGGTGGTAAGATTTTCAGACTGTACAGTCTCGTTGGTGTGTTTTTATTTAATGAACTGGCATGGTCACAGGTGGGAAAGACGTTAAAATAAATGACTCGTACTGTAGAGGAGGGGCGTATTCGACATTTGTTAATTTTACGGCCATACGCGCTTCAAGGTTTTGTGCAGTTTTGATCAGCATTCTTTTTTATGGTCAGCCGTAAGGAATCGTAAATGAAGGACAATCTTACGCTTAAGTAAAAAATAATAAAGAATTACAGGAAATATCCACTTTTACGGAAACATCGTTGATTAAGCAAATATATGGATATAGATCCGACAGTATGAAGAAAAATATACGGAAAAAACAAACAAAAATCCTTATATGCAATTATGCTGTTTTAATGTTATTGTTAAAATAATCATAATGTCAACGTCGGACGTTTCGGTCTAATAAACCATCTTCAGAGCATATTCATAAAATATAATTAACATTATCAATTCAACATGACAGAGGATGGACATAAGAACAAGACTTATCCAAACAGATAACTGAAAGTTTTATGTAAATTAGCTATATTCGATTTGTTAGGTATTTTTCATTTTCTCATTTGTTATTGACAGTATTTTAGAATACATTGGTTGCAATGTTAAGTTTCCTAAGTTGAACAAAAATTGGAACTATTTTGTTTTATGCTTTGTTAACTCTCTTTTTCGTTGTTGCTTTTAGATCGCTTTTTTTCCAATCATTTTAAATGATAGCGAAATTCTGAGATTCAGAATCATTCTTATTTCATTTGAAAAATAAAGCTTGTAAAAGGGAATATTTTTAAACATACGACCAAAAATAAAATTATAAAATGCTTTTTGATTTGACAAAAACCTTAAAGATTTCACTATTAACATTAACAATAAATGTATTCCGCAGACAAATCTACGGTTTTTTTGTGCTACGTTAATTGCATGGTTACAAACTATATACCAAAATTGAGCTTGAAATATGTAATCGGCTTTTGTGAAATACTTGGAATAATTTGCAGTATAAAAATCAATTTTCGATTTTTTTTTTTTTTTTTTTTTTTTTTTTTTTTGGCTGAATACGCCCTCCACCTCTTCGGAACGCATATTGACGTGGAAAGTGGGTATTAAATTTTAATTTATAAGTAATTCATACTCGCTTTTCTTTTCAGTCTAAGAATTGCATATCTCCGGCAGATTCCCTAAAAAAATGAGCATACTTGATGAAAAAATGTCCCAAACTTAAAACAGAAAACTAAATAAAGTTTTGCCGTCAAAATCTTTATATTCGCAATTTAGAGGAAATACCAAAGGATAGATTATTAATTTTTTTTTTTTTTTTTTTTGGTTGGAAATTGTTGGCAAAATCAATAACTGTCGGAATTTTAATGAAATTTTCAAAACTTTTTTTACAAATATTTTGTAAAATATCTTTTTTTTTTTTTTTTTTTTTTTTTTTAACATGTTACCCTTCTCCCGCACTTATTTAATTTTATAAAATTAAAAACAATTCATTTTTGTAGAGCTTACATTTGGTTTAGGTCTGTCCCTTTTATCGCCCAAAAACGCATAGCATGAAGAAAAAAAAAAGACCCCAAACTTAATAAAAGCAAAATTTTATCGTGAAAAAGTTTATTATTAAGATTAAAGACCAAGGTATTTTTTCAATTACTTTTTGAAATTTTTTTTTCATTTGCAGCATGTTTTAAATTTAGGTTGAAATTATTATTATTATAATTATTATTATTATTATTATTCTAAATTAGGTAATAATTAGCATTACTTGTTTTTCACTGTTTTCAGTTGAAAAAAAAAACACATTGTGATTTGGAAAATCTTGCAAAAATCAAGTACTTGTTGGATTTTATTAATCAGCAGAACTTATTCACAAATGAATGAAATTATTTTAGAAGTGTTTGTCTTTTTGAAAGTCATGGTATAAATATTTTTTTTTTTTTTTTTTTTTGTTACACCCCTCGAATTTAATTTTATGAAAACTTCAAAAAATTATTTTTGCAACCTGAATTTTTTGCACAAGACTGAAGATTCTAAATCATCGATTTTTTTTTTTTTTTTTTTTTTTTTTTTTTGTCCAAACTTTTACCTCAATTGTAAAAATACAAAACCCAATAAAGCTAAGAAAATATTTAATTAAAAAAGCTTTTTATGACTTTTCTGAATAACATATACTAACGTAATTTTTATCTGAAAGAAAAAAAAAATTTTTGATGAAAAATGAATTTTTACAATCATTTTTCTTTTTTTTTTTTTTTTTCTATTTTAAATACACAATATGACAAAATGTTGTTATATATTTTAAAATTAAGTTTCTTTATGCAACCTTACGGAAATGACATATTATGTTCTCTACTTTTTAAAGATCATAAAATTATTAAAATCTGGCAACCGTTGATATTTTTAAAATAATTTTTTAACATTCCAAAATTGTATTTAAAATCGTCTCCAACAAAAGTATAGCTGCACAGCTTTGAAATAATGTCACATGAGGTAGACTTGTTTCTCTTGATAGAACAAGTTCTTTTTACTTCAGAAATTGCTTTGCATTCGTTCAATTAACAACACAGCAAAGTTTGAAATCAATTGCATAGCATTTCAATGTTAATTTTATTAATAAATAAAATGTGTATAAAACTCCCATGAGTGCCATATCACAAGTATTAATAAATAGAAAAAGTCTGCCTTAATAAAAAGAAATAAAATCTCATAATACAACTCAATTTAAAAAAATTTTGTTACTGTTTTATTTTTCCTGGTAAAATTTTTGATTTTTTTTTTTTTTTTTTTTTTTTTCATAATTTAAATGTTATTTTCAGTGCAGAAATTTTTCCTCAAACGTAAGGTTAAAAAAAAAAAAATTTGAAATGATTTTTTTTTTCTTTTTTTTTTTTTTTTAATTTACTAACCAGGTTCACTTAAAATTAGAACGAATTACATCACTTCTGCGCTACCGTATGATAAATTCCCCTGACGTAAATTGTCAATATATTGACGTACATCAATTAACGCCCCTCAAACACGCACCTAAGCAAGCACCACAGTTGGAAATATCTCTATTAAAAAATTTTCTGCTAAAAAATTAAGTAATGTTTGTTTCAAATTACATTAAGTATACTTTAATCATTTTAAATTTCCTAAGATAACAAAAGAAAAAGGTGTAACTGAATTTTACATGATTTTTGTTTGATACATTTAATTTTTGTTTACAAACTCTGGCAGAAATGGCCACTAAGATCGCATTTACAAAATTTTTTTTAATTTGAGAAAAACAAGATTTTTAAATAAAATTTTTAAAATTTATAGGAAGGATTAAAAAATCTGAAAAAATATTAAGAAAATACTTTGGTCTTCCCTCTTTAATACTAACATAAACATTTACAAGTTAAAAATATTTTTATCAATTTGGTGACCTTTTTCTTCAGGATATACCACTTTTTTTAGCGTTATATGGGACAGACCTACATTAGTTATAAGGACAAATCCTTGGAGAATTTAAATCATCAATTATTTATTTATTTTTTTTTGTCAAACAGGATCCACAGTTACAACTTGTTATATTCCGTGCTAATAGGAATATATACTTGAAAAACACAGTGGATAAAATAAGTAAAGGTTTATTGTAAAAACCAGTATAATAAGAATAAAGGTAACAGTTATGCATAGGTACCTCCATGAGATCACTAAAAAAAGAGCATAGTATGATGAAAAAGATGCCAAACTAGACGAAAACAAAATTTTATCATCTACATGTTATTATTAAGAGGAAAGATCAGAGTATTTTGGGGGTATTTTTTTTTTTTTTTTTTTTTTTTTTTTTTTTAATTGTTCCAAGTACATCCGAAAGTTTTGTTAAAAGTCTTGTTTTTTTTTTGGGGGGGGGGGGTTGAGTCAGCAAAATTGACAGATAATCATGTCAACCATTTCTTCCATTTTATAAAAAAAAATGAAAATCTGAGTTTGAAATTCTTTTAAAAATCAATTACAATTTTTTCATAACTAATTTTAAGAAAATTAGAAATTATAATGTTTATTTAAAATATTTTGAAACAAGCATTACTTGGTTTCTGTGCTGAAAAGATGTAGTTAAAAATAAATCAAACCGGGTCATAACATTTCGCGTCACTTGACAGGTGATGAGTGATGATTTCATCACATATTTACAGCTTACATGGGGAAAAGTTATTGTACAGAACAACAGAAGTGATATAATTATTTAGCTTTCAGTGAACAAATTATTTACAACGTTATTATTAAGGAAAACTTTGTTTACGATGCTTTATGGAAAATATAAAAAAAGACTGTTGAGAGTTAGATTAAATTTCATTAGAAAAGTATCTTAATTAATTTATAGGTACCTTTCTTATGAAATTTTATCAGAAGTGTACATAAAATACTATAATTTTATATACATTTATTACATTTTATTGTGTTATTTTTATTTCCATTCATTTTATTATTAATTTTGATATTTCATTTATGGAAAAATGTCATACCTGAGATTAATATAAAAATAAGATATAAATTTCATAAGATGATACTAATACTTGTAGGTGCTCATCTTGGTTCAAATTGAAAAATCAAATTAACTTCTCTACACGCATTTCGCAAAAATAAAGGCCTTATGGCGGAGAACAATGCTTAACTCAGATAACGCGACTTAATTGTATTCTTGCTGGTCTTCTATACTTTATAATTATAGCTGTATTATGAACACATTACATTTCTTAATTAGTGCGGGGCTTCTGATTGGTCGAAGTGATACAATTTACAATGCTGTAAAAAAAAAAAACTCTCATAAGGCCATTTACAAGACTGAATGTGGTTTTAAACTAATTTTATATTTTAACAACTTAAATGTAAAAATCTAAAATAAAGAAATAATTGTATTAAAAATTCATTTTTCATCAAAAAGTTTTTTGCTTTCAGAAAATATTGTCCATATTCATAAAAACAACTAAAAGCAAATAAAAGTAAGTAATATCTTTGTTCTATTGAGTTACAATTCAGAGCTGATTTTCAGGTAGTGTGGGTCCAATGAAAAAAAATACATGATTGGCTTTCCTCGAAGCCTTGTGCTTTTAACTATTGTAATTACTAAACTGGATTTGATCGAATTTCTAGCGTTTTTAAAAAATTAGTTGGGTTGGGTAATAAATATAAAAAAAATATTTTTGCCATGACTTTAAAAAAGACATAAGAATTTCCAGCATTTGTAAATAGTTTCTGAAAATTTCATTAACATCTGACAATTATTTTTTATTTTCATTTTTCCAAGATTTTCCAAATTAATGTCCATCATACAAAAACAAAACATGCTAAAAATTTATTTACTAGTTTTCCCTGATACAAAGAGAAACAAGGTTTTTTTTAATCAAAATTTAAAATGTTCTAAAAAGAAGGAAACTTTTTTTTTTTTTTTTTAAATGATTAAAAAATACTTTGTTCTTTCCTCTTAATAATAACATAAACATTTAGAGAAAAAAAATTTTGTTTTTGTCAAGTTTGGCATCTTTTTCATCTTGCTATGCTCTTTTTTAGTGATCTCATGATGGTACCTAAGTTATGAGCAAGGTCGTCACAAATCAATCCAGTAGTGAGTGCTACTATTGGAAGGTCGGTAGTTCTTGCGTAAGTCTGAGTCGTACTCAACAGATCTCAGCTAGACAATATTTACCAGCCTCCCCACAAGGTAGGATGTGGCAGAATGTCGAATTTAATGTGGGGCAATCCAAGCCCGTAGGCTCAACCAAAAATTCCCCCTAACTCCGCATAAACATGTTCGGGTCGATGTCCCCAGACAAGACTCTGCCCTTCAGCATATCCCCGTCCAGGTTTCTCTCTGCCCAAAGGCAGAGTTCAACACCAGTTAAGATCTGAGTAACAGATCCCAGCTAGTATATTTACTAACCTCCCCATGCAATCAGATGTGGCACAAGGCTGAATTTAATGTGGGGTATCCAAGCATGTAGGCTCAGCCAAAAATTCCCCATAGAACCCGTATAAAACAGGGTCAAGTAGCTGTTTCCTGAGACAAGACTCTGCCCTTTGACATAGCTTCGTCTGGGGATCCTGTCTATCCAGAGGCAGAGAATTTGATCAGCACAGCTGGAACAGATCCTAGCTAGATTATTTATTATTGTTAAATATACAATAAATGTGGCACATGGCTGAAGGGGAAGTGGGGAGAGACTGGTCTTCGCTAACTATCCTAGTCAATCACGACCATGACCCATTTATCCAATACAATTGATCCATTTACCATAAGAACTCATTCATCACCATTCAATCCTACATGTATCATAATACCACATACTCACAGGGGAAACCTACAAAACACCCCATGATATAAAAATCTTAAAATGACTAAATGCAAAAATATAAAAAAATTTCATGAAACATGAAATGTTGGGGAGGGAATGAACCCTGGAAACTAACTAAAATTTAACTAAAAACAAACAAAAAAAAAAACCAGACCTGTCCACCACTCAAAATAATCAGTGGTTGCTGTATTCTGCTGATAGGCAGAATCAAGTAGCACACTCACTAATGGAGTGGGAGGGGTTAAAAGAAATGACAGAATGGAGGGGGAAAAAATCAAAGTCTGACCCAGCCGAGGTGAAAAAGGGGTCCAAAAACAATCTGGGAAGGTTGGAAATCTTGACATGGATCATAACAAAAGAGTGCCAGGAGCAACACTTATTCACATTAACTAGGAAAACAAATTGTGTCTGGTTTAACTAGGGGGAGAGATCACAGGAAACCATGCCGTTGTGACCAAGTGGACTGGAAAAGGGAAGTTCTGATCTTCACCTTCAGCTGGTGCTAAAAGAATCTGACCAGATCCTGATAAGAATAACTTTCGTATCACAGGATTCTCTCCATCCACCACATTCAAATCACCATTCACACCACAGCTACCAGCGTTAAAAACATCATACGTTTCTCCCCAGAATACAGGGGCAACAGATTATCACACACATATGCAAGATTGATGAGTATGAGAATATCAGGAGCAATACGAGCCCTCAGCTCGCCAATGGCATCATCCCAGAAACGGTGCACCTGCACAATGGTAGAAGGCATGTGAAACAGTTTCTTCTAAGCCAAAGTCACAGCGATGTCAGTCAGGCAAATTCACCCAGCCCCATCTGAAGATCCTGTCATTGAGAGATAGCATATTCTGAATCGCCAGGTAAGCGAAAACTCAGGGTTACTGAGCTAATTTGCTGCTGGCGCCCAAGACCAGAAAGAGTGCAAATCGGCCAACAACAATCTGATCCGCCCACAGAGAGGATCCTTGCGACCCCCTCCACTAATTCATGATACAAGGCCATGAAAGGTCACTGGACTGTGGAAAGGCCCTCAAGACCGTTCAACACTCGCTGAGGAAAGTCGACAATTTCCCGGACATACGACAGCAATTAGCCCAGGAAATTGGAGGAGTGATAGTAAGGCTAGGGAAGGTATCCCTAATACTCCCCTCCAAAATTGAATCCTCAGTCAAAACGTTGTGTAGGAAAGCCAACCTCAAGGCATGTCAGTGACTCACCAAGTGTGGTATTTCCAGCCCCTCATGACACTGGACACAGCATTCTTTGCAGACCTTCTGCTTGCGCAAAGAGGGTGAACAATAAGTACTTGATTGCCTTCTGACAGTCCTTGCAAAAAGGATGTACTGCCAAATGATAAAGGGTAAGAGGAAAGACGTAAGTAGCACATGTTACAAATTCATGACGGTCGTCTTCGAGTATAGAATCCAGAGGTTGGCAGTGAATATTTCGGAGACAGTGGGAAAGCGTAGTTCAGGTTCGCGGTGGATATCGTAGCAAAGTAGCAGAGCGTAGTTCTTCCTTCTGTCATCTTCGCCTGGTCAAGTTGGCACTGGTCCTTCGGTAGGGTAAACAAAGATGGCCACCTTTATACACGACGGATACAAATGTTCTGCAGCTTCTGATTGGTTAAACTTCTATTGGTAGAGTATAAAGCGAGTTGAGTCATTTTGACTCGCTCACTAGTCACATAGTATACACAAAAAACCGTAACACCCCCCTTATTTTGGGTATATTATGGAATCTTCCTTCAAAATATTAGTAAAGTCAAATACTTTAATTCCGAAAAATTTTTTTCTTTTCTTTTTAAAGTTAATATTAATATGTAACAAATACTTTAGTATTCCAAATTTTTAATAATTTTTTTTTTTTTTTTTTTTTTTTTTTTTTAGCATTCATAAAATACATTTTATTTATTTATTTTTTTTTTTTTAAAGAAAATTAATATCCACAAAAATTAGTCATATCACTTTATCCACAGTTAAGTACTTCCGGGTTAATAAAACACGAACAACAATATTATAAGTTGGGTTGTGATCACAACAAAAAGTGGAAAGAATTGTTACTTCCCCCATAGCTGGGACCCATTAAAAGAGTTACTATCACTTCGGGTCAGAGTGATCCAGAGAATCACTAAAAAGTGAAAAATTGTCATTTTATCCATAACTGGGACCCATTAAAACAGTTACTATCACTCCGGGTCAGAGTGATCCTGAGAATCATTTAGAGGATTGGGCTAAAAGTAGGACTATTTACATTTATACCCCGAGACTAAGGATTCGCATTCATGCCAAAAACTGAACTGACGTTTCTTAAGACAATAACTAATGGATGCAGTTTTACGTCCTACCCAGGACTAATGAGGACCTAACAGGGACTTAATGGATGCAGTTTTACGTCTTTCCCAGGACCAATGAAGACCCAAGAAGTCAGCACCAAATATGGCAGAAGTGAAAAGCCCGTAATTTCAATTTCATAATTTGTTTTTGCAAATAAATCCGCCATATTATTTCCCCGATTGAACGTATTCAATTTGTACTGTTTTCTTTTCTACTTGGTCCCTAACAAACATATTATATATTGATATGCTTTGATCTTTGATGTATTATAATTCTTTTATCAGTAATTTAAGAAAAATAGCCTCTTGTGTTCCTTTTGACAATGCCATATATCCAGCTTCACAAGTAAAATGTGAAATCATTTGGCGTTTCTTCGATTTCCAGCTGATTATTGGGTTACCATTTGTTAGCTTAAAACAATAGCCTGTTATACTCTTATGGTCTGGTGAGTTGGCCCAATCAGCATCACAAAAATCCTTCCAATTTTAATGGTTTTTCTGATTGTTGAAATACTAGGCACCGACTCTTTAGATAACGTAATACTTGCTTAGCTATTGTTTAAATGCACAGTCCCTGGTTTATTTAAGTTTTGGGACAACTTAGTAACCGTGTAGCAGATATCTGGCTTGGTTGATGCCATCACGTAAATAAGACTTCCGACTAAAGTTCTGTATTCTTTCTCACACGCCGCTATACCATCTTCCTTATTCATAATTGTATTTAAATCCATTTCACATGGAGTAGTTTTTGTGTTACAATTTTGTATGCTAAATTTAAATAAGTCTTTCAATGTATCTAGATTGATTCATTATAATAATGTTGCCTTTAAATTCTAACTGTGTACCAAGAAACCATGATAGTCTGTCCAAATTGGTCATTTTAAACCTTATTTCTAGGTAATCCTTTTTTTTTTTTTAACAGAGCTGCCTCACACTTTGATGCAATTCACATATCGTCGACCCAAATAACCAGAATTACTAATATTTCATTATTCAATGTCCTCATGTACAGACATGGGTCACCTTGAGAGGATCGAAATTATTGTCCAATTAAATTAGAATGGATTAAATTATTCCATGTTCTTCCGCTCTGTTCGAGTCCATATTATGACTTTTTTTTAAAGTTTCCATACATAATTATCACCGATAATTAGGCCCCGAATATCAACCCTCTTCCTTCTGTTCAACCTCAATGTTGCTGCTACATGACACGAAAATGGATACGTTATCAGCATATGCGGAAACCTTGGCTCTAGCTCCACCAGGGACAGCAATTCCATGTAGGGCCAGACTGCTCACCCCGTTCTTTAGTTGGTGAAGAAGAGGCTCCAACACCAAAGTGTAAAGTAGGGGCAACAGTGAGAAATCCTGACGGACCAACCAAGACAGCACAAAAGTGTGCGACCACTTTCCATCACCAGTACCACAGCACTGGGGGAGCGATACTGGAGACTAATCCACTTGAAGTTCAGTTGGAATCCGGTGGACTGCAGGACAGCAGCCAGGTACCTATGATTAACCCTATCAAATGTCTTGGACTGATCCAAATTGATCGGCGCAGTCTCCTCATTGTCTTTTACACCCCCTAGGATCATGCGGATCAGATGCAGGTTGCTTTGAATTGCTCGTCCCCTCAAAGCACAATTTTGATCGGGTCCAAACAGACTCTCGGCAACTGACTGCATCAGGATGTTGTCCAAAATCTTTAACTCATGTTTAGCAGAGTTATAGGCCTATAATCATCTAATTCTTGCCCTTTTTCAACAGCATGACCACACCCCTGATGATCCGACTGTGGATGGCCCCCTGCCGAAACCAGTTGTTGAACACGGCAGTCAAAATCAGCACAAAGATGTGTGACAACCTCAAGTACAATTCATAGGGTTAATCATCAAGTCCCGGAGACTTGCCACTGCTGATCCTCTTCAATGTCAAGTAGACTTCGCCTTCCATGATCTCTCCCTCGCAGCTAGTTGCAGTCGGTGCAAGCTGAGGAAAGTCAGCCAAATAGCTGCGAAACTCATTGCCACTGAGACCAGGCTCCTTGGTAAATCAGCTCTCGAAATGCTACCGAAACATCTCATACATATCATCAGTCGACCTCAGAGTAACCCCTTCTCGGGTTTTGACCTCACGAATATAACAATTTGAACTTCAATGGATCTCTTCCTTGTGCAATTCTGTGCCCATGTACACAGCTTCATTAGACATCTTGTTTAACCTATGCCTAACTACCTGACCTTTGTAGTGCTCGCTAGTTGATCGCTCAAGAGCCTGCCTAGCTAAACTTATCTCATGGCAATATCAGCCACAATCAACCAGCCCTCTGCATTGACGTGGACAAAGTCCACCCTGGGTACATTTAACCAGCAAGGAAACACCTTTGGCCTGTTGGTCCCCGTATGCTGAATAGACAACAAAGTCGCTAGACAGCACACACGCTTTCAACTTCGCAAACAAAGTGTCTCCTGGATTGTAGCTCCATCTACACCGAAGGACAGTCTCTGGGATATGTTAACTTTAGAGCCCTATATAATGTGGGATGGAGAATAACAGGGCCCCTCCAGACACAAAACTTCTGCAATTTCCTCAATTCAGGTGATCCCACCATTCTAATGGCTGGGAAGGCCTCCTGAGCCTCCCAAAGATGGTCCCATACAGTTAATCCCCTCCCCACATCCCTAATCAGTTTTATGACACCTAGTCTTTCGGTAAAGGTCTTCTGCTGATGCCACACCGACCAAAGCCTGTCTGTCTACTTGAGATATTTTTTTCCCCTCTTGGGAATGGCCTTTTTTTTTTTTTTTTTTTTTTTTTTTTGTTAGTGATTCTTAGGAGGTAACTATGAAATCAAAATATCAAGTCACCTAATAAATTGTAGGTGGGGTGACTATACAGTGTTCATCTTTATATTTCTCAGGGCAGTGATGTTATTTGGGCATGCCCATCTATTCTACAGCAGTAATCTCTGACCTGATTTATAAAACTTATTTATTTCACTTACAAACACAAATCAGTTATTTTGTTTTTTTTTTACTTAAAAAATAGTGAATAAATTGTCACATTACTAATCTAAGTTTTGTCTGGCATAGAGAAGACCCATTGAAATAACATGCATGACTAGCTTGTACAATATCACTCTTAGCATAGCCTGGAACTATTATAGGACAGTAACCTGCTCTTAACCTTAATCCTGAACAACAGATATTCATATCAGTTGGGTATTATAAATTGTATAAGTCTATCATTTCTACATTATTTACTTTATTCAGACTATTGTCCTCGTCTTTGTCATCATATTTATTACAACGTTTTGGCCGTTGTATGCACCGGCCTTCTTCAGGTGGTTGGAATGTTAAACTGAACCCTTTATTTTGCTCACTGAGGTAGACTGTTCTAGTTCCACGTGCCATGTTTAATGGATGTCAGTTATCAGTTATCTCCTGTTTTCCACTACCTTAACCAGGTATTGAATTCGCACTCTTTGGATCCTGTCACTGGATCTAACTAACGCCTTTATCCACTGTGCCATGTGTCCTTGAGGACATCTGTGTAATATTAGAGAAAAAAAAATTTAAGGATTCTTTCAAATGAGTAACCTTATCTTTATTGTATTTATCTCAAAGTTTCAGTATCTGTCTAGTGTATAAATTCACTTCCTTTTCTGAACATTAAATTCACTCTCCGAGCAAGGTGTTGAAGATATGGAAAAATCAGTGTAGCAGTTAGGAGTTTAAATATCTTGGAAGCATATTAGAATGTGATAAAAGCCAAGTGTTAAGAACAGGCCTGTTTTTTTTTTTTGTTTTTAAATAGGATTCTTTTCAAAACTCCCTTAACGTTAATGAATACAACAGATATCTGAGCCACTAAAACTTTGTGATAAAAACGACAAAGACTAGGATGCTAGAAAAAGAATCAGTAAATGTTAACAAAAGCTCACCTTAAAAATTCAAACAGATCATTGATGAAACATTCCTTTGTTTCCAGTAATTTCTTCAAATTTATTAAGCAGATAAGAAATAAAGGCATGTATGTCTGAATTCCAAAGATGTCTCATTTTTTTATTTTTATTTATTTATTATTTTTTTTCTCTCTTAACAGTCATTCTTGTCTGTCCCTGGTTAGCTATCCTGATGACTGACCAGTATTGTGGATGTCATGAACACCAAGTTGCATTTGTGGCTAAGGTCAGCCTGGCTGAGCTGGATGAAAAAAGAAAACAAACTCTGTCCAAGTTGAATAACACTACAGGTAAGCTTAAATGTTTAAAAATTGTATAAAAATATATATTAAAGTTATAATTAGATAAATTGAAAAAAGGACAGCCTAACTTGGCGGTAAGAATGCTATTTTTGAGCTGTTTCCATTCTCCATTGGATAAAAAATTTATTGAATGCAATTTTCTTTTTATAAAATTGAGGAAAAAAGTTTTAAACTATTTTGTTTCTTTCGTTACAAACAAACCAGACTATTGGGTACTTCTCTGAGTGGAAGCAATGCCACTTTCATCTTCAAATGAATCACTACTGGACTAGTCATTGGGTTATCCTGCGTCAGACCCCATGCTGCTGGTATCTGAAGAATCATCTTATGCAGTCGATCTCGGGTCTACTAACAGCTCACTTTCTGTTGAATCACCTCCATCCATGTTCATGTAGAGAATACGATCCCCAAAGGGACACAAGTTCATCACATGACTGGGAATGATTGTACTGACTGCAAACTGTTAACCTTGGTTATGCAGCCCGTCTTGACCTTGGTTATGCAGCCCGTCTTGACCTTGGTTGTACACCTCCCTTGCAGAGTCTTAACCCAGACAATGTCGCCCATCTCATATGCTCCTCAAGTATTCCATGGTTGAGGCAGAGGCATTACATTAATGCCCAATACACAGACATGATAATTTTGTAGCATGTCTGCCGGCATTGTAGATGGTGAGAGGTTATTCTTAGGCGTGACATTATGCCATTAGACTGCTTCTGCATTCTAGTGGCAATAGTTTTAATGCTTCTGTCACTCCTTTTGACTATACCATTTCTAGTCTGTGTATAAACACATCAGAACTGAAGCTGTACACCAGTCACAGGAATTTTCTGAAGTGCCCATATGGTAAAGCTGTCGTTGTCAGTTAGGACTTCAGTCAATGAACCCTGCTCGGAAAAGGTTGATGTTAATTGGTTAGTAATAAATCGAGATGGACCACTGTCAATAAGGATTAGGAAGTGTTCACTGTCATAGTGTGTGATATCTATCGCTAACCTGCTCCAGTTGTTTTTCATTCCTAGCTTTCCTTTCTACCAGATTGGCAAGCTTCACAATTCTTAACGAATGACTTTGTGACGGTTGCTGATACTGAGGGGTCAACAGATCTGGCAAAATACAGTATCTTCTTCATATTTGGATGCCCACTTTGTTGGTGGATGTGAGCTATCAGACTCTCACTCAACTTTCTTACAGTGGCGCACTCCAATTGTACAGGTTTGGCTCCTTCCTTATGCAGCTCCAACCACCTCTGGGGCACTTTGGTGAGGCATCTGCTTGATTAGGCACAGATTTTATCAGCTTTACCTTCATTGTCAATGCATACTTGTTAAACAGTGCGCCAAGTGATTCCAACCTGTGTTGGAATGTGTCATGAAAAAATAAATGATTTTGTCTCTTTCTCTCCTGCTGTCGTAGCAACGGACACAGTCTCCACTTCTGAGACTGAAAACTACCCTCCTTCTCATTCCAGCCCTTTACATAGAGCTTGGTAACTCACCTATGCAAAACACCAACAAGCCAGTTACCAATCGCAGTTCCCGAGCCTGCCCACCTTCACTCGCTTTGGGGGTTTCAAGTTGACCGACCAACTCATTACACAACTGAAATCTTAACATCTCACTGGCTGCCATTGTTTTTAGACATACCTTCCCAGTCAGTGTGTCTGATATCCAGCGATGGATGCACACAGTCGGTAACCAGTTGCAAGGTTGTTATCTGCCTTTTTGATTTCTGATTGATGCCTTTTATTAGGTATCATAGATGAAAATTTCAAACAGGTACTAGGTGTTATCTGATTGCATCTTCTTAATCTACGTCATTAAAGAAACTTAGCAGTTTTTATTTCATCAAAATATCTCAAACCGTTTAATTTTGGCAGATTTATTTTTATTTTTACACATGTGCTCGACTTTTTTTTGTCTATTATGAATTAGGACAAAACACCATATTTGGACACCCTATATTTTAAAAAGCAATTAAGCACAACAGTTAAAATTATACTAGCTTGTTAGGTACACAACAAAGAAATTAATAATAAAATTACAGATAGTATCACTGCATATTTCTTAAATAAATTCAGTCTGAATATGCAAATTTTATAGATCAAACTCTCTGCAACGATGTGCAAATAACTCATGCCCTAAGGTTCGACATTTCATAAAATTGGAAATAAGACCCACATTCATCCAAAATTTCAAATATCACATTATGACTATACCAGTAACATGCCTAATTTTTTGGAGTGATAGAATGGATATCTTCTGGATTATTCCACTTCAAAATTGAAAAAAATTACTTTTTAACCCTTTATCACAAGGTATTTGAAAGGCTGATTTTAGACTGAAGAGGAGACTTGCTTGAATTGTGTTATAAAATGAATACTTCTTACACTAGAAACACCAAATTTCATATCTAGCCATGTCTGGGGGTGCTCTTTCCATTTATCATGGTTAAAATGACCTAAAATTAACAGATTAGAATGTATATGGAGCAGATGCTGAACAAGTACAGTCATGACTCAACATGTACAATTTCTGGACTGTAGAGAGAGAGAAGCTTAATACATGCCAAGCAATACCCACTAATGAACATAAGAAAACAACAGAAAACTTACCATATCATGAAGTGGTATTCAACTACTAAATTTGTAACTGAAATTATTAAAATAAAAATATTTTATCTGTCACAATTTGATCAAAAGGTTGAAGTTCTGACACCTGTTATTTCCGATCACTATGTAAGCGGTATGAAATCACCAAACTGTCTCAATTTTTAAACTGTAATGTTCCTTTCACATTATGCACATGAAAATAAACAACACAGACATAAAATTAATCAAATAAAGTTTATTTTGGAAATTTTCAGTAATGGTGGGCTGGGTGTTGGGATACCTCTTCACTGAGTAGTCAAAAGTAAATCTTGGCATAATCTTCATACAATCCCTCCAAATAATCTAATTCAGGCACTACCCAAGTTCTTCTAGTCTGACTAGATATGAGCCCATTTGTTACTTCCACACACAAAAGCTTACGACCCAGCGTTGGATCCAACAAAATACTGAGAGTCAATCCAACACTCTCACATCTTTTACCTATGAATCTCAAATTTGTTAACTCATGGTACAATGCAGGACAATCTGCTTTTGGACAACTCTGAACTTCTGTTACAACTTTCTCAATAAGGTGTACCCATCTGTTCTTAGAAAAGATTGGGAACAATTTATGTAGCCAAGTAATAGTAGAATCCCAGGTTTCCTGATACTTCTCTTTCAATGAATATATTTGAAGCAGCACCTTCTTGGAACATTCCACTTTAGACAAAGACATCTTCCTTCCATGTCCTTTTGTCATAAAACAACGTAACTGGTTCTGTACATCGTCATCTTCAAAAAGAAAAAAAAATGAATTTATAATCCTATCCCATGTTGCCAAAGTGCTACTTAGTCATCTACAAATTATTGTCTACATTTTCTTACTGAATTTGTGTTTATTTGCAGTTCATAAAAAATTTACACTAAATACAATCTGGGATAAATATAAATTTAGAGTCGTCCATACACCTGAATAACAAATAAGGAAGCACTAAAATATTTTCTCAAAACTGACATATTAAAATATTTTAGAATAAAATAAACATTCATAATCCGTATGAAATGAATATTACTAAGAAATAATAATAGATTAAGAAAATGAATATTAAATCATAAATTTGTATCTAGATAGCAATAAATTAAAACAAATCCATTCATTTGACTAGATAAAAAGTAAGAAAATTGTTTGAAGGAGTAACTTTAAACAAAATGTTACTTGGTAACTGAAATGCTGATAATTATTGTGAGAATACTGCAAAAACATAGGACATTCTAGAATTTTTTTTTTTTTTTTTTGTAGAATGTTTCTTATTTCATTCTTTGAATAATACGAACATTTTTCGATCAATAAGTCCTACGCTTTTTTTTTTTTTTTTTTGTGATCTTGAATCTGTACGTAAAGTAAACAACAATTTTTGCTTCATGTTTTTTATGACGAAAACAGTTTTTAAATCACATTTACATTTTACATATCATAGAAAATTAATTAAAACAAATTCTTACTGGTTTCCTTGAAAATTTCATCCATAAGAAAACATGCTGGTCGATTCTTGGGTGTCCGTGTTGTCACTGTGTATTGACTGGAGTTGAAATGATGGCCAAGCGAGTCGCACATGATTATACATAATCACACACACGCAAAATGGAGCTATCATTTCACATTTGATTTTGATTTAGTTTCATACATTATTAAATGAGCGTTTTAATGATATTTTGTTTTTATTTTTACAAGAAGCATTTGAATTTTACGATCAAACTTTTCATTTGAATTGTTTACAAACTTCTTATTAACATTAAAAAATATAATATATATGAAAACGATGGTTAGAATGTTAACTTTCGAACTAACATGTTACCAAAATTGTAATAAACCCTGCAGAGTGTGCATATTACAAAATTTGTGGAAGTCTAAAGTGCCGTCAGTGAAAAAAAATGGTGAAAATTTTGCAAAATCACCAAAATGTCTCCATTTTCAAACTGTTCCTCGCACACTGTAGTACATATAAAAATAAATAAGATAGAAACAATGTTCATGAAATAAGCTTTTATTTGGTATGCATTATGTTTTTATGGAGATATTGAATGAAATAACATGGCAAGTTGAATATATGCCTTATTTAGTGTTTAGTTAAGAGTTTCATTGGCTATAAGCTGAGTGCTGGGATACCTACTTTTATCATTGTGGCAAGTTCTGCTAAATTAATATGCTTAGCATCCCTCTGCTGGATGCAACAAAACAAGCATCCCCAACAATGCCTCTTTATGCTGCACAGCTCGCATACCGACTTGACATTCTCAGTTCACTCCACTAAATTCAGCAAATAAGAAATTACAAACACTATGATTTATCATCTAAATATTTCATGTAGATTGGGACAGAATCTCTCTCAGCTAAGTATAGGAAACGGGTCAGATTTAAATGCCCTTGCCATATGGTGTTTAAACTCATCTTCAACTTTTTTTTGCTATGAAGTTTTAACTCGGCGAAAAATATTTTATGTCTTGAAACTTTGCATAAATAATTATTGAAAACTAAAAGATTATTTTTATAAATTGGTATCCCAAAGTAAAATTTTGTTTTCAATATATCTGTAAGTCTAATACAGATATAGAGATATTGGCAAAACATAAAAAATGATACTAAATTTATCTTGGTAGTTCAGTTAGCCACAGTTAATAACCATTCAAGATTTCTCAATTTTCCATCTTGTGTGCTATTGTACCAGAAGTCAATTTCAACTGGAGATACAGTCTTCAGACAAGTTAAAAATCATTATAAATGTAATATATAGGTTGTCTATAAGTAAAAGAAATATAATACTAATGGAATCAATAATTATTGCATCAAACCAGAGTAATCTTCAAGAAAAATTGCATTCTCAAAAATGAAATAGCTAAGACATGACAGAAAAGGTCACATTTGATTGTTCATCTTAGTTTCATTTCAACAGGTAATGCCTTGCAACTTCTTGCTATGATTCATAGCACAACAAAGATGAAGCTAATTATTATTTTTATATTTTTTTATTTGTTTTTTTCTGTTTTCATTAAATCAAAATGCATATTTATACCGTGTAAAAACAACCTGAAGCACAATTTGACAGGTGTGCAAAAACAGGTCAAAAGTATACCATACTGAACCTGCCATGAAAAAAAATATCCATTGTAGGTACATTTTCTCATTTAATTTTGGAAATTATGCAATTTGTAATTTGTCATAAAAGAGTGCAGTAATGACTACAAAATTTAGAAATTGGCTTCATGAAATAAATCATTGGTTCGTTCTTTAAACAAATGCTTATTGTAAAGCTTTAAACTCCTCTTTAAATTGAAAAAAAAAATGCAAACACATTGGAACTGATGAAAAAGCCTTTCTGGACAGTTGGAATGATCTTCCTGTGTTTTCTTTTCTAATGGTGATTTGTTATCTGAATTTGTTCATAAAATATTCCTGGAACATTCCATATCCTATCATCACTTAGATCATTAGAAGTGGTTCTTCTACATAACAAATGCTAGAGTTGTTTGAATATTCACATTCCCAAAATGCCTTTACTTTTCCTCTTTAGAACTGGAGATGAAGTTCCATTAAAAGTTCTATAACTGTAATTCCCTTCATCACAGTTTTTACTTTATCTGCATATATTGCAAGCAATTGTGAATCTTCTTCAGCCTGTTTCTCTCAATTAAAAGAAAACTACTACTCAATTTTGCATGAAATGAATGTAGTATACCCTCTTTTTGATGTACGTTGAGTTGTATGTGCACAGATATATGAAACCAACTGATTACTAAAGGCAAGATATTGCTCTACAAGGTGTAAATGTCTTTCTTTTTCTTTTTTTAAAGTTGACTTTCTCTGGTACTTCATCTACTAATGTTTTCAAATTTTTTTTTTTTTTTTTTTTTTTTTTTTGTGAAAGACAACTTCTATGGTTAGCCCACCCTGCAGAGTGGAAGAGAATAAGATTTTAGTAAGGAGAAATGGCAATAAAAGAACAGGATTCAAGAAGACAGAAAATGGTGATTGACATTGTATTCAAATTTTTGATGATTGCAAGTTGCAGGGAAGTAAGAAACTGGGAAAGTGTTTTGGAAGGGAGAAGCACATGTAAAAACTGTTAGAATAGAACTTATGGTAAGATCTAACTATTTCAAAAATAAAACTGGACCTAGTAGCCAATTTAAAAGTATGCTTAAATTCATGCAGTTGATGTACAAAGGAAACTGTCATAGCAATGGGAAAGTGACTGCAGTCAAGATGCAAGGTCTAAACTGATAACATGACAGACCCTTCCTTTGCGTAGAATATCAAATCAAAATATATAACTAAAGCACTATACCAGATATGGCAGATTTATAAATGTGCAAGATACAAATTTAGTAATACATTATTTCTGGTGAAGAGAATATTTTTGTGGTTAAATTTAGTAAATTGATTCTACTACCCCCACCCATTTCAAATTTTAAAAGGCTTTTGTTATTTTGGATAATAATTATTTTATATGAAATAAAGCTTCTGTCTGAATTTCTGGGAATAGTTATCATTATTTACTATGCAGACTATTGTCCTAATCTTTATTGTATATATAACAAAACTTTGGCCATTGTGCCCTCCAGACTTCATCAGGTGTATGCCTATCCAGGTAACCTACAAGGAATTCTGAACTGACCCCTTTATTAAATTTACAGAGGGTAGACTGTTCTTTTTTCACTGCCCATATTTAGGAATATCTTGCCTAGTTCTTATTCTTAGTATTGCTCAGTTATTGCTCACCCTGTTTTCACTGAGTCAAGTACACATTCCAGGGATTGAACTAACATACTATGGATCCAAATTCATGAACCAACCATAGCTTAACATATGTGCTGATTCTTTCAAATGCTTAACTCTCCAGTGTTCTTCCATGTTCAATATTTTCACTTCATTCCACCAATACATGATCAGCCAGACCTGATTTCATTCTCTTACCCCCTCACTACAGATTTTCAATGTTCCTCCAGGTTTACTTTTAGGTGACAGTTTATATTCTTTGCTGCAACTGTAAGGAATAGAGTATGTTCTTCCCCCATGTTAGGCTTTACTCAGCAGAGATTTCTCTGTAGAATGGAGCTGCTTCTGAATATTTTCCTGATGTATGGACCACAGATCTGAGTCTTTTCTGATAAGCCATTGATTCCAACAGACTGTTGGAATTTTCTGGTCTTCCTCCTTGAAATGAAAGTTTTTTTTTTTTTTTTTTTTTTTTTTTTTTGAAAAGTATATTTTGTCTTCAAAAATCAGAAACTGGAGAAAAAAACCTGAAAGAAAAAAGTATTAATTTGTTTAAAATTGACAAATTTCATGATGGTGAACTTCATAATCTGTTATGATGACAGATGGACAAAATATTCCTATTTAAAATAAATTGGTTTTGTCTCAATGTATTTAATTACTGGAAAAAATTTAGTGAGGTTTTTTTTTCTTCTTCCTTTTATTTATGTAACCTATTAATTAAAAAGGGTTTTGTAAACATTTGCACGTGTGTTCAAGCAACATCACTTGTGATGTTGCTCAGCCATGCCTCACTAAAATTTCTGTTATTACACACTATTGTATCAGTCAGTGCTTACACTATCATTGGGTATAATTTTTTATTTGTTATTTTTACTGGTGAATCTGAACAAGCTTGATTATGAATGCTTATCATTTTGTAACAAAGGCTGGATTTGGCATTTTCCTAGATAAAATTTTTACGCTTCTTTTAATGACGCAAATTTTAAACATACCAGATGAAAGTCACACTGAATAATATGCTCAAATATAATTACTGATTAAATGATTCTTGTCTATCTGTTCTGTTATTAACACAAAGGATGAAAGTAATCTATGATAAAATGGTTTTTAGAATTATTTCAGGTCAGCATCATAGAAAACAATTCTTGGATTGAACTGACTCTAGGAAATTTAGATTTTAATCTTTTGTATGTTTCAGATAATATAAAACATGTTTTGCTTCAGTTAAATGGGTTATAGTTAGATTTGCTTGGTGTTATAACTTTGTTATAATGCACATCTGGTTGAGTAAATGACATGACATAGATTAACCCTTAAACTATTTTTCTGTCCAATTTATCATTGTTCAATTAGCACAGCTTATTTATTTCTATTTCACAGAGTGGATCTGGATTTACAATTTTGTATAACAAATTTGGTTATCAGTTTTTCTAAATGTCGACTTGTTTATTCTAATATAACATTGCCTTTATATATAAATTGTAATATAATATATAAGAGAGATTTAACATTGCCTTTATATATAAATAATCTAAATATATAAATTGTATTCCAGTAACCAAACATTTTCTCCTCACTGCTTCATTTTCAATGTCAGTACTTTTTCATATCATTGAATGGAGAAATACAGTTTGTTGCAATATTATCATCAACCCAAATAATAATAATAATCATTTTTACTTTTAGTCTGTTTTAGTGTTTCCCAATGATTTTTACTTCAAGTCACACTTGTAGAATAACTAAAACTCTGGGACACATTTTAAATTTTAATACAAAATTCTATTTCATGTGGAATAAGTAATTTATTCTTTGTATGTGCACATGTATATTCTTCTGTATATTCTTGAAATTGCATTTTCCAATATAGGATATTGAAAATAATGTTATATATATTTGTGATTTTCCAAATTAGTGAAGGAACTAGAGAATAGTTCGATTTACAATTTATTTAAAAAGCATTAGATATTTCAATATAGTCACTGAAGGATTTTTATATTATTACTTAAAAAAGAATATATATATAAGTTCAGATCTTATGAATGTGATTTCAATCTCTAAATTTACAAGTTCATAATGTTTATCAGCTTATAATTTTTATAAGAACAAAAAAATTCATAAATTACTCTTCTGTTGACTTGTAATGCACCTGGCTACCTTTCAGGGTGCATTATTTTGCCTTGGTGCAATAGTTGAGAAACACTGGTCTATTTAGTAAAGATATAAGGATTGGCAGTTGAATGGACAAAGTTATGATTAACCAGATAGGAATGCAATACAATATTTCAATTCTGTCTGCTTTGTTTTTGACTGTATAATGACTTTTTTAATGTACATAATAGTTTTTCACTGTTTTTTTTTTTTTTTTTACCATTAATTGCAAATCTTGCTTGTTCCACATACAGTTTACACTCTATTGGAGCATTAAAATAAGCACTTTTAACATCCATCTGGGGAATAAACAAACTATACTGAACAGTAAATTGCATTAACACTTTAATGGTTATAATGTAAATGTCCCAATAATCAATGCCAGATATTTAGTAATATATCTTTGCAACAAAACCTGCCTTAGAATTGTCCTTGCTTGTCTTCTGGTAAATTTATATATATTGTTTTCCCTTAGCATGTTTAATTCTTTTTATATGGCTTCTTGCCAATGGTTAATGTCTGGCCTACATTAACTAATGGCTAACTAAAGTCTATGGTCTGTTTTCCACTATAATGAATGTTACTCTGATGTATCAATTTAATGATTCCTACTTAGCTAGCAATCAATACCACCTTCATCAGTACAGTCACTTTCAGTACAAATATAACATTTTTAACTGATCAACAATTTTACTTTCTTTTCTATATTCTGAAGATCTTGACATTGATTAGCATCTGTTTTTTGGTGATCTACACATTGGTCTATAATATAAAAAAAAATGCAATTCAATTAATGCATGACACAAAACAGGAGACTTGCACAATTCTAATTCAATAACCTGTTTTTAGTTAAGCACATTACTCAAAGTATCTATATCAGTTTTGAATTCAGATTTGTTTTTCTCCTAGAATGGTTTCTAACCACAGTTATACAGCTCAGTTTGCACTGTTATTTAACCCATAGCTGAGGGAGAAGAGATGGATTCATACCTTTCTCAAGGGTCTTTGTACATAAATTGGAACTCAATTCAAATTCTGCTCTCCAGTTTTTCATTCCATGCTGCTATTCATTACACAAGCCATGATTGGTCATTGCATTGTTGTCACCTTCATACTGTCTTGTCCTATTCAAAGTCATGGCACTACCTATTAGACTGATGTGAGTCATTACATTTTCTTGTCACCACCCTTCTTGTCACCAAACATTTTTCAGAGGGCCAAATAATTGAGAGAATGACGAGCACAGGCCGGCTAAACATTTTGTTCAATACACTGAATGCTCAAAAAATAAAGGCAACAAACGTACTTATTTACTAAAAAGTTATCTAAGAAGGCAACAATAGCAATATTGTGACCTCTGATCTAGATTGTGATCTGTACTGAAGTGGGCTTGAACAGAAACAAGATTTCTGTTGTTTCATTATCACCATTACTTCCTCTGTCTCCTCAATACATTCAGGTTTTATAATTATTTCATTGACTGGTACTGATGGTGATGGTTTAGCAATTTCATTCCCATCAATCACTGCTTCAAGGTTACTCGTGAACTTCACAAGCTCTTTCATTTTTAGTAAATATGTAAGGTATGCCACACTACCTTTTTGTCATGTTACTAATATTTGGTTTAATACCAGGGAATAGTTTAAGCCATTTGTCCTGTTCTGGGAGAGTAACATTTATTTCAAATAGGAGATATGATAGCATGTATTCACAACAGTTTTGCTAATCTCAGTCTGAGTAATAGCTATCTTGCTGTTTCAAATAGAGATCTCTAAAGTATTTTCCAAAACGTCCTTTGAACAGCAAGCAAACTTTTCAAGCTTAATATAGTTCTTAATGAAAATGGATTCAAACTCTTTACATATAAATTTATATATTGTTCTCACTTCTAAGACATGACACTGATGCAGCTAAATATTTCTTGGTGATTTGTTTGAGACAAATCTTGATCGAACCCGAATAATCGTTCACAAAATTCAGACTGTATTTAAAAACATCTTTAACAATAGGGACTATCAAATCAGTTAAATCACAATTCTCTGCTTCTGATAATGAAGTCACATTTTTATGTAGTGTCTATCATTTTTCCTTCAGGACTAATTTCACTGAAAATTGTTTTTTGGTAATTTTCACACTTTCATATTTTAAAGCTTAATTATGTCTTCCATATTACAATGAGCTAAAATTTTGTACCATTTTGTACCATTTTTTTTTTTTTTTTTTTTTTTTTTTTATCATTTTGTATGATAAAGGATTCCAATTAGTTTTTTTTTTTTTTTTTTTTTTTTTATTATATTAAATCTTTTACACATTAATTCATCAAGATTTACCCAAATTTAACAGAAGTATTAGGTTGGAAGTGCTTGTACAGAAAAATATCCTGTTTGAATGATGGAATAAAAAGTTTCTTTCAGGATACAAGATATATAAATCATATTTATCAAACAAACATGGGCATTATAGTTTTTCAAAGCAAGATTATTTGTTCTTCTATTATCTGACAATAAAGTGGTTTTGGGCGATTAAAATTTATGAATTTCAATTGTTCATAATGGCACATGTTGTCACTCTACAGTCAACCAACATACCATTTATATTATATACAGTATCTGTGCCCTGGAAAATACAAAAAAAAAACATTTAATTTCAGATTAGTGGCCAATATTTTAAACAAAATATTTTTACTTCATTACTTTTAGTTATATATCTTTGATATTTGTAACCAATTTCTTAATTTTAAGTTAAACCATTTTATTTCCATTTCAGTTTCATTCATGATTGTTTTGTCACAATCTACTGAATGCTAAACTTTTTCCTTTTGACTGACGACCGTTGTAAAAAGCTTGAACTCCAAGAGATAGTGTTTTAAAACAATTGCAATCAACAGGCTGTCACTAACTCTCCTAACATTTTTTAAAAAGTGGCAACATTTTCTTATAGAATCAATTATGCTTTCTGCAGTGATGCATGCTATATTAGTTCAATATGAGGGAAGCATTCTGTGCAAACGGTTATGACAAGGAAACGCACACTTGAAACCTTTTTGTTCAATTTGAACCATTTGAGAGAGTTTGGCTTGTGGGGCTTTGGAGAGGCTAGATGGTTATTTCTAAAAAAATTCCTGCACATATTGGACATGATACATTGGTGTTGCTCCAATGTAAATATCAATAGTCAAATGAATCTTCCTACACTGTAGACTAAGTTCAATAGCTACAGAACAGGCACTCGCTGACATTGATATATTGTAAGGGTTATAATGGCAGACCATACAACACTAGCAGCATAGATCAGAACAAATATGACTTCAGGAATGTTAATATGGACTATTTGAATTGTTTACTTGCAGCAGGACAAAGGTCATGTGTCCCTCTAGTCAGTCTTTCATTTATGCCACTATACCATCATGGTAGTGTCAAATGGTACTTTGTCATGTCCAGTGAAGAGAACCGGTTCAACCATCATTCAAGTGATCCTCATTTGTGATGACCTGGGAGCAACATTTTTTCGGAGTGTATTTGTTCAAAACATAGTAGCCCGACCCCTGACATTATGGTGTGTAATATCATAAGTTACAAATCACACTCACCTTTGGTGTTTATAGGGGTAATGCTAAAAAACACTGTACATCCATATATTATTCAACTTATTCTGCTGCCATACATGTAAAAGAACTGCAATATGCTGTTCCAGCAGGATAATTCCTGCCCATCTGATGTCTATGCTACTCTGCAAGCTTTGCCAAATATTTGACAACTTCTCTGGCCAACACATTTGCCAGATCTGTCACCACTGAACACTTATGGGACAGTTGATTCATCCTGTTAACCAACCATCAAATTATTAGAATCAGAGTTGAATGGCACATTAAATTGAACATACCTTAAAAAGAACATTATTGAATGTGGTATATTTTAAAATGTTCCAGCTTCCATACATTTGGCAAAAGATAACATTTTATTAAAAAAAAAAAATCTTCAAAAGTTTAATATCAGTTTAGAAATATTAGAAATTTCTTTTTGACTTTATCATGGTTTTTAGCAATGTTTAATTTTACTTTTCAAAAATATGCTTAATGAAAAGCAATCTTTTTAGAGAAAACAAGGTAAACATTTTCAGAATACAAAACTAATTTTTTTAATTCTAAACAAAGTAAAATATGACAGATGCAAAAATATTTGTGCAATTTAAGAAGGTACTGTGAATGATGAAATGCATCAAAAGTGGTTCTTGAAGTTGATCTCTCATTGGACATTGCTCCAGAGTTAGTTATCAGTTGGGACAGTGTTCATATAAAGACATTACTTGAGAATAAGGGGAGTGGAAATATACAAATCAAGTATTGAAAATCATTTGCAATATCTTATGTGGAAGCCATGCATTGAGCAACTAAGTTATGAAAAAAAAAAAAAAAAAAAAAAAAAAGTCTATTGCACAATATTTATGTGCAACTTACATCTTAAATATTATGAACATGTTCTATTTTCAAGTAGATTGTGATAGGTGATGAAATAAGACTTTACAAAAAGCCTAGACTACAAGAGATCACTAGACAAGCAAAATGAAACACAGAAAGTATTAATGTGATTTATTTTTTATTTAGCTCCAAGCATGGTGATAAATTTACTAAGATACAAGGAGTGACAGAGTGAAAGAAACTGAGAAAATGTTATTAAGGAGAAAGGACAATAAAAGAACTGATTTCAAGATGGTGATTGACATTGCATTTTATTTTTTGAAGACAGGAAAGCAAGAGTTTGACAAGTAAAAGAAACTTACCATAGATTTATGGTTACATCTAGCAATTTCAGTGGTGAAATAATGAGACCTATCTGTTAATCTAGTACTGCACCTTGTGAAGTCAAAGTGCCAAAGAAGAAAGCTCATCAGAACAACTTGTGATAATTTTTATAACAAAAAGTACATAGAGCCCTTGTGCAGGGAAATTTGTCCAGGCTTTCCCGCATCAAAGGGTTGAGATTAAAAAATTGCGACAAAACACAAGTAAAAACAGAAAGATTAGAGCAGACAAACTCTCTCTTTTAGGCATGGACGAATAAAGAAAAAAACTCCTGCTTGGTGTGTAACACTAAAAGAAGAAAGTGTTTATTTACATATACAGAAAAAAGGGTAAAAGGAGTGAAAGAAAAGGAAAAGAAAATGTCTTTTAAGGGAAGAGAAAATGTTCATAACAGAAAAAGAGGTTTGGTCAAAATATTTCTGTGTGTCTAAAAAGTTCTTTAAGCAAGTAGAATTTTGTTAAGGTTTAGAAATGCTCACAGTTCTTGTAGAGTAGGCACATTGTTGGTAGATATAGGAATCTTGCAGTTGAGCGAGTTCATAGGTCGGCGAGAAAGTCTGGTAGATGTAAGGAAGGCAGCTTTCAAATGGTTTTTAGTAGTGGGTTGACGGTCAGTCTTTCCAGCCCAGCAGGAATTTCTTCTTTGGTTGAAAGTGGTTCTGAAGTTGACTGGTGCTTTCTATCATCGACTTTACAGACAGAGGGCCAAATTCTCACTGCCTAGTAAGCATAGATTCTCCAAATTTATGGAGATTTGGGAGGCTCAGAAGGTTCCGGGACTTTTCCTCCAAAATCGTGATACAAATTTCTTGGCTCCTCCATTTGTCAGAAAACAAATTCTTATCTCTGATCAGAATCAAGGCTTTGGGAGCCGGTTTTGCAATTAATGAAAACAGGTTGGAGTGAACAAGCTGTGAGGTTTCCCCCAGACGTTATGGCACCCTGGAAAGAATAATGGTGGTGGAATTCCTTTTGATATTTTCTAGCTCTTTCGTTAGTCAGAAAATATATTCTTATCTCTGATAAGAATCAAGGCTTTCGGAGCCGGTTTTGAAAGTAAAAAGAGGTTGGAGTGAGGATAGAAAAATAGCAAGAATGTGAAAATATTGTTCTCAAATTAAATTCCAACACTTGGTGACATTTACATTAATGTAAAAGAATCTTGAAGAGGTGTCCATTCGAGACAATTTTTATTTTGTGATTTAATGAAAAAGATTAATCAAATCAAAATTTCAGCTTGTGAAGAAGACCAGCATGCCAAAGCCTGTCAAACACCTTTGAAATATCAAAAGCAACTGCCCAAGATTCACCATTCATATCTAAAGTTTGATACTCTTTCAGCATTAACCATTGACACATCACTATTTGACCTAGAGAAACAAAAACCATATTGTTTGTCTGAAAGAAGACCCTGTGATTTGAATGGTTGGATTGGAAGTGAGTCCTTAACTATGAACTCTTAACAATTGATCCAAAACAAATGCTCATTCCCATGTGACTAATTGAAAACTATAATATGAACCTGCTTTGATGGCAAATTGTTAGTTTGTATGGGAAGTTTTCATTTACACACAACCTTCCTCAGATATTGCAACTTCAAATAACCATTTATTCTGGCTTTTAAAGAATTTTCTCAGAAAAATTTAACTTTGGAAAACTGCAAAAACTGTCTAGAAATGCATTTCTTTGCATAAAACAATAAAAACTTAAAGGATTGAATTATGACATTGCCTGAAAGATGGTACAAGGAAACAAAATGATAAATATGTGATTCGGTATAGGTAAAGATTTTTTAAAAAAGGTCTTTTATTTTTTAATTAAACTGAACAAGCTTTTTGACCATCAAATCGAAAAAAAACAAAAAAAAACGTATATTTCAGTTTTGAGAAAGTGCAAAGAACCTTGTTTGGATTACATGGATATCGTTAGAATTTTTATCAAGCATTATATGTATAAAGGATTAGGAATATTAAAATTTTAATTTATAGTAGTTTATATTTTTCAGCTATGTAAAGTTTTATTATGCAAAATGTGTAAAGGGTTTAAGACACTGTATGGTAGATGTAAATGTATACTTTTTATTTAAAGGAGTCAAAAGGATTTTACTACATAATTATGACTGGGCTCAAACATTATATCACATAAGATCATAGATTTTTCTGTCTTTTTTTATACATATATTCCTGAATTTTGTAAAATTAACAATGAAAAATGTATCCTTCTAAATTTTATGAAAGTTTATTTTTGTCTTTCTGAATCCCAATCCAAGCAAAAAAAAAAAAAAGCTTTTCAATTTATTAGATTCTTATACCATTATGGCTTTTCATACATCAAGGAAATGGATAAGTAGCTTTTATTCACTGTGTATACATATGAGTCTGAAGTTAACATGTAGCTGAAATTCTAAATATTTTATTTTTACAAATATTATTGATTTACTGACTGTAAATTCCTCACACAATTCAATTTCTTTATCTTGGAATTATATACTTATATTATTCTTGTTTTCTTTTTTTTATATATATATATATATTTTGTTATCAGGTTGCATTTGTTCTCTGTGGTTTTTTCAAACTTCACTGAAAAAACTCCTTGAAAAGACACCCCAGAATAGAAAAAAGAATACCTGTGGATTTTCATCTCTCTCTCTACATGCAAGTAGTTTCACACCAAACACCTGGCATTCTCCAGTTCAGCTCAAAGATACTCCTTTACAAGGTAAGTTCTTATTGGAACAGATAAAATAATACTTCAGTAAATAATGGGTTTTTTTTCTTTAAATCTGCTTATTTTTTAGTTTTCAACAATTTTGCTCTTTTTTTTTTTTTTTTTTTTTTTTTTTTTTATATATATATCAAAATGAGACCCAGTGCAAATGCATTTGATTCAAATTAATCTCAGTCATAACTTAAACAGTTACAACAGAAATAGAAAGGGGTGTAATTTGCTATTACTTATCTTTTAAGCCTACAACTAATCTATTTTCAACTCGGTATCTATGTTGATGAACATAACTATTTACTCCTGTCTTAATAGTAAGTCTGACTTGTTCATTAAGGTCAAATTGGCAGCTGATCTCAAAAATTACCTACAATCTGTTAACTGGGGCAAGAAATGGCTTGTTAATTTTAATGCTTCCAAAATGAAAATGCTCTCTTTTAACAATCTGAGAGAACCTTTTTTACCTTCCATTAATATGGCTGATGATAACCTTCAGGGGAATGACTCCTTGTACCTTCTCAGACTAACATTTTCCATTGACATAAAGTAGAAAGATTATATTGAATCAATAGGTCTGCTGCAAAAGTTGGTTCACTGTGTAGTGCTAGACAATTTTTCTTGCTAGAATCTATCTTATAAGCCTGTCATTTGTCCATGTTTTGAATATTGTTGCCACATCTAGTCTGGTTCTTCTGTTATATATTTAGAGATTCTTGATAAAACCCAAAGAGAAATCTACATTGTTATTGGTCCTGACATGGCATCTTAGCTTCTGTCACTTTCCCACCACTATAACATAGCTTCCCTCTGCCTTTTCTATAAATACTTTCATGGTAATTATTCTCATAAACTTTCCTTGATGGAATTCTTCTATGAATTTAAGTGTAGTACTAGATTGGCAGCAAGGTCTCATCATTTTACAGTTGAAATGGCTCAGTGTAATCTAAGTTCTATGCTAAGAGTTTCTTCTCTTGCACTTCTCACTTGTGGAATTGTCCTCCAGTCACTTACTTTCCAGTCAACTTTATTCTTCAAAAATTGAAATGCAGTGTCTGTTGTTATCTTCTGTCTTTTTAATTCCTGTTCATTTATTGTCCTCTTTTCTTTAATAGTGATTTTTTTTTCTTCTTATATTCTCCCACACTCTTAGTGGCTTTACTGCTTTGCTTGGAGTGAAATGATTTTAAAAAAAAATAAATAAATAAATCTTATTTTGAATCTTTGATTTTATCACCCAAACCAGTGAACATTGTTATAAATGTTCTTATCTAATTGTTAATACTTGTGAATTGTCTGAAATGTTTATAATTGTAGTTTTTTCATTATTTAATTTTCATAGGTTTTGTCATTTACTTGTATAAATTGGGAAGAAAATAATTTGTACTTTTCGTTATAAATTATTATTTTCAGATGTTTTTGTAAATAACACAAATATTTAGGGGAAATTATCAACATTTTATTCATTAACTGTTTGCAAAGAATAGCTCCTCACATAATTGTCATCTCACAATATGAATAAGTTATGTATGCATATACTTGTTTGATTTTTGTCTACCAAGTTCTGTTTATATATATATATATATATATATATAAAGAAACATGCACACATAGTGTTGGGAAGTGCATTTCTGAAACATAGGAGTAAGTGTGTATGTTCACAAAGCAGAAGAGTTCCATTGTCATTTGACAGTGTCACATGCTGATAAAAGCTAATGGTATTACAACTCCCACAACTCCTACTTCATTATCTCTTTTGTTTATTTTTGTCTCCCACCTTCTCAGCATTGTTTGCTTTCATTCCATGTGTTTTTCTTCTTTTTTCTTTTTGAAGAGTGCACATGCTTTTTTGAACCAGAAATGTCATTTAGCATTTAACATTCAAAAGTAAATGAGAATCTTTCTAGTATTCATGCTTGTCATCTTTTCTCTCCATCACCTTCCTATTAAATCTGCTCTTCTTTAAAAAGAAATATAAAAATCTTCAATTTTGGACAATTCTTGAAAAAGCAGATCAACTTTTTACACAAATATATGTTGGTGATGCTCACAAGTTAACCTGAAAATAAGTCACTTATTTGTGGATAAGAATTGAAACTATTTCAGGAATTTCTTTTTTCCCTGTCCTTAGCATTTTAAAAAAAAAATTTTCTGATGATTCTAAAAATTAAAATATTGACTACTTATTTTTCTTGCATATAAATCACTTTGATGTTGCACAACCCATTTAGGTTTTCATATGCCTCTACAGATGCATCTATTTTTTGTTTTCTATCATTGCCATTAATCTCTTCCTTCTACACTATTTGTCCATACTATCATGCTCTTCTTCTTTTCCTTCTCTATTAAATTCAGCCTCATCTGGCATAAGGTCACAACAGTGGTGCTCTCAAAGAAAACTTGTGCTCTTTCAGTATGTGAGTTATAGTTGAATAAACAGAAGTATGAGAGGGTACTGAAAAATTCTCAGCACAACCAAGAAAGAATTTGGCTAGGCCAAGAATGTTTCCTTACTTTCTTGTAATTAGCACATTGTTTTTCTTGACTAAAATAGCTTGTGTGCCTGACAGCAGATTGATTCTGTGGCACAGAGAGAGAATGAGAATTCAAAACGAGTTTTCCACCAGAGGAAAAAAGTAACTCATGCCAACACCTTAACTTGTGGAATGCATGGCTCACTGAAGATCATAGCCAATTGCAAGTTTTTCTCTATGGCTACAAGCAGCAAAGTGTTTGTCTCTTCAAATGAATCCTTAAATACATGTGAAACATATGAATATTCATTAGTTGATGGTATTATAAGGCTTAGAGCATTAGACTGGAGGTTCCTAGTTTAGCCTCCTCTTCTCTGGACATAAAGTGTGTGTAGGGTTAGTGACTCACAGGAAGTAGCATGCATCAGCTGCCTTATGGATAATAGCAGTAGCTATTTATAGTCTTTGTGACTTCATATGCAAATTTTATCCTCTTTTTTTCCCTGGTACATTTGAGAGCTTTGTCTCCTCAGTTTCTTCACCCATCTCCCCAAGAGATTGTCTAGATATGGAAGATTGTGATCTTTTTCTTTTTCATAGGAGTGTTTAAAGCCATCTTCATCTTCAAAGCCAAAATTGCTCTTGATTTCAATGTAATGTTTGTCTTGGCTTGACATGACGCTTTCACTTTCATTACTTTCAGGCTCACTATACATTTCTTCATCGCTATCTTGTTGCAATCTAACTTGGTCTGTATGCATTAATATTGTATTTCTATTATCATAGTGTTCTGTCCACTCTGCATTATGAATTTTGCCTCTTTTAAATTAGGTTCACTATTCTTTTTATACTATAGTTTTTCATTGGTAGCATAAGACATGGTCACTGGGGCTCTAATTCATCTACCCATGAGGGTAGACAGGCTTTTCAATCTTCCAACATGTGGTATTGTCCTATAACTTAGAATTAATCACGGAAGAAATGTTTGCATTTTTCTGACTGATTTTAGATCCTTAGTTGCTAGTATCCTAAGCCATGCTTATGCGTATTCATAATTATCCTGTGTTTATTCAGTTCTTTACATACCAGTGATGCCATTGTAGTGTAGTGTTACATACTCCAACTGCCTCATGAGCAATAGCCGTAATTATTTATAGTCTTTATGATTTCATATGTAAATGAGTCACCTCAAGTGTGTAAAAATTGTCCAAATGTTCTGTATATCTGAGCGCTTTCAGCTATTCTTTTTAAATATTATCAATGTTTGTCTATATTTCTGAGGTATTACGTAGCTTATTTACATTATTCGGACTATTGTTCCCATTTTTGTCGCCATATTCATTACATTTCGGCCGTTGTATGCTCAGTGGTTGGGGGGTTGGAATGTCGAACTGAACCATTTATTTCGCTCACTGGGGTAGACTGTTCTAGTTCCACGTTTGATGTCAGTTATCAGTTATCTCCTGTTAATTTCCCTCTGAAAGTTCTCCACTGACTTAACCGGGTATTGAACTCACACTCTTTGGGTCCTGTCACTGGATCTAACCAACGCCTTTATCGACTGTGCCATGTGAGGACATCTGGGTATGAATTTCTGGGTATTATAAACCTAATGTCTTAAGCAACCATTTTTACCAGTGCACATATTGCAATTTTGCTGTTATCATTTCATGTTTTTACCAGAGCACATATTGCAACTTTGTTGTTATCATTGCTTTTCTCTGGCAATATTCCTGGTTCCCATATTGTATTTATTTCTTGGTCAGCTCAGGAGATTTTTGTGGCCTAGCATATGTGCTCATTCCATAAGTTTACAAATTTTCCAATGGTGTTCCTTGTCTATAATCTCAACATGATCCCACAGAGGGCAGTGATCTCCCTTCTCTCTCTATATGTGTTAAGCCACACCTGATTTTTCCACTTCCCCTGGTGTTCTTGAAGCCTTACCTTGAGGTGGCAGCCTGTCTCTCCTTTATATTCCTTTCCGCAGCTGCACGGGATGGCATACACACAGTCTTTAATCATGTTCTCCTCTATGGGGGGGGGGTCTTACTCGGAAGAGATATCTGCGGTGTCGTCAAGCTTTTGAAGGTTGTCCTGATGTTATATGGACCGCAGATCCTTTGTCATTTCTCTGATAACCCCTTCACATAAGGCAGGCAGACTGTTTTCTGAGTGTCGTTGTCCTCCTCCTCTTGTACCTCCCTATCCCAGTTTTAGGGGGCTGCTGCCATATACCCAGGATAGTTGTTACGTTGTAAGGTACTACTTATACTGACCAATTCTTTATCTAACGTCTCTGGGTCGCCACTTATGATTTATGCTTGGTGTTGTAAGCAACGGACAATCCCTTTCTTTATGCTGTATGGGTGGTGGGAGTTGAAATTGAGGTACTGTCCAGTGAATGTCGGTTTACTGTATACAGATGTCTTAAATTCATGCTCTGTTCGAAATATTAGAACATCCAGGAATGGGAGTGTGTTGTTACTCTCTTTCTCCATTGTGACATCCATCAAACATGGCACATGGAACTAGAACAGTCTACCCCAGTGAGCGAAATAAAGGGTTCAGTTCGACATTTCAACCACCTGAAGAAGACCGGAGTGTACAACAGCCAAAACGTTGTAATGAATATGGCGACAAAGATGAGAACGATTGTCTGAATAATGTAAATAATTATCAATGTTGTTTTTTATTTTTAACTGAATGTGTACATTTTTATGCATGTTATGTATCTAGAGTTATGGTAATGTTTTTTCTTTTTATTTTAGAAGAAACATGGTCAGCACATAGTGACAAACCTATCAGACTCCATTCAAAACATACTAGTAGAAAACACAAACATCATAAACTCATTCACTTGTAAAAAAGATTAAAAATAATGGAAGCCCTAATAATAAGAAAGAAAAAGCCAACACTTAACAATATTAGCTATGAACTAGGCCACGATGTGTTAACAGTGTTCAGAAAATAAATACACCTCTATAACACGCTAAAAGCATACACATAACGCACACACTCAATTAAACTGAAAAATAAAATCATCCTTGACAATGGCTAAAAGTATAGCCATAAGTGCTTGGAACTATAGAAACATGCATAAATTACTGCCTAAATACATACACACACACACACACAATATAATATATATATATATATATATATATATATATATATATATAATGTGTGAAGAAAAATATACGGGAAAAAAAAACAAACAAAAATCCTTATATGAAATTATGCTGTTTCAATGTTAATATAATGTCAAACATTAAAACAGCATAATTGCATATAAGGATTTTTGTTTGTTTTTTTCCGTATATTTTTCTTCATACTGTTGGATCTATATCCATATATTTGCTTACATATATATATATATATATATATATATATATATATATATATATAATTGCGATTTAACTAAAAGAATGACTTTTTGGTTTCATTTTCACAGCGTGAAACTGCATCAAAATTTCAGTTTAGTGTTATCACTACTGTGTGACCATATCCAAAGAAACATTATTGAAAAAGACTTTCAGATGTTAATAAAATTAAATTTTATCAACATTTATACCATTGTAAGAGAAAAAGATTGTAGAAAAATGTTAAAAACATTTAATTGACTAGTTTTAGGAAATAAATGTGAAATCTATTTCTTCACAAAATGAAAGAAGAAAAAAGGAAATAGAACATATGACACTTGTAAATCATAGAATGTTTTCAAACAGAAAAAAAGGAAAATATGACATGTAGTGAAATTTATTTATAATTTTTGTGGTAAAATTAAGTTAATAACAAAGTAGTGAGTAAAAATTTAAAAGAAATAGTTGCCAGTTTAATCTTAATATAAAATTTTATATAGTTGAATTTTTTGTAAGAGTTTTCTAGTAAGCCAGTACACCAATCACAAAATAAAGTTGTTGTAAACAAGAAAAACAAATGAAGAGTTTTTTTTATTTATAAATAAATTTGTTCTTTATCTAGGGAATTCACCTAAATTATATATATATAATTATTTATTTAGAAAATTTATAACATAAACATGTTATAAAATCACTACAAAAATAGCCATTTTGTTTCAACACTCCCTGTGTCTTATCAAGTGATGATGTTGAATGCAAAACAAATGGTTTTAAAAGTTACAAATTAGTTAACGATCCTTCACAAGGGGAAAACGTTGTTCCAAAAGCTAGAATGACCAATCAAAATACAAGTATAGGAAAATTCAAAAAGCCTGATAACGAAGTCGTGTTATAATAGCTATTCAGATTGTTAAAATACGGGTAAAATTAAAAAAAGAATTTATTCTAACCAATAATTATTAAATTATATGATAGAATTTGATATTAAAATTAAAAACTGCCGATTTTAAAATCCAAATTTAATCACTATTAAGTTTAAAATTATAAAATTACCAAAGAGAAAAGAGGAAATACATATGTTATCCAATTTATTTCTTCATTGAAATTACTTTGTATTGAGCACTCTTTTAAGAATAGTAATTGTTGGTTATTGGAATTCATTCTGTATGTACCAATTATATACTTGGTGTGTGTGTGTATATATATATATATCTATATATATATATATATATATATATATAGAAATGGACAAAGTCCGACAATTATTTTAAGACATTTTTCTGTTTAACATTCTGTGAAAATTTCTCTGACATTCAGGCCAGTAAATGTTGTTTAATACTATTTATTATAAACAGAGCATTTACTTAAATATTTGTATCTATAAAAAGAATGTTAAACATAAAAATGTCTTTTTTTATTTATATATATATATATATGGTACCTTCACTTGAACCCAGAAAAAATTGCATAGCATGATGAAAAAAGGCCCCAAACTCAATAAAAAACAAAGTTATATCACCAAAATCTTTGTTATTATTAAGAGGAAAGACCAAACTATTTATTATTATTTTTTAATCCTTTCTAGCACATTCAAAATTTTTGTTAAAAATCTTGTTTTGCTTACATCAGGGGCTAAACCAATAATATAGGTTTTTTTGGGGGAGGGGGGTTGTGCTTTTTCAGGCGAAATATATTTTAATTTGTAATTTCTTGCAAAAATCAAATTTTCGGATTATAATTAAACTTTCAGGAAATATTCAGAAATTAATTAAATTTTTTTAGAAAATCTTGGTAAAAAAAACTTTTTTTTTATTTTTCTACATATGTTACCACCCTCTTACATAATTTCATGAAATTTTGAGAAATTAAATTTTTAGGGCTGGGATTTTTTTTATTAGTCAAAAGCAGGACTCCTTGGAAATAGTAAATCTTTTTTTTTTTTTTTCTTTCAACATTTAACCCATTCCCCAAAAATCTAGTCTGAATTGTAAAATAATGCAATAAAACTTTAGAAAAGATTTTAATTAATTTAATAAATAAGATTTATTAAGGACACTATTTTTCTTAAGAAAATTTTTTCAATGAATAATTCATTTTTACAAGAACTGTTTTCACTTTTTAAAAATTTTAATTAACTAATTTATAATTTAAAAATCATTTAAAATTCTGCATTGCTTCAAGCTGGTGGTTTGGTAAGTGAACAGTTCATTTACAAATAAAAAAAAAAAAAAAAAAAAAAATGGAAAGCTCCTGACAGATGTTTGTACCCAAATATTTTTTTAAAAATTAAAAAAATTTTTAGTGTATAAACATTCCCAAAATCTACCTATGGAAAGCTATACATGAAATAATCCTTAAAAAGATCGCTGAAATTTTTTCACTTTCCTTACTCAGTTCTTTTTCATCATTAATATCTTTGCAAATCGTCCTTTCAAAATTTTAAAGTTTTACTTTTTTTAATTACTATTTCACTAAATATTTTTATTTTATGTATTTATTTTAGTTTGGGTCATACTTCAGTTAATTTTTTGTTTAAGTTGGTAAACTTAAGAACCGAGAGAGGAAATGCAAATTTCATAAAGCATCTTGAAGCGTAATTAAAAGTCAATAAAATATTAAAAAATTGCTATTGCTAGGTAGTTAAAAACTAAAAAAAAAAAGCATTCACTTAGATTTTGTAAATTTATGTCAATTCTGGTCATCCATAAGAGCTGTCATCACCTTGGAACTTATTGATACGTCAATGATGATCAAATGATCATTAAGAAATGCTTGTATATTATTTTTTAGGCTATAAGTGAGTAATATTTAAAATCAGAATAATTTAACTTTAAATTTTCTTATTTTACTTTAATAACATGTCACAAATATATATTTTATTTTTGGAAGATTTTTAAAACCAATAATTTTTTTTTTTTTTTTTGTTTACAAATTTCTTAAAATTAAAATAACTGCTTTTAAGAAAATTTTTAATAAATCGAACAAATATTTGACATTCTATCTACATATTTCTATCTGGAGTACACCAGAATATTTCACTTACTGGAAATAATAAATTTAATCATTTAGATTTCAATTAAAGCTAAAATGAAATCTTCAAAAATGATTTTCATTTTTAAAAATTAATTTTAAACCTCAGGTATCAAAAATTCAATGGTAGTACCTATTTAAATGTATTTTCATAAATGAAAAATCTTTCTCGAAGCTTTCTTTAGGCTCAATTGAAAGCTAAAGGAATAAATTTTCTAATTTCATAAAGCAAAAGATTGTGGTGTATTTATAATAGAAATTAGAATGATAGTCGATTCATTTCTTTTCTTTTTCTTTTTTTTTTTTTTCTCAAAAAAACCAATAGAAATGTTTTTTTTTTTTTTTTTGTTTTTTTTTTTTTTTTTTTTTTTTTTTACAGATTCTAAACTAAACTTATTCTCAGTTTTAAAAATCTTGCAAAAATAAAATATTATTTCTGAAACTATTTGTGAAAAATTAGCAAATTTAAAGTTAGATTTGTCTGTTCTGAAAAATTACTTATGGCATAAAATTTTCTGTACAAGCATTTCTTGACCACAGGGTCTTGTTATTTCCACACCCCCATCAATATATTGACAGCCGAAGGTGTTGACAAGTATGATGGACCAGAATTGACCTAAATTTACAAATTTTGATAAAAACGGTTTGTTTTTGTTTTTTAACTATCAGATAATTTTTAAAAATTAACAAAATATTTTAAGCAATTATCTAATATCTTATTGAATATTTTGAGGTACTTAACTAAGTATGTTCAATAGTGAAATTTTCCATTTAAAATCTTGTAAAAGTCAATTATATTTTTTTTCAAAAGTTATTTTAGGAAAATTAGAATATTTAAAGTATACTGAATGTAATTGGAAACAAACATTACTTAATTTTTTAGCAGAAAAAATTTAGTTGGAAATAAAAGAAGCATGTCTAACCGTCTTGATTGGTTTTGGAGGTGTGAATTGATATTTACATCAATGTATTGACAACTAATGGAGCATTTTATCAGCCAGAAGTAACAGTATTTTCAAATTTTAAGTGTACCAGCTTATTTAACTACAAAGTAATTCTTGAAAATTAAATATTTTCAAAGGTCTAAGTACTTTTTATATGTCCAAAGCATCTGGTCCGTAAAAATTGAATCTATAAAAAAAAATAATTGCAGTATATCTCTCACTGAAAAACAAAAAAATTGATTATATTTACAAAAAATGAAAAATATTTAGTGAAAAATCTTTTAATTAAAAATTTGAAAATGCAACAATGATGGTTAGTCAAAAGAATTTGATGTGCTAGCCAGAACAAAATCAATGCAATTTATGAGGCCAGATCCTCACTATCAGGAGAAACAACTCTTAAAATATGGACATTATTTCTAAATTGTGTCTCCGTAGTTTTGCTGTAAACGATTTTAATACATTTTTTAGCATATTAAAAAATTATTTTGAAAATGCAAACACTTTGCAGATTTTAATAAACTTTCAAATTTAAGATCAGTAAAAATAGATCTAGAGCATTTTCAGAGATACACATATTCAAACTTAATTTTAAATCATGTAACAGCTTTATCACGTTTTGTATTTAAAATTGAAAAAAAAGAAAACAGTTCTTGTAAAAATTCATTATTCATCAAAAAAAAATATTTTGGCTTCAGACAATAATGTCCTTCAAATATATAA
>OZ010572.1:1106232-1183732 GCA_963932145.1 Acanthosepion lycidas
GGAAATGAACATAATTCTTAGTGCAAAAAAAAATCTGTCCATTAGCAAGTATTCTGGATCTTATCTCTGTGTCCTTATTAGAAGTTAAACCCTGTATGAATATCAGATATTTAAATAAATCAGAAGTTAATTCATTTAACTTGAACTTTTCACATTCTCGATTCATGACTCCTTCATAAGTGACAAAATCTTCATAGTCAGACTTTATTAAGACATTGCTATCGGGTATTAAATAATGAACTCCCATCACCAAAATTTTTGATAGTATTAGAACAGTCTCATCAAAATTTATCTCCTGGTTATTTCGGCAAAATATTATATATTTTTCATGTTTAGCAGGGGAGAATTTCTGTAATAAACAAACTTTCTTTTAATCATTCCATTGCAAACAATCCCTTTTGAAGATCCCTTCATATTTTCTATAATAAGCTGGAAAAGTTATCACTTATCTGGATTGTACACAAATTTACTGATCAAATTAGCAACAGCATCTGGAGTGAATGAATCTGAAGTTTTTCCCTGCCATCATTTTGTAAAAAACTCAAAAAAAAAAAAAAAAAAAAAAATTTCTGTAATTCTAATTGCTGTTCATGTTGTTTTTGTTGCTCCAATTATTGTTGTAGATTTTGTTGCTGCAACATTTGAAGCATGATAACTTTTAGTTATTCCATTCCGCTGTACTCTGCTGAATATTTTGCAGGTTAATTTTTTCCGCGTGTAAGTTCAAGGAATCTTCGTTGCCACTTTTATAATGTCACTGAATACTGGTTGTCACTTTCGTAATGCTTGTTGTAGTAGAGACTTTGTAATCACAGATACAACTATAGTAACACCTTTGAACAATACTGGTGTTAGACGCCTTCCTATAACACGTGCACTAATAGTACTTGCTCGATAATACTCACTTGAAAAGTAACCACTGAATAGTGATCCATATAGTGATCACTTAGATGTCACACTAATTCCCATATATACATTTCCTTTACCATCACATTATCTACTTATTCAAAATAGGATCACCTGTGTTTACTCTCTGGTGGTCTGTGTTCAAACTCCAGTGTCAGCAGCAACATATACATTTTTTATTAGAAATTGTTACATATGGACAAAACAGTTACTCACAACAAAGATGCATTTTTGTTTTGATGTGGAAGCATCTCAATGGGTGACGAACAAAGATGGTTATGAACGAATCTATTTAAAAATACCGCCTATGAAACATTACTTTCTTTTTCTCATTATTTAAATTGTTTTGGGAAAAACCATAATAAGAGTTAAGAAAATTGAAAAAAATAAAATAACTCATCAAAAATTCCAAAGAGAAAAAAAGGGAAAAAGAAACAGATAGAATAATAAAACAAATAGGAGAAAGATTTATTGGAATACAGAACTGAAAAAGAGGATAAAGAGAAAGGAAGAAAGGTACAGAGTAGTTGTTGATAGCAGTTTAGGCGATGAATGTTAACACTAAGATAAAAACTGACCCAAAAGGTTTAAATCTAAGCGGAAGTGTCTGGTAAAAGTCTTGATATTATATAACAGTCAAAATTATAGACATATTATTTAGTGGAATAAACATAGTATGTAAATTAATAAAGGACCATTTAAGTAAAAATATTAGATATGCAAAAGAAATAAATTATTTAAAGTATCACAATTAAGTTCAGAATTTAAAATATAAGTAAAGAGACATATAATGTATAGAATACTAATGTAAATTTCTTTTTAAAAAATAAAACTATATAACTAAAATAAGTATAGGTATAAACCTATTTATCTAATATTATTGTTAGTATTATACATGTACAAATCAATTTAGAATCTTAATTTAAGATAGATCAGTAAAAATGTATATAAGAAGATAAAATAATATAAAGGGGTGAATTATAAATTGAAAGGTTTAGCAAGATTGTAATGTTAAATCTTTAATATGCCTACAAAAAACGGTAGTTTCAAATCTTTGGTTTAAAAATTGACTATTATTCCAAAGTTTAATAATACATATTTTTTCTTGTAGGTATAAAAAAAAAAACAAGGTTCATTCAGAGATTTGCATGTTCTAGCTTCTTTGAGGATCTTCCATTTAATTTTAGGTATTTTGTTTTCTTCCTTAATTTTCTAGAAATATTTAGAAAGTCAAGTCATATTGCATTTGCTAGCATTAGTAAGAGAAGATATATGATTATAATATTGTTCTTTAAAAGCATTCCTAGTGGAACCATAATACAATTTAATATTATTGGGGTTTTCAATTGATGAAATAGAACATATATATACAATGGATTTCATTTAGCATTTGTTTGATAGTGGACATCGATCAAGAATTCTGCAATTACATAGGTCAGTTACACAGAGTATACTAGAATTTGTGCTTGGATTACAGTTATTATTGTTGTAAAATTTCAGTGTTTTATTATGGTGTGATTTAATAATTCTATCCAAATTTCTAGTACAACTATAACTAATTTTGAGGGTGTTACGATTGAAGATTTGACTTAATTTACTATTCTCAGGAAAATGTTTATCAATCAAGTTTAAAAATTTGTATCCCAATTTGGTACAAACTAATTTATTGAATGGAGGTGTATACCAAATTATCTTCCTGCCTCTATTCTTCTTTCTAAAATAAATATAATTTTCTATATATTTAATCTTGGAAGATCTGTAGCCACTATCACTAAGGTTTTTATTATAAACAGTTTTATGCTTATCAAATAACTTTTGCTAGAGGAGTGCTGGTTAATACGACATTCAAAAGATGATGGGATATGTTGAATAACAGATGTTGGGTGATTGAAGTTAGGATTTATATAATGGGACTAGCATTGTTTTTCAAGAAAGGTTGAAAATTATTAAGGGCTAAGTTTAAAGTTGTCTAAGAAATTCACTTGTTTAATATTAGAATTAATTTTAATCTTGAGATGTAAAGATCTAAAATCTCTATAAAATCAATTTTCGCAGTTTATCTATGTTACTTCTAGTAAAATTATTTACTATCATTAGACCATCATCTCTATAAAGCCCTATATTATTTAATTTTCTCACATTTAGTAAGGTTATACAAAATAAATAATTTAACTAAATCAGAGGATTCAGCAGAATCCTGTGATCCCATAGGTATGGCAAAATTTTCATCCAAATTTTTTTTTTTTTTTTTTAATCCACTGTTCATTATTGTGGATTAGTATTGATTTTCTGCAGTTTAAGATGATATTGATTTCATCCTTAGAAATGTCAGAATAAAATTCTGCAAACTCCAAAGCCATTTTAAATAGATTCTTAGATATAGATGGATAGAAATCCACTATATCAAATTGGATGAAAGTACAATTATTTTTGTTAAAAATCTTAAACCAGCCAATTACTTCTGTAGTGCTGACCCATTGGATGAGACTGAGTTGGTTTTTAATTTGTATGTTCACACATTCTAGGATCATTTTGCTGATTCTGCCGATTTCAGACTTCGTCGGATTGATAATCCTTGAAGATAGTTTACTCAGAAAATCAGGTTTATGATCTTTAAGTAGAACAGAAGTTTCCTTAGTCGAAAGCTTGGCAATCCTATCACTGATTTTCAACCTATCAGTAATCTATTTATCCAAGGAATTGATGTTCATATAATTATAATTGTCACTATTCACTTTCGTGTAACTTTTCATTAAATCTTTTTTAATCAAAGCATTATACTCCTTTGGATCAAGTTTATAAAAATTTGCAGTCTTATCCAATTTTACAAAGATTTGATTAGATTGGTTGATTTGCCTGACCACCATGTCCAAGTGTTTTTAAATTTGTTTTTGTGATTATGAAAGTTAATATTATTGATAATATGAAATAATCCATTTTCAAAACTGTGTAGCTGGTCAATGAAAGGTGACATTTTCAAATTTTTAAATCCAAATGTATCATTTGTGTTAAAATTTCCTATTGTTTCTGGTCTTTAAGGAAGAAATAGGCCTTCCACCTCGTTTTCCTGAGTAAGTCTTCAGTTTTTAAAATTAGTTTCTGAAGATACTCCTGTTTGTTTGGAATGGGAATATTCTTCAATGAAATACTGAAATCAATTTTGTCTATGTTTGCAGTTGTAATTGTGTGTGTACATATATACATGCACATACACACACATATATATATATATATGCACAGGCACACACATCATCATCATTGCTTGCCTTCACAAAATGAAAATCAAGGAGTCTGTTCATGTCGATTGCAGGCACATTTGTGGCTAATAAAGCCAGTATGGGACAGGTGAACATGGTTGCAGCTGTTTAATCTGAATGTCCGGCCTGGGCTCAATGGCATAGGATTGCAGTACTTCATCCTCTGCCTCTTATCTTTGAGAGAGGCCTTGCAGGTACTTACAAAGGAGGTGACAGCATGGTTGATGGTGAGATGCCAGGTCTCACGGTTCTCGGCTAGGGAGCACCATTGACAATGGTTTATATGACAGGCATCAAAGGTTTTTTTTTTTTTTTTTTTTTTTTTTTTTGTTCAGGCAATCTTTCAATCGCTTCTTTGGTGCCCCTTTGCCACATTAGTCAGGGGAGAGTTCACTATAGAGTAAAATTTTAGGCAGGTGATGATTCTCAATGCTGGTGGTCTTCACCTTTTCAAAGACTTCAATATTGGTGACAAAGTCACTCCAGTGGATGTTAAGGATTATGTGGAGGCAGTGCTGGTGGAACCATTTGAGGAATCATCGGTGGTGTCAATAAGTGAACCATGGCTCTTAGCCATATAAGAGAGTGGTGAGAAAAATATCTCTATACACTCTGATTTTTGTGCCCTTCTTCAAGTGGCTGTTGTACTACACACAATTGCATAATCTGCTAAATGCAATCCTTGCCCTTGCCAGTCTATTGTCAACCTCCTTGTCCAACCTAGCATCTGACATTATTGTGACGGGTACACACCTGGCCCAGGGTCGAATCCTTTGGTTACGGCGCCAACTGTGACGTCGCTCCTCCTGGTTCCAAGCGTGCCGCTCCAACCTCTTGGTTAGATGATCACCAGCCTCGCCTTTCCCAACCCGCTTCCAATACCTGGTTGCTAAAGCAACTGTACTGATCTCCGGTCTGTCTACCCACGCTGTGTTTAGATCTTAGACAGACGGGACCAGCAGGGATTGGGCCGTATGCAAGTTGAGTCCGACGGGGGTGGCAAGACACAAGTAAAAGAAAAAAAACTCACGAGACAAAAAAAAAATTACTGATAAAAAAAAGGGTGACAACCTTTTATATCGAATGTCCGTTACATAAAGAAAAATTGTTCTCATTCCCGACCCGCTCTGTGGACTATGGCACCAAGCTTCTATCATACAACTTAACGATTTCGAATTGTCTACTCTCCAGAATTGTGTATGTCGGAGTGTGGTTTAGTTCGACACTGGGGCTAATTTCTATCAATCATTCGCAGTTGATTCTTCTCTTCGACTTGAGTTGTATTTCTTCACTTCGATCTGGTTGGGTCGAATTCTGTTCTCGGCTGGGCTTGATTTTAACTTCTTCTTCTTCTTCTTCCGTCCAGTAACTCTTTGGCCTTGTCTTCGACTTGGCTGCAACTTCTCCGCGGCTTTCGAGTAATCTTCTTCTTCGTCGACTTAGATAGAACTTCTCTTGTCTTTGACTTGGGCCGGAAGGATTTCTTGTTTTCGACTTGGGCTGGAAGGATTTCTTGTTTTCGACTTGGGCTGGAAGGATTTCTTGTTTTCGACTTGGGCTGGAAGGATTTCTTGTTTTCGACTTGGGCTGGAAGGATTTCCTGTTTTCGACTTGGGCTGGAAGGATTTCTTGTTTTCGACTTGGGCTGGAAGGATTTCTTGTTTTCGACTTGGGCTGGAAGGATTTCTTGTTTTCGACTTGGGCTGGAAGGATTTCTTGTTTTCGACTTGGGCTGGAAGGATTTCTTGTTTTCGACTTGGGCTGGAAGGATTTCTTGTTTTCGACTTGGGCTGGAAGGATTTCTTGTTTTCGACTTGGGCTGGAAGGATTTCTTGTTTTCGACTTGGGCTGGAAGGATTTCTTGCCGCAACCCTCCGTCGTCCGAGGTGATCTCTTCTCGCTGCCGTCCGGGGCTGAACTCATTTTTTTGTCGATTGGGGTCCTGCTTTTATTGACGCCGCAGCAAACCGGGGTGGGTCTGTCGGCGTCAGGGCTCTCTCGATAATCCCAAAAGTCGCATTAGTTCTGATTTCCCATTATCGCTATTATTTTCACCCCTACTTCCTCACAGTGCCTCTGGGGGGAAGACGCATACCCATCTCTCCCGGTCTCTCGTATGTCAGGTGACCGTTTTCGACCAATGGTTCTTGATCGAGCATTCTCCCTCCTCTTTCCGCATATCACGTGACCGCTTTCGGCCAATGAGACTGTGGTGGGACGCCTCCCGTCTCCAATCGGGCGTGGCTTACATCGTTCTTGTTCTAAAAAAAACAAAATCTAATTTGGCCTTTTTCACACGTACGAAAAATGATAATCTTGGCTTTTTCTCACCTGGGTTCTGTCAAAACAGCCTGCCGCTAATTAGATGTGACTTCAGGAAAGAATATTGGCGCTATCTGTGAGCCGAGACAATCGTTTTCTTTCCTTCTTTGTTTTTGGTCAGACCTGATAGTCAAAAATCTTAATTATCTGAATTGAAAATGTCTCCACTTCATCATCGTGGGGTTCCAATTTTTAACAGGTCAGAATCTGTATACAGTTCCACCGGTCACCACCTCAACACAAAAAAACACCTTTCCTCCGATTAAAATTTCGTTTTCATTGTTCAAAAAAATCTTTATTGTTTCAGCCAACCTTAACAAAACTTCCATCCTACGCGGACACGGAATTAGCTCAAGTGCTTGACCTGATAATTTTGACACTTGTTAGGTGCTGGTCGTACGTGTGTGTTTTCGCTTACGACCTGTTTTCGTATTATGTTTCTGTCTTTCCTCTTCTTTTTGTTTTATTTTCTTATCTCCAAACTCTATTTCTTCAACCAAATATAACAATTTCTATTTCCCTGGATTTCGGTCAGGTAATTTGACCTGATATATTTTGACACCTGTCTTGTCTTAGTTTTACTTATGACCGGGTTTTGTTTTATCTATTCCTCTCTCTCTTTCTTTTTATTATTTTTTTTTTTCTTCTTCTCTTTGGATCGCCTAAATACAGTTAGAGAATTATTCTCAAAACTCAATTATTCTTCGTTTCTAAATAACTAACAACTGGTTAATAAACCGAATAAAAATTAAATCATATTTCTATGAATATCTCTTTTTAGTCTTTCTAAAAATGCAGGGTGCCACAATCCTCCCCTAACCGATTTGTCATTTACCCGTAATTGACACCTAAACCCAATTACATCATTTAACATGCACCATGCATTTGTCTCATGCAATTCTATTCTACTTTCTTACATGCAAGGGTAATGTTCTTTTCATCTTCTTTTGTTCTACATGCAATGTAATGTTCTTTTTCATCTTCTTTTGTTCTACTTGCAATGTAATGTTCTTTTCATCTTTTTTTGTTCTACATGCAATGTAATGTTCTTTTTCATCTTCTTTTGTTCTACATGCAATGTAATGTTCTTTTTCATCTTCTTTTGTTCTACATGCAATGTAATGTTCTTTTCATCTTCTTTTGTTCTACATGCAATGTAATGTTCTTCTCCCTCCCTGATCTCATCTTCCGAGGTGATTCCTGTTCAACCTCTAACCTTCTTTCTGTGTCTAACTTCCGTCCAGGAGGTTTTTTTTTTTTTGTCCTCTTCTTCATCTCCTGATTCTTCTTTCTGTTTAGAGTCTTCGCCTTGAATGTCCTCAATACCTTTCGACTCTGTCTAAATTTCTCCTGTTCCTTATCCTTTCCTTGAGCTGGGAAAGGGGTATTCGATCCTCCTCCTCCCACTCGCTGGATCCTTCGTCCTGTTCAGGGTGCCTCTTTTTAGAGCCTTCGACTGCTTGATTGGACCTCCTCGTCTTTTTCTTCCTTTTCCTCGGACATGGGGGTGTGATGGCGATCTCACGGGGTCTTCTCTGTACCGATTCAGTCGACTACTGAACATGCCAATCCCCGCTGAGGGTTCCAACTCTGTCACTCGGACTGCTTCGTTTATCTGGCCAAGTCGACCTATCTCCGCATCCTGCTCGGAGTCTGCTTCCGTTTCTATTTCTTCCGGTTCAACCAGAGTTACTTTCCTTTTCCTTGTCTTCTTAGGCCTCGGCTCGCTCATTTCCAGGTTAGCTATTTCAGCCTTCTTCAGATCATTGGCATGAACCCTCCTCGCTCGTCCTGCCACTTGATCCCATATTACATATGATACTGGGCCCGTCTGCTCTACTATCCGGTAGTACGGTTCCCATCTTTGGTCCAGCTTTCCCTCTCTCTGGTGGATTTTATAGTAGACAGGGTCTCCAACCTTCAATTCTACTACCTTTCTTTCAGCATTCACCCTCTCATTTCTTTTCTTCTGGGCCCTCTTTATTCTTCTTCTGGCCTGTACAAATATCTTATGTTGCTGTTCCAGCAATAGTTGATGATGATCTTCTCCCATATACCTTCTTCGGGGCTTCAGTAGGTTATCCACAGGCAGGACCACGTCTCTGCCAAACAACAAAAAGTAAGGAGAAAATCTGGAGGTTTCGTTTATCGTAAACCTCACGGCCGCCAGAGACTGCGTCAAATACAAGTCCCAATTTCCAGTGTTTTCTCTGACCAGCTTGGCCAATACATCTCCCAAGGTTTTATGAAACCTTTCCACTTTAGCATTTCCCTGGGGGTGATATGGGGATGTTTTTATGTGCTCTACATTCAAACCTGTCAAAACTTCTCTCATGATGCTGTTCACATTCTCCGTGCCATTGTCTGTTACCAATTGCACAGGGGCACCATACCTAGGGAAGATTTCACTTATTATCAACCCGGCCACAGTTCTGGCCTTCTTGTCTGGTACTGCAAATGCTTCAGGCCAATTTGTTAGCCAATCGACAAAACTCACTATATAGTTGTTTCCTTGTGCAGTTTCTCCATATGGTCCTGATACATCCATACTCACCTTCTCGAAGGGAAAGTTTGGTACGTCTGTTTCCTCCAAGGGTGCCATTTCCTGCCTTCTGCTCTGCGACTGGCACACTACACAACTCCGAACATAGTTAGTGACCTCTCCGTACAGTTTGGGCCAATAGTACTTTCTTCCTATGAGATCACATGTCCTATCAATTCCCATGTGACCCAACCTCTCGTGGCACTGCTCCAATATCTCTGGTCTTAAACTTTTGGGCACATACAACTTGGGCTTGACTTCTTCATCCCTGCCTGAGAGATAATACAGCCTTTCCTCTATTATGGCTTACTTGGTGGTCTCTCCTGCCTTCACCTTCTCTCTCAGAGCAGCTATTTCACTGTCTGCTTGCTCCTTCTCAATTCCTTCTGTCCAGTAGGGATCGGTTATTATCTGGGCGTCCCCTTCTTCGTCCGATTCTAACATAGGGCGATCTTTTAGCTTATTAGAGTTAATTACTCCTATTCTATAGGCTTTATCATCTACTCCCTGTTCTACCTTCACAGATCTTTCTTCCAGTTGTTTCGGTATTCTTGAGAGTAAATCTGCGCACGTGTTTTCCTTTCCTGCCAAATACTCTATCTTACAGTGGTAGCCACTTAACTTAAGTGCCCACTGTTGAATTTTCTTATTATTTGTCCACTCTGCCTGCAATAGGTACTGCAAAGGTTTGTGGTCTGTTTTTATAGTAAAGACCGCACCATTTAAATAGTAGTCCAGTTTTTGGAGAGCATACATGATGGCATATGCTTCTCTTTCTATTACTGGCCACCTCTGTTGTGTCTCTGAGAGCTTATGGGAGAGGAAGTATATCGGTACTTCCTCTGGTATGCCAGGCACTGGTCCTTCCTTATCAGGACACGGCTGGGTAAGTACTGCCCCTACACACTGCTCACTGGCATCCGTGTATAATATCATGGGCTTGCTGAGGTCTGGGTACGTCAGCAGTGGGACGGTTGTCAACTGTCCCTTTAGTGAATCAAATGCTCGTTGACAGTCCTCTGTCCACTTGAACCTAGCGTATTTCTTCGTCAGGGCTACTAGTGGTATGGCAATTCTTGAAAATGCCGGGACGAAGCGTCGGTAGTAGCCTATATCTCCTATAAAACCTCTTACCTGTCTCACTGTCTTAGGCTCTGGCATTTCCCTTATGACCTTTACCTTATCCATGTCGGGTTTAATACCGTCTCCGTTTATGACGAAGCCTAAATACCTAGTTTCTTCCTTCAGAAACTGACACTTTGACAATTTTAATTTTAATCCGTGTTTCCTCAACCTTCCCAACACCTGTCCTAAATGAAAAAAGTGTTGTTCCACTGTCTCCGAAAATATCAAGATATCGTCCAAATACGCCATGGCAAAGCTCTCGTATCCTCCTAACACTATTGACATTAGCTGTTGGAAGACTCCCGGGGCATTAGCTAGACCGAATGGCATCACCCTGAACTGAAACAGTCCCAGGTGACACGCAAATGCGGCCTTCTCCTTGTCAGCCTCATCCAGGGCTACTTGCCAATACCCGGACCTCAAGTCCAACGTAGAGAAGTACTTTGCCTTCCCTAATAATGCCAAAATGTCGTCTATCAATGGCAATGGCACCGCCAACGGCTTCGATATAGAATTTAGCTTCCTAAAATCTACACAGAAACGATGCCCGCCATCTTTCTTACCTACTATTACTATTGGGAAGCTCCAAGGGGAGATCGATCTTTCGATCATCCCAGCTTCCAACATTTCCTCTACTGCCTCTTCTACAAGTGGTCTTTTATGTATAGGTGTCCGGTAGGGTTTCAATTTCACAGGGGGGGTGGTCTCCGGTGTCGATTTTCATTTCGATTGTGTGGGTCTGACCTAGCTCCTTGTCTGACTGGGCCACCACATCTCGATTGTTCCTTAACAGACCCCCCACTCTGGTTCTAAATTGATCCGGTGCTAATATATCCTCATCTAAGATTCCCTCTGTTTGCTCTACTAGCTTCCTTCGTTCCTCCTCGAATCTCACCCGACTCAGAGTTCGTAGGGGAAGTGCTCTCCCTATCTTCTCCCCTCTCCTAACCTTTATAGTCTTTTGGGCCTGGTTCACCATCATTATGGGCACCAACTCGGCTGCCTCCACTACCGTTTCGCACAGGGTTACCTCGTTATCTTCTAGGCCCTTTCCTTCTACAGGGACCAACTGCAGGGGTCCTCTCCATACCCTTTTTCCTGACATTAACCTACCCTTTCCCGACACTGCGGTTCTAGGAGGTAACTTTACATCTTCCTCCACCACTATGGTTATCTCTTCCTCTGGTGGACATCCCAATGGCGTTCTCTCGCCGTTCACCACCAACACAGTAGGATTAAACTCAATCTGGGCCCTCTGGCTCCGGAGCCAATCTTCTCCCAAGATTGCCTCCGTACACAGGTCGGGGGTTACGTAAAAATTTTGGGTGCTTTTTACTTTCCCAATCCTCACCGGGAGCCTCACCATCCCTTTTATCTTCAGGGGGGCTCCATCTGCTTGCGTGATCTCTATGTCCGCTTCCCGTAACCTTCTCTTCCGTTTCACCCGCCTGTATGTTTCCTCTCTCATCAATGACACAGATGCTCCTGTGTCCACCAGAGCCCTCATCTCCCTACCCCCTATCTCTGCTCTACAGGATAGTTCTTTCTCTTGCGTTAGCAAGGAGAACACTTGAGCTTTCTTCTTCCTGGGTCTCCACCCTTGGGTCAACCCAGCCATGGGTGCCGGTAGTAATAAATCACCTTCATTTTTCTCATGAGGTGGAGTTCTGCGCCCCCTGCACCTGGGCGACCCCGGCCGGACCTCTCCCGGTCTCCCGCGTTCGTTTCTAAGGATACAGTTTCTCTTCAGGTGTCCTGGCCTCCTGCAAAACCAGCACCTTCTTGTTGGACAGCTTGCCGCAAAGTGGCCCGCCCGACCACATGTCCAACATTTTGCTCTTTTCCTTTTCAACTGGGTTGGCCTTGTGTCTATTCCCGGGGGAACCCATCCTCTATTCAAGCGGTTCGCCCGTCCACTGGTCCAAGTTTTTATTTCTCTTCTTTTTAACTGGGCCACCCTCCCTCTTAATTCCGGGGTGGCCCGCTGGCTTTTCCCTGGGCCGGTCTCTTGGGCTCAGCCTTCTTTGTTAATATCGGTGGGGCACCCTTCCTCAGCCCGCACCACTTGGCCAGGTGTCCTTTCTTACCACACCTGGTGCATCTGTCCTGATCGAAGTCTGGGGGTAACCCCCACTTTGTCGGACATTCCGCCGCCCTGTGGTCCTCGTGCCCACAGGTCCAGCAGACCAGCCCGTATCGACCCGGCGTGGGCTTATAAAAGCCATGCCTGGTCGACCATGCTTTTCTATTGGGGTCCTCCTCCCATAATTCTGCCCGATCCACCTCATCCTTAACCCTCTGATTCCATGCGGGGGGTCTTCCGCCTACCCCCCTCTTTCCAGCCTCCTGACTTGGCATCTGCTTCTTCCCACACCTCTTCACTTTATCCCACACGCCCTGGCTCTCCCTGGCCAGCTCCACCGCTGCCGACAGTCTGAGCGGTCCTTCCTTCAGTACGTCGTGACGAACACGCTCATCGCTCAGCGCCTCTATATACAGGTCCGCCAGTTGGGCCTGCATAACTGCATTATCCCTGACCACTTCGGGGAATGCCAACGATGATAGCTTCCCCGCTCGGGTCCCTAATTCTCCCGGGGTTTCATCCCGTAGCTGTGTCAGTCCCAAAAGGGCCCTCATGGCCTCTATGGCCGTACCTTCGTCGGCGAACTCTTTGGTTAGCAGTCTTTTTATCTCTTCCCAAGACAAGCAGGGTTGATTTTCCAAGAGCCCCCTCACGAACTCAGACGCTTTTCCCTTTGTGGCATCGTATGCCAAATACAGGGTTTCTTGGTCCGAAAGCTCATAGATGATTCGGCCCCTCTCAAGGATTGCCAGCCAGTTTTTAAACTCCTTCCCGCTGCCATCAAATACTGGGACCCTCGGTCCACCTAACAGCTTCCTTAAATCCACTGACAACCCCCGCCTTACTTCCTCTTCACCCCCCACTGCTCTATCCGAATCATAGTCCGACATGTCTACAGAGAAAGACAATCTATGCAGCAACAATCGAGGTTGGGAAATAAAATAAGGTGTCCTACCTTGCAGACGATTCTGTTCTTGTTCCTTTCGGTCCCGGTCGTTTTGAGTTCTATTTGAATTTTCAGCAACGGCGGTCGATCGATGTGACGTGAAGCGGCTGTCTCAGGGTTGATCCTGGTCACTGGCACCAATTGTGACGGGTACACACCTGGCCCAGGGTCGAATCCTTTGGTTACGGCGCCAACTGTGACGTCGCTCCTCCTGGTCGCTCCTCCTGGTTCCAAGCGTGCCGCTCCAACCTCTTGGTTAGATGATCACCAGCCTCGCCTTTCCCAACCCGCTTCCAATACCTGGTTGCTAAAGCAACTGTACTGATCTCCGGTCTGTCTACCCACGCTGTGTTTAGATCTTAGACAGACGGGACCAGCAGGGATTGGGCCGTATGCAAGTTGAGTCCGACAGGGGTGGCAAGACACAAGTAAAAGAAAAAAAACTCACGAGACAAAAAAAAAATTACTGATAAAAAAAAGGGTGACAACCTTTTATATCGAATGTCCGTTACATAAAGAAAAATTGTTCTCATTCCCGACCCGCTCTGTGGACTATGGCACCAAGCTTCTATCATACAACTTAACGATTTCGAATTGTCTACTCTCCAGAATTGTGTATGTCGGAGTGTGGTTTAGTTCGACACTGTGGCTAATTTCTATCAATCATTCGCAGTTGATTCTTCTCTTCGACTTGAGTTGTATTTCTTCACTTCGATCTGGTTGGGTCGAATTCTGTTCTCGGCTGGGCTTGATTTTAACTTCTTCTTCTTCTTCTTCCGTCCAGTAACTCTTTGGCCTTGTCTTCGACTTGGCTGCAACTTCTCCGCGGCTTTCGAGTAATCTTCTTCTTCGTCGACTTAGATAGAACTTCTCTTGTCTTTGACTTGGGCCGGAAGGATTTCTTGTTTTCGACTTGGGCCGGAAGGATTTCTTATTTTCGACTTGGGCCGGAAGGATTTCTTGTTTTCGACTTGGGCCGGAAGGATTTCTTGTTTTCGACTTGGGCCGGAAGGATTTCTTGTTTTCGACTTGGGCTGGAAGGATTTCTTGTTTTCGACTTGGGCTGGAAGGATTTCTTGTTTTCGACTTGGGCTGGAAGGATTTCTTGTTTTCGACTTGGGCTGGAAGGATTTCTTGCCGCAACCCTCCGTCGTCTGAGGTGATCTCTTCTCGCTGCCGTCCGGGGCTGAACTCATTTTTTTGTCGATTGGGGTCCTGCTTTTATTGACGCCGCAGCAAACCGGGGTGGTACTGTCGGCGTCAGGGCTCTCTCGATAATCCCAAAAGTCGCATTAGTTCTGATTTCCCATTATCGCTATTATTTTCACCCCTACTTCCTCACAGTGCCTCTGGGGGGAAGACGCATACCCATCTCTCCCGGTCTCTCGTATGTCAGGTGACCGTTTTCGACCAATGGTTCTTGATCGAGCATTCTCCCTCCTCTTTCCGCATATCACGTGACCGCTTTCGGCCAATGAGACTGTGGTGGGACGCCTCCCGTCTCCAATCGGGCGTGGCTTACATCGTTCTTGTTCTAAAAAAAACAAAATCTAATTTGGCCTTTTTCACACGTACGAAAAATGATAATCTTGGCTTTTTCTCACCTGGGTTCTGTCAAAACAGCCTGCCGCTAATTAGATGTGACTTCAGGAAAGAATATTGGCGCTATCTGTGAGCCGAGACAATCGTTTTCTTTCCTTCTTTGTTTTTGGTCAGACCTGATAGTCAAAAATCTTAATTATCTGAATTGAAAATGTCTCCACTTCATCATCGTGGGGTTCCAATTTTTAACAGGTCAGAATCTGTATACAGTTCCACCGGTCACCACCTCAACACAAAAAACACCTTTCCTCCGATTAAAATTTCGTTTTCATTGTTCAAAAAAATCTTTATTGTTTCAGCCAACCTTAACAAAACTTCCATCCTACGCGGACACGGAATTAGTTCAAGTGCTTGACCTGATAATTTTGACACTTATTAGGTGCTGGTCGTACGTGTGTGTTTTCGCTTACGACCTGTTTTCGTATTATGTTTCTGTCTTTCCTCTTCTTTTTGTTTTATTTTCTTATCTCCAAACTCTATTTCTTCAACCAAATATAACACTTTCTATTTCCCTGGATTTCGGTCAGGTAATTTGACCTGATATATTTTGACACCTGTCTTGTCTTAGTTTTACTTATGACCGGGTTTTGTTTTATCTATTCCTCTCTCTCTTTCTTTTTATTATTTTTTTTTTTCTTCTTCTCTTTGGATCGCCTAAATACAGTTAGAGAATTATTCTCAAAACTCAATTATTCTTCGTTTCTAAATAACTAACAACTGGTTAATAAACCGAATAAAAATTAAATCATATTTCTATGAATATCTCTTTTTAGTCTTTCTAAAAATGCAGGGTGCCACATTATGGTACATCCAAGTTAGGTAAACTGATGAATTGTCTTCAGCTCAGTTGTGCCAATGATGTGGGGAGGGCAGTACTCATCCTGAGGTGCAGACTGTTGGAGTACCTCTGTCTCCTTTAAATTGACTTCAAGCCCAAAGAGTTGGGCAGCCTCTGTGAAGCAGAAAGTGGTGTGCTGCAAAGTTCCTTCTGTGTGTACACCAAGGGCAGCATCATTGGCAAAGCAGAGGTCTCTGATAAATTGCTCTGGGTTCTTTGTGTGGGCTTTTAATCATCATAGATTAAACAGGCCACCATTCCGACAGTATCTGATGTAGACTTAATTCCCATCATCAAGATCGTTTGTGGTTTGTTTGAGCATCATGCTGAAGATAGTGAAGAGTCAGTGCCAGGGCACAACCCTACTTTATACTGTTGATGATCAAGATGGGCTCTGAGAGATCACTGTTTCAGTTAACTTAACCATGTTGTTCCTCATGCTGCTGGATGATCATGTTCAAGAATTCCATAAACTGCTCACTGTGTTGAATGATTTTGTTAGATCAACAAATGCCCCCTTTTTTGCTCCCAAAACTTTTGCATCTGCCAGAGAACAAACACCATGGCTGTTGTGCTCCTGTTGCCTCTGAAGCTGCACTCTCTGGAAGATGCTGTTCAGCAGAATCCTTGCAAGAGTAATTTCTCAGTAATTGGAGCAGTCAGATTTTTTCCCCTTTGTCCTTGTACAGAGCAATGATGACTGCATTGTGGAGATCTTACAAATAGTTGTTTTTTTTTTTTGTTTTTTTTGTTTTTTTTTTTTTAGATGGATATTTAATGATTAAATTTGAGGATTTTTTTTTTTTTTAAATTTTGAAAAGCAGAAACTGATTTGTATTTACCAAATTAAATTGGGTAACTTCAATTGTTTTTACAATATTTATATCCAGGACACCTCACTGTAGAGCAGGGTTGGCCTGATGGTCAAACCCAGCCTTCCATGAATTTCATCTGTTCCTACCCATCTTTGAACATGAAAATTGCTGTGACTTAATAATAATTTTTGTATCATTTTTCCTTTAACATTATTTTTATTATGTATAGATTAAATGACTTTTATTTATGTATTTACTATATCTAATTATGAATTAAGATTAAAATATACGCAATAATAATATATGCAAAAACATTTTAAATAGAAAATGGTTACTAATCATGAAACTAATCCTACTGCAGAAAAAAAAAAATCTGCCTCATCAGTCATGTAGCAAAAGATACATGATCGCCTTAGTGTGTATCACGCATGGCACATGACTGACTGAATCATGATGGGATGTTTAAAGACATTCATATAAATATTAATGAAGAAAGAAAATTAAGTTAAATACTTCCCAGATGAAGGATATTCACTTTCAAAATTTAAATCTGTCTATAGGTCAGTTTTAACTGGTTAACATTCAACTTTGAGGAGAGAAAACAATAAATTTTCAGCCACAATTTAATTTCATTTTATGTCAAACGAGATTTTCATCATTTGAGTTGATTCTCAGTCTTCAACACAATTATTAAAAGCATTTGAGTTGATGTTTATTCATGATGGAAAATATTATTTACTGTATTTCACACAATAATGTTAGACACCTACACAGCCTCCCCCCATTTCAGAAGGGAATATTCAGGAAAAATTGTTTAGTTTTTTTAAGTACATAATGTGCAATCAGTCCATTACAAAATCACTCTGTTTTTACATAATCCGTAAACGAGACAGAGTAAAATAATAATTATAATGAAAATCTGAAAAACAAATTTTATTTCTTTTCCTAAGGGGAAAAAAATCTTTGCATAAGTACAAAGAATGTATGTAATTTGAGACCCTACCATACTAGTCTGGACTTTTGTTGAAAATAGCCCAAACGAAATGGAGGAGGTTTTAACCCAGTGAGTGTGTAATGCAGAAAGTGACAGATTGCCTTTGTTTAAATTTTGATATAAGATGTTGATACTCACCCAAATTTTCTGCTTTCAGATTATTTTTATACTCTTATTTTCAATGAGGAGACATAAATGAGATTCACAGCTTACAGCTATATCACATTGAAACACCAGTTCTCATACAATCACTGAAGTTAAGCAATGTCAAGTCTGGTCAATACCTAGATGGGTGACTGCTTGGGAATACCATGTGCTGTAAGCTTGGATGTGCAAGTGATGGATAACGGCTCCGAATTGGAAATTAAAGAGCCGAGTTCCAATTCCAGTTGGGTCCATTATATTCACCTACATGAAATTACCCTTGGGAAAGGTATAAATCCACCTCTTTCCCCCTACTATGGGTTAATTAGTAGGACTTGTATCATTAAATCATTATCTCTATAAAATTCTTAGAATCTAAAAATATTTTCAGGCCTTAAATAACCTGCCAAAGGTTGATAATCCATAAAAAAAGAAAAATCAATGAATGAGATTCAAATCTGTTAATGATTTTGAAACAGCAATAACATCTTGCGTCGGGTCACTTCAAAGTTTACGGGCCCTTGGCTTGTGGGTGGAAGAGTAGATAAAGAGGGAAAGAATTTATGAAGAGAAGAGGAGTGTATGGCTGATCATGGAACATATTCGCTCGCAAGTCGAAAGCATTGGATTAAATTTCTATTTTTATTTATTTATTTATTTATTTTTCTTTTATATCTAACTAATTTTCGACTAGAATTTAAGATTTTACTTTGGGGCGCTTTTTAGCCTAATGTCTATGTGGTTAATGAAATCGGGGCTGCGTCACTATATATATATATATATATATATATATATATATATATATATATATATATATGCTCTCAGATATGGTTTAAGATAAAGGGTTAAAAAAAATAGTGTTATCTTATCTGGGTTTTACTGCCTATCTTGACCCACAAATTCAAAAACCTCATTTTGGCTCATTTCCCAAAATATTTGCTGACCCTATAATAATCATGCTTAGCAAACCATTACTACTGGAGTGAGTTTAATCATCACTGTGTACTACATTAGTAAATATCAATAGTTGTATTATATGGACCAGTAGTTTACAAGTTCATCTTGTACACCATTACTACTGAGGAAGTTTTATATGCTTTTAATATTTTCTTATTTAAAACTTATATCAGTCAATGTGACTTCACTGAATTTCTGGTATTGTTATGCATATTTTTCAATAAAACAATATTATGATCCTATTCCAGTTTGATATAGAGATTTGACACTAGTCTTATATAAAACTGCACAATTTCAAGATGAATATGATGATGACAGAAGTTGAGATATACAATTAATTCTGAACAATTTCAAATTTAGAGTTGCACATTTTTTTTAAAGTTACACAACTTTCCACTCTTAATGTTGATACAAATCTTATCTTTTACTTTTGTAAATTAATTTAGGATGTTCAAAAGTACTTCCTAATGGTGTATACTGAACAAAATAGTATTTGTAGGAATTCTCTCACATTTTTAGAAATATGTCTCATACTTTTCTATCTCTCTCAAACCTATTAACAGTGTTTACTCCACAAATAGATGACTTGACATTTGATGGCTTACAAACCAATACCTGCCTTGATTTTTCACCTGCCAACCCAACTTATGACTCAGCACCTAAAATCACACAAAGGTAATGGACTTTTTAAATTCTACTTGCCAAATCATTATTCAAGCCTAGATTCTTGCTTTTATTTTTATTTTGTGTGTGATGGATATTATTCTAGTGTTTGTATATGTGTGTACACACAGTGACATACACAATATCATGGATGGATAGCAGCATGATAATTGGCTCCACTAAACCCCTTGATAACATGGAAATACTCAGATCTATGCTGGTTTGTGTTCTGACATAATGAGTCAGTGTGTACACTCTGAGCTACTCATAGCAAAATGGTTTGAATCTTCAAAGTCTGAACACCATATGATAATGAGTGTCTGATGAATGGGATATTCTGAAAGTGTGGAAACATTTGACATTCCTCACTCTGTGGTGTCATATGTGTATTAGGAATAGCTAATAGAAAGCATTAGCACTCACACAGAGACTAACTCTAGGTTCTTAATTATCTTGATCAGAATCATCTGACTAGAATTGTCTACAGTAACAGATGAGCAACACTGGCTCAGATCACATCCACATTCAACGCAGGAGGCACCAACATCTGGCAGCTTAGTTCAACATTCTTTAGCATCTTAAATAGGCTTGTGATATCACAAATTGAACCCTGGCGGACTAGTAATGTGACATGCTCTGATGTGTCACAGTTTTAGTTGTTTTGGGCTGATGAGAGGATTTGGGGGATGGCGCCATCACCATTAAGCCATGAATAACAATTGTCATCATAGCGTTGCGCAGGCTGATGTGCAAGTGGGTCTGATAATCCTCCTTATTTGACTAGTGATTGTAACATTGCACTTAAATTGCAGAAACATTTGCCACATTCATGGGAGCCATGTACCTCAACAGCAATAGTTTATTCCAGCAGGATAATGTACCATCATTGTTCCGAAGTTGCCTAGAATTGGTTTGAGAAGCATTCTATGGACTTCTGACAATGTGGCCACCACATTTACCCAACATGAGCATAATCAAGTATTTATGGAATATGATGGATGGGTCTCTTTGCACAAAAAATCGTACACTTATAAATTTTAGGAAGCTGTGGATAACTGTTGAGATTTTGTCTCAATGGTCTTCCAACCATATGTGGAATTAATGCCCAGTTAATAGGGGTATCCTACATAACACTCTCTACTTAAGTCTTTGGCACATTGAGATATGATGGTATTTCTAAAAAAGATATTTTTAGGTAATTAATATCCAATTATCAAATATGTCTTGGGAAGTTTTGTTAATATTTGAATATTTATTCACATTATCTTAAGAAACCTCAAAATATTAAAATCAGTTTCAACTTTTGGCAATTGATTACCTGTATGCTTTCAAAAGTTATCTTCATCTTTTATAACTTAAAATTTTCTTACATGCATATGGTTATTTTAGAATTTTTCATGCATTTTCATATTGTAAATGATATAGTTCCTATCTCAAAAACACTAACAGTACTGAAATCTCTAAATAGTTATCTGGTTCTGATCAAAAAGCTTTATTTAAAATTCTAAAAGACATATTTATTATTTCCTTTGTTAGTTTTGATTAAAAAATTTATGTATACGAGTCTGTGTTAACAACATTCACTTTCTTGAATTTTCACATTCATTCTTTTATCATTTTCTTGCCAATATGAAATGATTTTAATTCTGAAATATTTTTGTTTTAGGCAATTCATTTTCCAACAGAATGCCTCTACATCAAAGGAACTGCCCAAGTTAGGTATCAGTCTTGATGATTCCCAATTTTCTTGGACAAGTTCTTTGGCCACGCCGCCAACTTACACAGCAGAAGGTTACTTTCACTTTTTCTTTTCCTTTTTCACTGCACAAGACAATAATGTAAGTCATTTGAAAGGAAAATTACTTCCTCTATAGGTTCCAACCAAGACAAATAGATACATTTTTCAGGGTCCCAGTTGTCAGGTTATAGTTCTTTCAGAAAAGAGTTAAGATTTGACATGTTATGTGAATCATGTTGTGAAAGTCTTTTTTCACATAGGATACTTTTCATGTGTCATCTGGGACCTGAGAATAGATTCTATTCCAAAAGAATCTTGCTGGATTTATTTTATCCATAAAGTATAACATTTAGTAAGCAAGCAACAATTAAAAAGAAAACTACTTTGGTTTATTAAGTGTAATTAATGCTTCCCTATTTTAGTGCTAAACAGTAGATATACACTTCTAAAATGATATTGATTATATCTCTTCTGCACATTATTCTTAGTCAATTCTAGATTCATGATTGCTGTTTCATGACCTAAGGCATTGTGAATATTTCCAGGAGCTTTGAACAGAAAATAGATTACAAGTGCAGCATAAAAATTTATCACTCACATTTGAAAGTTGTTCCAATCAGAACAGATGATGATGATTATCAAAAAAACAAGTCAAAAATGCTCCTTGAAAAATTACCACATGCTGCATAAGCCTAAAAATAGCCAGAGAACATACCAGCTGCAATGTGATCACTACAAAAAGATACTTGAAGTAATTCCTAGAATACCTTTGATTATGTATTTCAAATTTGTTTCCTACATTTCAGATTCTGGATTGTAACACCAGCATTTTAGGGTGTGATGGCATCTCTATTGTCCAGTCTAAAGATAATATAACATTCCATAAATAAATATATAAATATAATATTCAAGTTTCTCTATTTTATCTTCTTCACCTACTTACTGTTTTTGTTTCTATTGTAGGTGCTGTGCTGGATAAAGATGAGACTGAATTGCAGGAACAAATGACTAAATCAAAGACCTTGGCTCGTGCCTTGTTCTCTCCTGATAAAGAACAGTCCAGTTTGAATGGTGTTCTCCAGTTGTCCACAGATATTAACAATGCATTCAGAAACTGTGATAAAACACCATTAGCAGCTAACAACCAAAAGGCTTTATCACCAAACATACCATTTTCTCCAGTTTTATTTGAATCAAAAGATGACTGTACAATCTTGCCAATACATGAATCTAAAAGATGCCATAACAAAACCCTTTCAACATCATCATCATCATCCAGTGATCCACTTACAGCAATTTCTGACAGAAAATTGCAACAAGATATGAACTCTGGTTCTGTTGATACCCCAGTGAGTCGGCTCAAGAGTGATAGTCAATTACATTCCATTTTATCAAAAAAGAAACATTTTAGCTCCACTCCAAAACATGTGCACTTTTCAGAGTTGCCTTCACTTGGATCCAGATGTGATAAAAATACAAAGAATTTTAGTTCTGCTAACAAATTACGTCAACTTCGAGAATCTTCTACAAGTCTTTCAGACTTAACACTTACTACTATGCAGTCACACTGTTTCAGTCATTCCACTTCTCAGAAGACAGTCAGTGTAAATACAAAAATGAGTAATGTGGAAAGTGGTGAGGCAAATTGGAATGAAGATATTTTTCAAATGACATCGTCTCAACCAGACAAAGATACCTCCATTGTAGAAGCTCCGCTTTCAGTAATTCTTAAAAAAGATCAAGACAACTTGCATGGATATTCATCCACATTAGCAGCACCACAGAGAACATTGGACCCTGGTGTACATAAATCCCATCTCAACTCCAATTGTAAAACTGACCCCCAATCTCCTCACTGCTCAAAAGAGAAATCATCTATTCATCCCATCTTTGTTCAAAGTTTGGACATGAAACCAAATTTCCTTGATTCTTCAGAAAATGTGTCATCCATAGTTCCTAGCATAAGTCTAAACTGTAATTCTAGATCTCTTAATTCTTCAGGGTACGTATCTGCGGTTCCCAGTACCAATGTAAATCATAATGCTAATCCCAAATCTCTAGGTTATGAAAGACTATCTTCTGTGGATTCTGGTTGCAACAATCAAAGTTGTCAAATTAACCCAGTATCTAACAGTTCTCCCCAATTCATATCTTCTGCAGACATCCCTGACAATTCTCAAACTGTGAAAAAGACAAATGAATTCCCTGAAGTCTGTTTACAAGAGCCAAATTCAGAAAACCTGACAGTTTCTCCTGCAAACAAAAATGGAAACAATATCATATTTACGCAGTTATCTTCATCTTATAATGAAAAACTGATTAGCGAAGTTGATCAGATGTTAAAGAGAAACCTGCAAGGACCATCTGTCATCAAATATTCTCAGACTGAACATTACCATCAAACAGGGGGCAGCATTTCTGAAGATAAGGGCTTGAATGTTAAATGCTCTTCATTGATTCTTGATGATAAAATTAAGGTTTCATCACATAATCAGAAAGACACATCAGATCAGTACTTAGCATTTATGTCTCCCAAAAGCCCACTGGGTGAAGAGCCCGTCTCAGCCAAAGTAAATACCAGTCAGTCTAATCCTATCCATAACAACTCTGATACAATTACTTCCTCCTCATCTTCAACCCCTAAAACTGTCATATCCCTTTGTGGAAAATTCAGACGAAAGTCAAAGGTATTTTTGTATCCCACAGCTAGTCAAATCAGTCACACATCTCCACTATTGGCTTTCAACTTTAAAGTACAAGATATGAATGTTCTGAAAGGTGCAGTCAAACCTAATATAACAATCTCTACACAACAAGACAACCAGGAAGTGTACTCCAAGGAATCCATTGTACAAGATCTTGGTAAACACATTTTGCTCTAATTTCAATCATTTTAAGATTAATTAAAAACTAATTGATTTTAATAAATATTAAAAAAGTTTGATTAAAAAATTTGAAGTTTATTTTCTTAGATATTCATTTTTAATGTGTGTTGGCATATATTTAAATGAGTAACAAATATCTTTTTATGCACTGATTTGCCCTGTGGAAGCATTTCAGGGTTTATAAATTACTCTTTCTTCATATTTATTTATTTTCCTTCTTTTAGAATCGGATATAAGTTCTTTGGTTCATAAAGATGCAAAATTATGTAACCAGTTTTCTGATGTTCACTCAATAACTGACAAACAGGTAATAGTTTCCTTATTTATTTCACATATAATTTTTTGCATGTTCTTTCTTAAAATCTCTGATGGGAATCACAAGACAGGAACTTTATTATGTTTATTATTCTTAATTTATTCACTTAAATACCATTTTCAGTAGCCTCTGCTCAATTTACAGAATATATATATATATATAAATATTGGGGGGAAAAATGTATGTCAAAGTAGAAACAGTTTTCTTATGATGCATTTAGTCCTTTAGGATTTAATTAGACTAATTTTGTATTGTTTGTGCAACTATATATGTACATGATAAAGAGATGCTGAGAATTTTTAATTTCTTTTTTAATCTAGCTGATTTCATTTAGATTCTTTTTCTTTTCATCACTTTTGTTATTAGATATCCCACACAGATAATAGTTCTGACAGCAATGGGGAAATGTTGTAAGAGCCAGGGTGCTAGTTTACTGTGGATGACCTTGCGATGAAGGCACTCTCTAGACATTTTCATTGTGGTGAATTGTTTGGGATATAACAAAAGTGATGGAAAGAAAAAGAATCTAAATGAACATCGGCTAGATGAAAAAAAAAAAATTTTAATTCCCACATCCCTCGTTCATGCATGTTTATCACACTAACATAACAAATTTGACCCAATGAAGTCTTAAAGGGCAAAACACATCACAAGAAAAAATTTCAATTTTTTTTCATAAATTTTCCCCAGTGTGTGTGTGTGTGTGTGTGTGTGTGTGTGTGTGCAATTTCACCCCAAGGAAGGTTATAAGTCATTAAGATGCAATGGATTACTGAGAGTGAAAGAAACAAAACAAAAGAGCTGGGTTCAAAGAGTCAGAAGATGATTGACACTGCATTTTTGTTTTTTAATATCAAAGTTGACTGGAAAACAGGAGTAGTTCCACAAGTAAGAAGTGTAGAAGAAACTATTAACATAGAACTTATGGTCACAACTAGCAATTTCAACAGTGAAATTATGAGACCTAATGACCAATCCACTACTGTACTTAAATTTGTGAAGTCAAGGTCACAAAGAGGAAAACTCATCAGAACAATTACCCTGAAAATATTTATAGTAAAGAGACAGAACCTTTGTTATGCCAGTAGGAAAGTGACTGAAGCCAAGATGCCAGGTTAGGACTGATAACATTCCAGATTCTTCTTTAGAAAATAATAATTTGCAAATAGTAAATGTTAATTATCACCAAGTCTAATTATTAGTAATTATTAATCATTAAGTATTTTCGTTGGTATATCTCTCTGGTTGAGAGAGTGTAGATCATTCAAAGATTCTTCCCTGCTAAGAAAACTTAATTATTAGGAGTTAACTCCTTTGAACAGATTTCCAATCTCTAATGATTAATTAAAAATTACTGAGAAACCTCTTAGAGTTTATGTATTTTAACAGTATTGTGCTAACAGAATTATGGTATGATGTGTTATTCTTAATTTATTCTAATATGCAAACTCATAAATTGGATCACATTATAATATAGATATCTATTTCACTTCATACAAATGTTTTCTGTGATATTATTTTTTGGGGTATTATTAGTATTACTACTATGCATATCTAAATTCACACAAGAGATATCTGGTATCTTTTGCCTGGTATCAAATGACAGCAAGTTTCCTGAAATTTCCATCACTTTCATTACCCTAACCCCCAAACTTCTGTAGTCTGTATAATCTCCTAATTCTTATATGCAAACTGGAAGATGTAAGGAAAAAATAAACACACATCTTGTTGCCTCATTTAAATAAAACTTGTTTGAAATAAGAAAACACATGTGTGAGTGATGGAGAGAGATATTTAAGAGCTAAAACTTACTCAAACAAATTTTATGTTATATCATCAAATTCTACTTTTAAATATTATTGTAACTCTAGTGAATTTTATTCATTTATAGCTGCCTTGTGAACAACTTTAATCTTCCATTAAAACCAGTATCCATCAAGTATGAGCTAATACAAGCTCGGGGTTGTTGCAAAATGTAAACTTTACCATCTAGAAATCTATTAGAAGTTAATATTTTGTAAACAATTTTCTAGAAGAAATTTTTAGAATTATTTTTCACTATATCTGTTCATTTGCTAAATTATACTTTGTATGGTTTTAGTTTATTCTGTAACATTAAAGTGAATATTTTTTCTAGCATTTGTTTAATAGATTTTAACTATATCACAGGCTGCATAAACATTGTCATATATTTGTCTGTGTAATATATATATATATATATAATATATAAATGATACTGTTTCTTTTCATTTTAGCATGAAGGAATTCTTGAAAGCTGTTCTCAATTTGAAATAGCAGTAGATTCTGTCACCAATTCAATTCCTGTAGAATCTGCAGGTAAACTGTTTGAAGACACAAAAGTTGCTTCTTCTGACTGTCAAAAACAGCAAGGAACTGAGTCACTGTCTCTTTGCAAAGATTTTGTATATGAATTTGCCCAACCCATTACTACTTCCCAAGGTTTTCCTACTTCTAATGCAATCGACAATGTCAACAATCAATCACCTGTAAAGCTTAATCAGATATCAGCCTACCAAGACACAGAAATACACAGAAAAACAAAATTTTATAGATTCCAGCATATGCTCAAAAACATGGAATCTGAATTTCTTAAAGTGAATGACTGTGAGACATCCAGAATAGAGCCTTTCAAAAGTGGACCAAATTCTGAGACTTCCACACAACCAGCCCCATTTTCAGTAATTGAATTGAAAACTTCAGGTTTCTCCAAGAAGACAGAATGTAATCAACAAATTAACAGATCACCTAAGAAATTAACTCTGGTTCTTGACTCCAACTTGAATCAGAATCTAATAGAAGTTGGTAATACCATCAGAGACTCAACCACTGATCAAAATAACCAGGAGGTGTTAGAATTGGATTTGCTGACTGCCAGCCAAATGGTTAGGTGGGAAGAAATTGACAATTTTTCAGAAGAATTTACTGAAAATGATAGTTCTTGTTTAAATATACTGCACTGTCAGAATGAACAAGTTTGTCATCCTGACCCAGGAGAATACCAAGATAACAATAAATTAGAACCAAAAGAGGAGTCTACAGATTTGGCAAAAAGAGGCAAAGTTAAACAAGAGAAAATTCAGAATTGCCAAAATGCTAACACTACCTCTAAGACTCAGCATTACAGGCCATCTTATCAATCTTGTGGATTGTTATTTATTGACAACTGCAATGAAATAAAAGAGATGACTTCAGAAGAAGCATCTGTTACACTAGCAAAGAAAGAAAAAGAAAGTATTGAATATTTGGGGAAAATATTGAACAATAAGGATTTATACCAAAGTTCTGTCAGTGCTCATTTTGATTCCCATGTCAAGACAGGCAAAAAAGATTTGGAATGTTTCTGTGCTTCAGATGGTGCCCCAATCAAAATCAGTGATGGGAAACATTTGAGTGAAAGCAAAGCAGCAAAAAGCATAGCTATAGACAATCATGATCAACTGATAATTGATTGCAAAACTGAGACACAGAAAATGGATAAGAAACTTCTCAATCAAATTAATTTCTTTCATCCAAATCTGGTTAATTCCATACAATCAGAAAACAAAATAGAAAGAAACAGCAATACAAATTTTTCAAATAATGATCCTAAAATTTCAAACTTAAAAAAGAATCAAGATTTGACTGACAAAGAAAGAACTCCAAATTTAAAAAATTCTAAAAGGTTGTTCAAAGGTAGACAACCATTCAAGGCACCAAGAATTTTGTCAAAGGGTTTAACAGATACAAAATCATCATTGCCACAGAGAGATATTGAAGAGAATAGTTCAAAAACATTGGATCAGAATCAAATATTAAAAGATTCAGAGAAAGGAGATAATGAATTAGAAAGAATATATAATATGGGAGGATATTCAACTTCAAGTGAAAAGCAGATCAATGAGAAAGAAGAAAGCCTGAAAAGGGCTCAAAACCTTCTTAGTGATGAATCAATACAGGCTCAGTCCTGTGGAGGCTTTTCAACAGCAAAAGGAAAGCAGATCAATGAGAAAGAAGAAAGCCTGAAAAGGGCTCAAAACCTTCTTAGTGATGAATCAATACAGGCTCAGTCCTGTGGAGGCTTTTCAACAGCAAAAGGAAAGCAGATCAATGTGAAAGAAGAAAGCCTGAAAAGGGCTCAAAACCTTCTTAGTGATGAATCAATACAGGCTCAGTCCTGTGGAGGCTTTTCAACAGCAAAAGGAAAGCAGATCAATGAGAAAGAAGAAAGCCTGAAAAGGGCTCTAAACCTTCTTAGTGATGAATCAATACAGGCTCAGTCCTGTGGAGGCTTTTCAACTGCAAAACGAAAGCAGATCAATGTGAAAGAAGAAAGCCTAAAAAGGGCTCAAAACCTTCTTAGTGATGAATCAATACAGGCTCAGTCCTGTGGAGGCTTTTCAACAGCAAAAGGAAAGCAGATCAATGTGAAAGAAGAAAGCCTGAAAAGGGCTCTAAACCTTCTTAGTGATGAATCAATACAGGCTCAGTCCTGTGGAGGCTTTTCAACTGCAAAAGGAAAGCAGATCAATGTGAAAGAAGAAAGCCTAAAAAGGGCTCAAAACCTTCTTAGTGATGAATCAATACAGGCTCAGTCCTGTGGAGGCTTTTCAACAGCAAAAGGAAAGCAGATCAATGTGAAAGAAGAAAGCCTGAAAAGGGCTCTAAACCTTCTTAGTGATGAATCAATACAGGCTCAGTCCTGTGGAGGCTTTTCAACTGCAAAACGAAAGCAGATCAATGTGAAAGAAGAAAGCCTAAAAAGGGCTCAAAACCTTCTTAGTGATGAATCAATACAGGCTCAGTCCTGTGGAGGCTTTTCAACAGCAAAAGGAAAGCAGATCAATGTGAAAGAAGAAAGCCTGAAAAGGGCTCTAAACCTTCTTAGTGATGAATCAATACAGGCTCAGTCCTGTGGAGGCTTTTCAACTGCAAAAGGAAAGCAGATCAGTGTGAAAGAAAGCCTGAAGAAGGTTCAAAATCTCAGTGATGAATCAGTTATTTCCTCTTTGGTAGGATTTACAACTGCCGGAGATAAGAAAATTTCTATGAAAGAACCCCCTCAGAAGGCTGAAAAATTACTTTGTGAAGCAAATGTTGAGCCATTGGTTAACTGTGCAAAATCTGTTGATAGTTTTATATTCCAAGATGAAGATGTTTTAATTGAAATTGTTGATGCAATGGATGAAAATGTTGTGAATGATCTTCTCTCTACAGACTTTACCAGTCAATTGAATGCTTGTCATTCATCATTAACTAAAGTTCACAGTGACAACTGTCATGTAGATGTGGCTCCTGCAGATACATTGACCAAGGAAACTGAAGTTGCCAATAATGATGATCATTTATTAGACAACATTTTTAACTGTTCATGGGAAGATAATGTTTCAACTTTACCAAACATAACTAAAAATATGCAGTCATTACATCACTCTTTGAACAATCTGAAACGCCCAGTTTCCAAAATGACTTCTTATGATTCTGACTGTACAATGAAAAAAGTGAAAATAGATAATACTGAAAATGGTAGTTTTTTGTCTGTATGTTCAAAATCATCCAAACACAGTTCAGATTTTAACAAATCCTGTGTGTCAGCTCTTCTAACCCCAAACACAGAACTGGCTAAATTCTCAAAATTTCAAGATATTTCTGATGATGTTCTCATGCAGTCTGTGAAGAAATATGAAAATCAACCACCTACAAATTCCCAGAATGTCTCTGGAGATTCAAAAATAGAATCATGTTCTGATGCCAAAGACCAATATTTAAATGACAGTGATTGTTCTCATGAATGTGAAATGGCATTGGCTGTTGAAAAGTTAGAAAGTGAAATTTCTGAAAGATTTACCAAACAACATTCCTGTGGTACCAATAAAATGACTGATCATAATATTTCTAGTTCTTTAGGTAATATGGCTAATTGTCCAAGTGACCATTCTCATCACAAATTTACTCTTGGAAATAAGAAAACTTGTGAAGTCAACTCTGCTATTAAATCCTTTTCTAGAGAAAACTTAGAATACTTACAACAAGAAAACCACACTAAATCAGATTTGAATAAAAGCAATAACAATTCTTGTAGTGATCAGCAGGACTCCCTTAAACTTTCCAGTAGAAAATTCTCAAATTCTTTTGAAGAGAATAGTATTAATGAGAAAAACTCTTCAATTTCCAATATATATTCTAGTTTCCATACTGGTCTTGGTCAGAAAGTTCTAGTTTCCAAAGAATATCTCCAAAAGTCCAAAGAAATGCTAAATTCTTTACCTGAAAATAGAAATCAAGACATGCAGCCGAAAGCAATTGCAGCCTTCCAAACTGGTCTTGGCAAAAAAGTTCATGTATCTGAAAAGGCTCTACAAGAAGCACTTAAGACATTAAATAAACAAACACACTGTGAAGAGGGCCAATCTACAAAAGAAACCAAACCCGAAACATTTATTGCTTTCCAGACTGCCCTTGGTAAAGATGTCGCTATCTCTGAGAAATCAGTGAATAAAATCAGGCAAATTTTTGATGCAGAAAACGAAGAAAAACCAGCTTGTTCTAATGCAAAATATCAACGAAACGAAACACCCTTTCTTGGAGCAGCTATCAACCACAAGCCGGAGGACTGGGTATATATAAATCCCCACTTGGACACTAATGCAAATTCAATCCCCTCTACATTCAAAAATTTACAACATGAAACAAACAAAATCCATTTACTTTCCCAGAAAAACAGTAAGTGTTTTTCTTTTTGAAATCTTCTCTTTCTAAGACTAGATTCAATTTTGATAGTATATAAAGTCCCTTCTTTTTTTCCCTAAAAATGCCTAATGTAAAAAGGCTGAATCTTATCTACAAAGTTGAGGTATTTGGTAGGCTAATATTTACCAATAGATCACTTGTACTTGCACCTAGCTTAACTCCATAATTCTTTAATATTAAATGTAAAAGATAGGGGATGGTTATATGTTCCAAATACAATAATCTACTTCTGACAAAGCTGTAATAACAAAAAATATAAAAACTCATTTAATTTGTTGCATTATTTGATACCTACATAAGTTTTCTAGTTATTTAGTAAGTAGTGCTCTACAAGAGATGAAATTAGGTAAAAGTTTTAATCCTCCATATTCTGATAATGCAGGAAGATAGTTTTTTTTTTTTTTTTTTTTAGAGTCTAATACCAAACATGATTTTTATTCTTGCTGTTTTTTCTTGTTTTTTTTTTTTTTTTTTTTTTTTTTAATCATGTTTTAAGCTGATCCAGCCTTTTTGGTGTTTTCTGAAATTCTGCAATGAAATGTGAATATTGGTCTTAATTGATTCAGCAAATAATGACAATACTTTGCCTAAAATCTTCTGGCAATATTATGAAGGTTGGAGAACCAACTTGTTGAAATATTGTGAAACAACAGGACCACTTCTTTTTTTTTTCTTATTTTCCTTCTCTGCTGTTTGTGAATAGGTTTAACCTAAACAAGATAGATTCTTGGATGTGTTTGATTGCTTTAATTTTAACCTTCCCTTTCTGATGCAGCAGCATAAGTTTAACCAACATTTCTCCTTCATTCATTCTCTGAACAAAACCATTAGTGTTGCTGCTGATTTCTTTAATATAATAGCTTTTTTGACTTGGTATGTACCTTTTGATTTAGTTTGTAGTATTTGGTTGGTTCATTGTATATCTGGAGGTTACTAGGCTATCATATGGCTTCTTGTTCTTCAAACCATTTTTCAAGAGACTAAGAGGACTTGGTAGTGACAATTTCCTCTCCACATAACAGAAGAATAAACTAAATGTGAGGATTCAATGAATAATAAAGAGCAACAGATTTTTCTGCCTCTTATTGTTACATTTCAGTAACAAGATTATAGACAAGCTGACTAGATCATAGCATAGGAATGGTTACATTCATGCCTTTATTTGAAGAGCTTAGTGTGAAAGTGATATGTAAACAATCATTTGTATGTATGTGTGAAAATGAATATTAACAATTTAAACTTTATGAATATATATTTAAGATGAGTATGGTCAAAAAGGATGAAAAAGAGAAAATTGTTTTTACAGTATTTGAATGGTGAAAAGAGATTTAAAAGAGAAAAAGATAAAAGCATGTTTTGTAGTGACTCTAGAAAATTTAAATTAGCTAATTTTTGCTAAGAATTTTGGAAAGTTTTTTTTTTTTTCTTGAAGCTGAAGAAGTTGCTTCCCCTGAATTGAAATAAATACCATCTGCTTTGTAATTATTTACACAAATTTATTTACAATAAATAATTATTTACATAAATAAATAAAATTTTAAAGTTTTAAATAAAAACAGTCTAATATAGATATTGCATAAATATTTTGAATTTTAAGTACAACAATTATGTATTTTAGCATTAATAAAAGAAAATCACTTAAAACAAATGTAAAGCAGTGAAAAATTTAAAAAAAAACTATTTTTTCTGTCACATTAGTTTGCATCTCAGATATAAATCTCACATTATTTTGGTTATTTTTTGCCTTTAGAACATAATGAAGAATTAACGCTTTCCTTTAAATAAATTAAAAATATGAAAAAGTTAATTCTGGGTTTAAAAAATTTCTCAGATAAAATATTTTTGATTTTAGATAAAATAATGTATTTTTATTTTTTAAGTTTTTGTTCGTCTTTAGATAATAAGTCTCTCACTATCAAATAAATGTAAGTTTCTTTTTTCTTCACAAGAATAAAATTCCCACTCAACATCTAAGAAAAAAATTTGTAAATAAGAATCTTTTGTAAATGCACGTTCTGAGATAAACTATTCTTATGATATCAGCCTAATAACCTCATGTCTGTTTTTTTTTTTTTTTTGTTTTTTTATCACTGCATTTCAGTTGATGCCTTCTTTGTCTTTACTCATAATGTTGGTTGTTAGATTATTATTTTTATTTTTTTATTATTATTTTTAGAATTTATTTCTTAAGGTTCCCAACTGAGAAAAGAAGCATATATTATTGATCCCAGCATTCCATATGGCATCAATTGTTTTGTTTCTAATTTTTGTTAGTTCATCCAATACAAAGCAGAAGGGTCACTCAAGGTAGAGGGTCACTGTTCAGCCCCTCCACATTACACGCATACCTAAAAACAGCCAGATAAATGCCTTAATGTGTCGTAATTTAGCTTAGTAACAGCCAAACTCTGCGCAAAAAAGGTTGGGAAACTTTGTCATTACGTCCAATGACGGGAATCCCGCGTAACACAGTTAACAGAAACCTGAAACCAAGAATATACAACCATAACAAGCGAGATAAAGAAGGAAAGACCACTTGAAATAGCTATAAAATTTATTGAGGGAAAAGAAAAAAAAATAAAATGAGGGGGAGGAAATAGTCTGATGTTAAAGTTCACTGGTACAATTTGAAAATAACTGCCAAAAACGTCCCTTTGGCGAGCCCTTAAAAAAGACTCCAATAACAGTACAGAGAGAGTGAAAGAGGTAGAGAGATAGCAGAAAGAAGGGAAAATTTGACTTGCTGTTTAAAAAAATAGATTTAATGTTTTTTTTTTTAAGTAGCTGGGAAAAATAAGGTTTTAGATATTTTTTGAGTTGCTCTCCTCGGAAGTGAGCTTCCTGTTAAAAATAAATGCAGACTTGTTTTGTCAAACTTTCTCTGCGACACAAATTCAACTTCTAGAGACGACTTAGAAGATCTTTTTTCACATACTTTTTTTCACGTCAGAATTTCGTCCACCAATAGGACAAAATAACTCCTCGAAGGAAGGTAGCTTAATCGCTTAATTTTGACATTTTTCTCTCTTCGACCCAATTGTCGAAAGAAGACTTCCTTGAGAATGTTCTATTGTAAATTCTCTTTACAATAATTTCTTTAACTGATTTTTTTAGATAAGTCTTTACTGACTTGTTCTTTGGTAGCTGAACAATAATCCACTTGATTATGTGAACAGACTTGACTTCACTTGTCTAGAGAATAAGCTTTTTCCACACGGCGAACACACACTTGTTCTTTATCTTCAATTCTCTTAGACAAATATTCTTGACTGGTTTTTTATGACTGTTTTCCTTGTCAGAGCAACAACAGGTTATCTTCAAGCTGGCTTCCTTTTCGTCGCGAGACAAGACGACTTCTCGTCTCCACACTGCGGCGCCCAATCTGCTACTACTGACTAGATTCCTCTAATCTAGTCGAAAACAAGCAGGAAAACCACGTATGACCAATCGTTAGACACGATTTCGCCATGTGACACAGCAACAGCAGTTCTTACACTGCACACGGGGAAAAAGGAGAGGGGGAAGGAAAGTTAGAGAGATAGAAAGATAGATACAGAAATTAAATTTCTGACACTCTCTCGAATAGAAAAAACCGTAACAACAACTAATACCAAAGATAGTCAGGATTCCTATCCTTAACTGATTTCTGAGTTCTCACCGGTCTAGACCGAGATTCACTAATTGTCTCAACAATATCTTCATTTTCTGTTTCACAAATTAAATCATGTTTCTTCGGATTTATTTGAAACGAATGAGATAATGACAATTCAATTGGAAATACATGCTTTATCGAATGCTCTTGAAACGTATCTCCTTTCTTGACTAAGGCAGTTCTAATTAAACCATCGAAACCATGAGTAAGTTTCACTACCCTACCCAGATTCCAATACGGTCTAGGCTTAACAAAACTTTTGATTAGAACATCTTCTACTTTAATTTTGTTATCAAAATCAATTTGATACAAATCATTAGATAATTCTCTTAAACTCAACAAATACTGTTCATACCATAACAGTTTAAACTTATGCAAAAGTGATTCCCTATATTTTAAACTTTCGATCAGATCAGATCTATTAGGGGGACTAATCGAAAAGGGATCTTCTTCGAAATTCAAGAATACTGTTTTTCCAGGAAAAGAACTAATGAATGCACTAGGAGCAATAACTTCCAAACTGGAATCATCTGAACAACGATAAGTCAAAGGTCTATCATTGACAGACCTCTGTATATCAGACAACACAGTTAATAGTTGGAAATAGTCCAACCTATTACGTCCGATAACTTTAAATAAACAATTCTTAACCGTTTTGATTAATCTTTCCCACATCGCACCAAACCAGGCAGAATACATAGGTATAGTAAGGTGCTTGATACTACATGTATCGAGATTTCCTCTAAATTCATCAGATAGAAATACCTTTTTCACTAAGTCACATCCAGCGACAAAAGACAAGGCGTTATCAGAATATATGTGTGAAGGCACACCGAACTGATTAAAGAATCTAAAGAAAGCTAACACAACAGCATGAGTAGACATATCAGGCAATAGTTCTAGATGTATTGCTCTCACATTAAAGCAAGTAAAAATTAAAATATACATTTTCTTAACTACACTACCATCAACAACCCACAGGTGCCCTGTAAAATCAATACCTGTATATAAGAAAGGTCTAACAAGATTCAATCTATGTTTAGGTAGGTTAGTGACCTTAGGATATCTAAAGGACAATGAATTGTACCTTTTACAAATGACACAACTAGCAAGGACAGTCTTAACTGCCTGTCTAGCCTTAGGTACCCAAAATCCAGTATTACGTAACCTATCAAGTGTGGCAGCAATGCCCAAGTGTTTACACTTAACATGACAATCCATGATAAACAAACTCGTAACATGACAAGTTTTAGGTAGCAGTATAGGATGTACTACATCATCAGAAAAATATTCAAAATTATCAATTCGACCACGACAGCGTATTATACCGTTGTCATCCAAAAACAAATTGAACTTATTTACTAACTGAGGAACTTTATTCTCATCTTTGTGTTCTAGGAAATTTTTCTCTTCAATGAAGAACTGACTGAACTATTTTAATCAAATATAATTTAGATTTCACGAGATGATCAACATAATCATTATCTCCCTTTAACTTGGCAATGAACTTAAAAACTAGCGTGAGTGTACCAATTAATTTTTGTAGAGAGGAGAATCTTTCTAATCTTATTATTGCTGAAGAATTAGATTCTATTTCACAGCTAGAGTAAGCAATCATTAATACTCGACACTTTGCACTAAGACAATCCAAATTATATTCAGGCCATATCAAATAATCCTTCTGCAACCAGACAGGACCTTTTGACCAAAAATCCTTTTCCTTTATAAACTTGCTCAAGGAAACACCTCTAGTTACAAAATCTGCTGGATTTTCACCAGTACTCACATACTTAAATCTTATAACCTTTATTACTTAGCTTAGTCGATTTCTTGTGAACTGACATTTGGTGTTAATTGTTTCCGATAACAACCATGACAACACCACCTGTGCGTCTACAGCTATTATAATTTCTTTAAACATTGCAGAAAACATCTTTGTTAGAACAGTTACATGTTTAATACCTAGATAAACAGATAATAACTCCAAAGTAGGCAGAGTTCTCTTTACAGATGGAGCAACTCTTGCTTTCGCAAAAAATAACCTATCATTACCCTGCTGGTACATATATTCTAAAACTCTGTACGCTTGGTTCGAAGCGTCACAGAACATTATCAAAATAACAGAAGAATCAGTTTGAACCGAACACCTACTAAAATTGATGTCTTCAATGTTCACGAGGTTCTTTTGAAACTTATTCCATAAAGATAAAATATCGCTAGGAATTACCTGGTCCCAGGCAACACCCAACTTCCATACTTGACTTAAAATAATCTTTCCCTTGATAGTTATAGGTAGCACAAAGACCCAAGGGAGCAAATATAGAGTTGACTGACGACATATCTCTTTTAGTTGAGACCACTTTTTCAACACTACCGTTAGTCACTTTAATTTCGTCTAACTCAGGATTATAGCAATAACCCAAGACCTTCTCATAGGACACCCCATGAGAAGAGAAATTGTTGTCTAACTGTATACGACTAGACACCAACTCACTATTGCTGCAACAAGTTTTCAACTTGAAGCCGCCCTTTTTCATGGTAGCAACAGCTTCGATATACAATTGTAATAAGTCAGCGGGCGATTGGTGCGTTTTAACCAGATTATCGACATAGAAATTATTTAATAACATGTCTCTACACAGACCAGAGGCATGTTTCTCTATGTGATACCTTACAATATAGCTCAACATAAAGGGACTTGAAACAAACCCAAAAATTAGTGTGTTGTATCTGAAACACACCAACTTATCTTCCAATTTTAGAAAGAAGCAGAATCTGTTCTTATCAAATTCATTTTTTAACTTGATCATTAGAAACACTTTCCTAATGTCAGCCAAGAGAATAAAATTGTTCATCCTGAATTTAAACAAAAGTTCTAACATGTCGGTGTACAAATTTACACCCAAATAGGCACAATCATTAAGAGAGGGCCTCCCACCTGTTCTCAGTGAGCAATTAAACACAGGCCTTATTTTTGTTGTGCACTGCAATTCACTTTTATAGACCGGATGATGTGGTATCCAAGTATACTTGGCAAATTCCGAAGGAGGTACATGTATTCTCTCTATTATACCCTCGTCCTCCTGATCGAGAAATACCTTGCAATAATCAGAGTACAAACCCTTGTCAGATAATTTATTTACCACCTTATCTAAAACAGCCAAAGATACATTATGATTAGATGGCACCTTATTCAGCCTACCTAAATCCCAAGATAAACCAACATAACAGTTGTCTCTATATTCTATAGAAGAACGAAACTCATCAATTTTCACCCTATCATAATCACTACAGGTTTCATCAACTATTCCTAAAGATTCCAGATTAAACATTTGTTCAATACTTCTATCAACTATAGCTTCATCAAAACTATTCCATGGGTCTAAATATTTAAAACAAAATGAACATGTGTGACATTGCACAAAGAGAATTCTCTGATAACATGATTGTAATTCATATCAGAATGTACCTGCACAGAACTACAGGGTTTGAAATTGGCAACGTCTCCAAACAAAATCATTCCATGGGACGACTCAAATGCAAAACCGTTTCTAAAATTAGTGAGCTGTAGGGGTCCCAAAAACGTTATAACATCTATTCCTACTAGACCATGGACTCTGAGTACATCATTTCTCATCTCCGAGAAATCAGCAGCCAACTTCACATTATTCTTCTTTAAATCAGAAATTACATCACCCAGTCCTTCCATCTTAAAGGACAGGTCTAAATGTTCATCAATCAAAAAAGAAACAGGCCTTGATTCATCATGAAAATTCACACGGAAGCTAACCTCCTTTAAATTTCTCACTTGATTACCTAAGAATGTTTTAATGAGAAACTTGCGACTATTCAAGGGAGAGAACTTGTCAGCATACTTATTCGCAAATTCCTTGCATAAGTAGGATCTCTCAATACCCGTATCCCACAGACAATTAAATGTAACATTTTCGCCACCCAGATTTACAGAAATGTTAACTACTGGTAGCAAGGACACACTGCTGGTCAGCCAACATGCGCTCGAAGCAACTACAGGCTTAACAGCTGTAGGGCACATAATGCTAAAATGTCCAGGTCTATTGCAAGACCAACATAAGACAGATTCTTTTCCATTAAAAGGACATATATTTTCTATATGAAGGAAACTAGTGCACCTAGCACAAATTTTCAACTCACTACATCTTTTTAACTTGTTCTTGTGAGTAGGATAAGATTTACACACTCGAGCTGAGTGATCATTGCTTTTACAGAAACATCTGTATTTAACCTTGGAAGCTTTTACATGGAAATTCTCCAAAGTGGAGGGTCTTTTCTCAGGTAAGGAAGGCTTGAATTTGGGCTTTCTTCTAGAAAAATCTGCCTTACGATTTCTTAAATCATATCTGCAAAATTCTAAAGTTCTAAAGATATCTGTACTATTCTCTAGGATTTGTTCTAACGAAGGATAATTGTTATTCACCTTATGTACTAATTCCGACCTAAAAGAGGCAGGTAATTTGCTGAATATGATATAACTTAACAAGCGATTTCCAGGAGTACCACTCTCCAGAAAATTTAGTCCGAATGAGTTTTTCAACTCATATACCTGAGTCTTCACATCAATCAGGAATCTCTTCACAACCATATTACACAGACGGTCCACATTTAACAAGGAAGAGAAAATTGAGTCTACGATACAGTTCTCATCCAAAAATTCATTGGAAAGCAGTTCCAATGCTACTCCATAATTTTCATCAGACACTGATAAATGTTTTATTACCTGAAAAGCATAACTAGTGAGATGATTCTTCAGAACTGCCAATCTCAGCGTATCACTATCTAGATTGGAAACACAATTCAAAAATTCTCTGTGGAAGTTCAAAAAGGCTAACTTGTCTGTCTCTAAATCCTTGTCATTAAATTTAGGACATTCTATTTTAGAGGTTAGATCTACACCCTTGATTCTTCCACTAGTTTTCAAACTAGGATCACTGTCCTTAACCCTATTAGGCCTTAACTTAGATAACTTTTCTAAAGCTTGTATTCTGAATAACGCACTATCCTTGCTAAAGGTTTCGACTATATCCTCGTCAACACCTTCAGACAAATAAGCATCAACTATCTGCTCTTCCAAAAGAGCCACAGACGCTAGATAATCATTTATCTGACCCTTCTATAAGGCATATTTAGTGTATTCTATTACCTCTGAGGATTCCAGAGCCTCAAACACCACTAGTATTTTATTTCTTGTATGCTTTAACTTTTTCAACAAAATTTCGGCTGCCGGCACAGCCATTTTAATTGGTTCCTCCCCACCTAACCTTTCACTACTTATGACAAAGAGAGGGGGATACAACAGACAATGACGTCACTTATTTCTTGGCGCCCAAAACACCCGCCTAATACATGGATCTATACAAGATAAGATGGCGGCTTACAAAAGCCCGCCAACTAAACTTTCAACAAGAAACCTTTGCAACACAAAAAAAGGAAGAGACATAGACCTAAAAAGGGACGGCAGTTACAGTCAAGTGAACATAGAGATTAAGAGTTATTTCAAGCTTGAGCAAAAACGATATCTTTTAATTTCGTCCAATTAAAGAATCGCTCTATAGAACAACCCCAAACCTGTTGACTGACAGAAATGGCTTCACCCCCAAATCTTAGTAAGATAGGAGCAGAAAACCATTAGGTTAGAATACTACAAGTTCATATAGACACCTAGCAGTGTTCGTAAGTTTTTGGCAGAATGTCAAAATTTAGCTTAGTAACAGCCAAACTCTGCGCAAAAAAGGTTGGGAAACTTTGTCATTACGTCCAATGACGGGAATCCCGCGTAACACAGTTAACAGAAACCTGAAACCAAGAATATACAACCATAACAAGCGAGATAAAGAAGGAAAGACCACTTGAAATAGCTATAAAATTTATTGAGGGAAAAGAAAAAAAAAGAAAATGAGGGGGGGAATAGTCTGATGTTAAAGTTCACTGGTACAATTTGAAAATAACTGCCAAAAACGTCCCTTTGGCGAGCCCTTAAAAAAGACTACAATAACAGTTCAGAGAGAGTGAAAGAGGTAGAGAGATAGCAGAAAGAAGGGAAAATTTGACTTGCTGTTCAAAAAAATAGATTTAATGTTTTTTTTAAGTAGCTGGGGAAAAAAAGGTTTTAGATATTTTTTGAGTTGCTCTCCTTGGAAGATAAGCGAGCTTCCTGTTAAAAATAAATGCAGACTTGTTTTTTCAAACTTTCTCTGCGACACAAATTCAACTTCTAGAGACGACTTAGAAGATCTTTTTTCACATACTTTTTTTCACGTCAGAATTTCGTCCACCAATAGGACAAAATAACTCCTCGAAGGAAGGTAGCTTTTCAATCGCTTAATTTTGACATTTTTCTCTCTTCGACCCAATTGTCGAAAGAAGACTTCCTTGAGAATGTTCTATTGTAAATTCTCTTTACAATAATTTCTTTAACTGTTTTTTTAGATAAGTCTTTACTGACTTGTTCTTTGGTAGCTGAACAATAATCCACTTGATTACTTGGACAGACTTGATTTCACTTGTCTAGAGAATAAGCTTTTTCCACACGGCGAACACACACTTGTTCTTTATCTTCAATTCTCTTAGACAAATATTCTTGACTGGTTTTTTATGACTGTTTTCCTTGTCAGAGCAACAACAGGTTATCTTCAAGCTGGCTTCCTTTTCGTCGCGAGACAAGACGACTTCTCGTCTCCACACTGCGGTGCCCAGTCTGCTACTACTGACTAGATTCCTCTAATCTCGTCGAAAACAAGCGGGGAAAATCACGTACAACCAATCGTTAGACACAATTTCGACACAGCAACAGCAGTTCTTACACTGCACACGGGGGAAAAAGGAGAGGGGAAAGGAAAGTAAGAAAGATAGATACAGAAATTAAATTTCTGACAAATGCAATTAAGACTCTGAAGACAAACTCCTGTTTATTGGCAGGTTTATTAAAAGGCAAAAGCGCAAAACTAGAAAAATAAATAGATATGATTAGTTTAACAAACAAAAGGGTAACAAGGAATATGACAAAATCAACAAAAGGCTTGGACATAGAAGCCAGACCTTTTTTTGTAAAAGAAGATAACGAATGTTTTGTCTACATGAATATGTGTAAAGTTTGCTACAGGAATACATTTCAGTGTTGCAGTGTATGTTCATAGAAAGGTAGGCAGTTACATGAAGGTTACATTTGGTAATCTTCATGCAGAGATACAAACAAAAAATAAAGATATAAAAGATGGCTACATAAAGTAGACTAAAATAGAGAGAAAAGGCTTTAAAAGTTACTTGGTTACATTGGGGATAAAACTAAAAGGAATCATGTGTTTGGTCTTCTGCTTGTACTGTATAGTTTCCAGTAATAATTAAAGGCTAACAGAAAGTGGTCAAAAACAGTGTGTAACCTAAAAAGTATCTAAACTAAAAAAGGGACAAACATAGGAGATGTATGCCAATAGATTTGTACTCTGGTAACAGAACAATTTACTGAGTGAGTCTGTTATAAAGGAGGAAGTAAGAAATGCATATTATAAGGACAAGTATGATAAGTGTGGCAGAGTGGAGAATAATTCACACAAGGTTAGACAGGGTGGCACCAGCAAAGATATGATAGCAGTGCTCCATTCTTAGTCTGATCTGACTTTTGTAAGGATGAAGCCTAGCAGCAGAAGTTAGCTACTTTCATGATCGATACAAAGAACTGACCAATTTGGCCTACAGGAATATATTTAATAAGAGATTATTTTACTAAAAAAAAACAAAAACCAATAATTTCAAATTTGTCAGATATTCATTCAATGTGAATATGGACACATCTTCATTTTCTTTAAAAAGAATAAGTGATTTTATTGATACAAGAAAAATTTATCTTTTGTTTGAAAATTTATCTTTTAACTGATAGTTAATGTTGACAAACATTGACATTAAAAAGAATTTTAAATTAGATTTCTAAAGTGTGTTTGCACAGAATTTTCATCTATATACTTAAAATGGTTAGTTATGTTTCATTTCTTTCTTACAGATTCCATATCTTGGCAACCTAGCATGTCAACACCGGAATCGGATCGCCTAGGAATCTCCCCATTATTTACTGATCCTGTGGGTGAGTTTAGAACAGATATTTTCAAGACAATATATTGATGGATTTCACAGCTACATATTGTTTGTAATCAATGATTCTTTCAAACTAACATCTTTGTCTTTTTTTACTCAGTTCACTTTGCAGGCTTTCCAGGATATATTGCATTTTCTAACTTTCAGTTATTTTGTCCAGGGTTGGGAGAGACATGTTCTCACCACTTGTGTTAAGCAATATATAGCTCCACACGATTGATAGAAGAGTAAAGTGATACAAGAATGAAGACAAATAGAAATTAGTTTTTGTGCTGAACAGCTCCATAGAAGCAAGTGAACCAGAGTGGCTTGCATCTGATGCATAGGAAAATAAGGGTCTTACCTTAACAGGTGGCATGTGACATCGGCAAGTTTTCCCTGTGAAAATGGCATTACTCTCCCATTTAGCAGTATGTGCAGTAATGAGGGTTTTTGTACAGTTTGGCATGCTTCCACCAATAGTAAGTCATGTGCTGATTAGTCGAACTGGAGAAGGCTATTTGGCTGGGTAACGTGAAGAATGCTGATTGGCTGGTTGACTGCAGTGTTGACCTGACCAAAGAGGGCTGAAGCAGTGAAAACGGGAGAAGAAAAGACGGAGATATGTTGTGACGTGTTCAGAAAGCAAGAACGGCAACTTGAACCAGCAGTATCTTGATTTGTACAAGTGACGTCATAGCAATACAGACTTATTTAAACAGTTTTCAAGTTCAAATCCCCTCAGCATGCCAAAAATCAAAGAGTAAGAACAACACCCTTCTTGATGAAGTAAAGGTTCTGCTACAAGCTTACTGAATATTACTAAATTTCTGAGTGTTACCATGACAAAATAAAAATAGCACAGTGTAGCATAATTTTTTGTAAGAATAATTATTTTTCAACACAGTATGGTTACTAGTTTTCAAATAATAATTAAGTTTAAAATAACCAGTAAAATCCTTCTTCAATCTCTCAATAACCTTATCTTTATTAACTTCTAATTATAGCTTAATTTCCTGTCTGCATTTGACTCCATCAACTATTGCAGTATACAAGTGATGTTATCTTCATCACGGCTGTTAAAAGGCTTGTTTTTGTCATATAGAAAAATCCAACATGGCGTGTAAACGAAATATTCAGCAAAAAATCTCATTCGTCAGTAACATTTTAAACACCTTATAGAATGTAAAGTTCTTAAAGAAAACCTATGCCAAACTGTTTTCCTGAATCCTTGATGACTTGGCTGTCCGAAAATGATATCAAGATGAAATAATGGAAACTGACCGTGAAAAGTACAATTATGCACAACAGGTTTTCGTTCAATTAGTAAACTTCTGGACCTTTTAGGGCGACGTTATAGGATCCAGACGGCTATTATTTGCACATGGAATTATTCACTGGTAATTAATCTTTGATTTGGCTGTGGAAAATGTCACTCGGCGGTTAGCATTAAGAAATTATGCCCAATTTTCTGAGAAAAATCCCCTTTTTTTTTTTTTTTTTTATGAAAAAATATTTATTTTCGCTTCAAAATAACATCATTCAAAATTCATTCCTTTCTCTTTCATTTGGCATGAACATCATTGAATAAAAGGAAGGGCTAAATGGACCGGCGATGGGAAATACGAAAGATATGCGGCAAAAAAAAAAAAACAATGTTGTCTGCTCAGTGTTGTTGTCATGTCACGGGGTGTTAAAAACAAAACAAAACTCATCAAGCCATTGTTCAAACATAGGTTATATCATGCCCTAGTAATGCTGAACCCTTTTTTTTTTTTCACTCTTTGCTTTTATCTGGGAGTGGTGGGTTTTATTACAACTTGTTCTAAGGTTTACCGTTTATTGCTGGCTGGCTGACCTTTGACCTAGATGTCAAAGTCAATTAGGTTTAATTTTCCTTATCACTGCTATTTTTTGGAAAAAAAAAAAAAACTTTTGGTTTCTGGTGGTTAGGAATTGCAGATAAATCTTTTGCCTTTTACTAAAGATTTCCGTGGGCGGGTGTCAATTTTTTTTAACCGTTGGCAGTCACATAATTGAAAATTACCAATGGATTTTGTCACATTTTGAACACCTAGGAATGTTAATTTCCATCAAAACTCTCAATTTCATGCCTGAAATAGTTTGATTATGATTTAGGCTTTCTGATTTTCAAAAAAAAAAAAAAAAAAAAATGGTTAATTTCCCATTAATGGGGGAAATGTTTAAGGACAAGAAAAAAAATGCAAAATTTTCACTATTTTTTCACATTTTACCCACTGAAAAAATTTTTGAGTCATTTACACCAGCTAATTTTACTTTTAAATGAAAGAATATATCTTTTGCTTTCAGAAAATACCTAGTTTCATGGGGTTCAGATCAAAAGTTTCCTTGATATTAGTTTAGGTGATGATAAAACAGTCATTTTTCAATATTTTACCCTTAAAAAAAAAGTATGAAAATCCATTTTTTTGATAGAAAATAAGCTGTGACAAAATGATTTTTGCCATTTTTGTGATGATTTTCACTTGGGAAAGAAAATTTTTACCATAGGAAACCTGAATTGACTTTATTTAAGTTCAGTGGGGCTATAGGAAACCTCAAACAGCTGTGTCATAATAATTGATGATGATGATAATAAAGCTTAGGAAAGATTAGCACCATTTTAACATTTTGATAAAGATAACAATAATGTGGATGCTAGTACAAAAAAATAAAAATCATAAAATCAAATTGACTAATGTTTAAGCACAAGGATAATTTTTTAAATCTTGCTTATATTTAATCAGTAGATGATAAACAAAAAGTCTTGATTTTTGTCAATATTTCATCAGCATTTGTTTCCATTTTTCCATTGCAGTGAATATTGTAAATGAAAGTGATTTTCTCAATATTTTTATGTAAAATAAAATAAATGTCTTAATTGGAATAAAAGACACCTGATATATGAGAAGAAAATAGAATAAATAAAGCAAAGTGAAAAGAAATAAAGTTGTCACAAAATGAAAGCTTCAAGGAGACATAAGTCAAACCAAAAAGTAATCCAGTCTATTGATGGATTATTTACATGTGAACTATTTTCCTCATCACAACATTTTGGCAGTGTTCTCAGCCTTCATCAGGTACTTGTTGATTCAGTCAACCTTCAGGGAATTTCAAATTGAACCCTTTATTTAAATCTACAGGAGTAGATTGTTCTCATTCTGCTGCCCATGTCTAGGGATAGGTCTCATCTATTTCTTATTTAGTGCTGCTCAGTTGTTGCTCGCTCTTGAATCCAAGTACACACTGCCTGGATCACAATTACTATATCACTAAATTCATAAAGTAATGTTTTAATCCACTAGACTATTGTCCCATGGGAAAATTCTTAGTGAAAAACTTAAACCTAACCTGCTGCTTGAATGTACTCACTGAGGCTTCTCTTTTTGCTGCTGTTGAAGCTTTGCTGCCATTTCTCTTTCTTTATTAACAGCTTCCATATCCTATTTATGTTTTCTGTCCAGTGTTTTTCATTCATTTCACGACCCCCTTTCCTTCATTCATGATCATTGTAACAGTTCAGTCCCAGGGCCAGGCAGTGTTTACTTGAACTCAGTACTGAGCAGTACTAAATAAGAACTAGAAATGGCCAGTGAAATGAGAACACTCTACACCTGTAGATTAAAGGGTTCAGTTCAAAATTCCCTGAAAGTTATCCAGATTGACAAGCTCCTGCTAATGGCCAAAGAACACAATGACTGAAATATTGTGATAGCAACAGTAACAAAAATGAGGACAATAGTCCACATGTAAATAATAACTCCTCATCCCAGAAATTCAAATATGCCATGATTATTGACTTGCTACTCAGAATTTTTGCATTTGATTCTAATTTCTTCCCTTTTGTAGAAATTCATTCAGACCAAAAGTCCACATCTAAAAAGCATTCTTTTTCTGACCTTGTTTCATGGAACCTATTAGACACTGAACAGAGGTAAGCATCTTATTTCTCATCTGTTCCCGTTCAGATTCGGCCTCATAACTTTGTTCTGTATAATTCAAAAGAAATAAAATAGGAAACTTTTTTCTTGTTTCCATAATGAATTTTTGTTTTAGATTTGATCAGCCAGTTGCTCATTGTCCATCACTGAATCATTTCAGTTCTGTTTGCTTGACCTTACAGTGACTTAGTTTCCTAATTTTGGACATCAATAAAATATGTTTCCATTTTTCTGATGAGGGTAACTACTTCTTCAAAATCCTTATTTTGAAAATCATTTCTCAATGAAATTAATTTCCAACAGAAAATTAAAGAAAAATCAAGATTCAAAACCATTCATATTTGTGAAAATCTGATTTGCACATCTTGTCTAGAAAAGAAGCTTAATGATTCAGGTAACCTACTGTGCAATAAGAAAATATTATCTACCATAACAATTTTAATTTTTGTCATTCATGCCACAAAACAAATTTGTTTAAATATATTAATCAATAGTTATTAATATATCTTTGTTTCTAATATGTACCTTTTTAGTTATTAAAAACTTTCAAATTTATATCTTCATTGAAAGGAAATCAATGTTTCTATGGTGTATCGAGGTTTTATGTTGAGACACACTCAGTTTATGATGTAATATCACAATATCTTATGTGGTCAGTTATGTGGTCAGAGGTCTATGATTCTACCACAATACTTTTGTACAACTAGTGATCAACTTAATAACTCAGAGTGTTTATAAAAGTGAACCAAATCAGTTGCATCATGTCTGTTTTCACTGCTTTCTTGAGACTAATATACTAAAGTTGTACTGTCACTGCCTCTTTGCTGAAAATCAAATTAGATATCTTTAGTAGAGGAAGCTTTCTCGTGTTAATCAGCACAAAACCTTAGTTATCAGTTAATTTCCCTCTGAAAGTTCTCCACTGCCTTAACTGGGTATTGAACTCACTCTTTTGGGTCCTGTCACTGGATTTAACCAATGCCTTCATCCACTGTGCCATGTGTCCTTGAGGACATCTGGGTACCCGGTTAAGACAGTGGAGAACTTTCAGAGGGAAATTAACAGGAGATAACTGATAACTGACATCCATCAAAACATGGCACGTGGAACTAGAACAGTCTACCACAGTAAATGAAATAAAGGGTTCAGTTCAACATTCCAACCACCTGAAGAAGGCCAGAGCATACAACGGCCGAAACGTTGTGATAAATATGGCAATAGTTCGAATAATGTAAATAATGTACATAATATCTCATCTCAGAAATATAGACAGACCATATATTAGATTGGCGAAAATGTTGGTTTCATTTGTAAAGGAAATTTTCTACTTAATAAGCAGACTTTTTGGCTAATCCAATATTTCCAATGAACTCATTTGGAGATTTTTTTCCCTTTCAAACCAGTGACAAAATAAATCCCTGTTTGTTTTTGTTTTTATTTCTAACTATAATTCTTAAACTTATTTTCATTTACTTCATATACATAATGTTACAGTAATTCTCCATGTTTCCCTGATTGTCTTAAAAAATGTATACACAAAACTTCCTACATAAATGATCAATTGTAACAAGGAATCTCTGTTTATTTGATGGATGAGAGCAGTTTTCTTCTCCACATGATGAAGCATCTTCCTGTTTTCAATGTGATATGGAGCCTTAATAGAACAGTTCCAGAGGGATGGCTTCGACAAAGTGGCACTGTTGATTAGGAGCTACTTTCCTCAGGTTTAACAGTGATTGATTTTATTTTATAGGGAGACCATAAAGACATTTTTATCCTCAGTCCCCAATTAGGTCCTGTAACCCAAAAGAACTGTCATCAATTACAAAATCTGATGTTTGCAACTCAGTCTCTATACAATCCATCTTTGTTATGGTAGAAGGACATTTTGAACAAGCATCACTTAAACTTAAAAAAAAATGTAAAACTTTTCATTTAAAGTTATATAGTCCTTGCTATGAAACTATCAAGTTTTATGTAAAAGCTGCTATTAAACAAAAAGTGTAGAATTGTTTTTTTGTTGTTTTTTTTTTTTTTTTGTAAAAGGGAGCCACTGAAGTTACGTGTGAGTACTTTATATACAATAACCTTGGTTCTAGATTACCTAATGAATTTAATTTTGAAATTGTGCTTGTATTTTGGTTGAGTGCTAGTAATTCTTGTAAGCTTTTCATAAGTTCCTTTCTTAATGACTCCTTGATTAAGCCATCTAGGTTAAGTGTATTAGGCAAAAATTGATTTCACAAGAGTTAACATTAAATTCTGCCATGTGTGATGAGTTATTGTCAACAAAGGCAACACAAAACTTTTCATAATTTTTGAAAAAGTTCAGGTTTCTAATGAAGCAAAGTTAGGTTAAGAAAAGATTCTATCAACAATATGTCCTTCCTTGTGAATTGGTCTAGAATTTTTTTGAAATGTTTCTAAGTGATTGAATGTTTGAAAAAAATTAGATTACATAATCTTTATAATACCTCCTTGAAATTAAATTTATTGCTTTATTAAAAGAAATTGAAATATGAAGTGCTAAATCATGAAATTAAATAAAACATTTTTGCTTCTTCATTGCAGTGTTCAAGGAAAGACAGTTGGGAAAAATAAGCAAGATGCCAAATCAAAAAAGGTTGACTTTAAGACACCATATTGTAAAACTCCAGTAATATCTGAAGTTCAAGAAATAGCCAAAGTTTTCCCAAATGTTAGCTGTCCTGTATTCAGAGGTTATAGAATTTTGCCAAATACTCCACAAAAGGAATGCCGACAGTATCTAAATTCAAATGTAATATCTTCTGAGTCTTGCAGGAATGTAAATATTGTGAAAGTGCAAAGTGATAGATTGAAGCATAAAGAATCTTGCAAAGAAGGCCAAATATCCAGGAATTTTCCATGCTCAACTAATTCTCCCTGTTGTCATACCGCATCCAATTCAGACAATTCTACCACAAATTCATCTATTGAGAAGTCTCCTGCTTTATTTCCAAAAGTTTCAAATTGCAAACAACTTAATAAAGAAATTTCTAATGAAAAAGTACCTTCTCTTGTAAAAAACGAAGTAGAATTAGTGCCTGATGCTGATACCATAAGTAACAAATGCTCAATTCCTGAAATTAAAGGAATGCCTCTTGACCAATTCCAATTGACAGATCAGGAAAAAATGCAAGACTTATCCCGGAATGTACCTCATCTTGTTTCTTCAGCAGATAACTGTTCTTACAAAGAGAAATCAACAAAGAATCAAGAAAATGGAGGCAAGAATCCTGAATCTAACAGGTTAGAGCCATTGCTTATAGAATCTGCAGAGAAACTGTGCAATACAGAATCTCATTTAGAGGAAAGTCTTCTTGAACAAGACATGCTCATTCTACAAAACAAGAAGAAAAGGATTTTGCCTCAAAATGGCATTCTTACTTGCCGAAAGGCATCAAGAAAACAGATAAAATTTTCTTTCTTACTTGAAGGCATCAAAATGTCTTCATTCCTGCCAGAACAGGTTTGTAAATTTATTCACATAATTCTTGAATTTTAATTTTTCAGAAATTTTGTTTTATATTGTATACTCATATATAAGTTGATCACATGTATAAATCTAGCTTAGAAGTAATGTATGATATGCCTACTCCTTTTTTCAGCATAATCCAGTTTCCTTTCCACACTTATAAGACACCATATTTTATAGAATATAAAGCACACTGAGTTAATATTTCCATTGTTTTGTAACTTAAAACAGGTATTTGTCTATTTGGGGCTTGCTATTCTAAGGTAGGGCATCTGCCCAACTATGCAACAGCAGGTTGGTAGTGAATTATATTTTCAGATTTATGTGGATTAAAAGATTGTGAAACTATTGAAAGGATTTTCAGGAGTTTCTCTATGGTCACTCTTATAATAAACTCATTTGTACAAAAACTTTTAGATAGACTCCAGAGAAAAAGATCTCTTCAATATTAGCTGAATAGAAAATGCTAAGCTTCATCAGCTGAAGGCATTGCACAGATTTTCATTAATATTGGCTACATAATTTATGTCTGCATTGTTTATTTTTGCAAGTAGTGAAAATTTCTCATATTTTAAGCTAAGAATTACTCAATGTTCTCATCATAAGTTCATTTCAACTTAACAAATCTATTAGCCAATAACTTGAAATACACAAAAAATTATAATTTATGAGATACAGGAGTATTTCTTTACAAATTTGTCCATGTTTTCTTAATAAATCCAATGTTCAATATTTATTTTTGCCACTTTCTTTTCTTTGCTGTAATTATTTTTTATAAAAAAAGACATTTTGTGTTTTGTTTGCAGCTCATTGCCTATGGCATTCATCCAAACACTTTGGCAGTCACCTCTACAAATGCTGTTAACTTTAGATTTCAGTTGTCTACTTACTACAATGTCAGCTGTCTTCACAGAATTATTATTGGAGATGGTGCCATTCTTGTGCCAGACAGTAAGTCTACAGCAGGCAAGAAAGAATTCTTCAGGTGATTTAGTTTTCCCTTACACAGATCATGAAATATGATTTTTTTTATATAAAGAACAGATTCCCTGCAGCACTAAACATGTATTTAAAAAAAGAACTATTTTGAAAAATACAATCCAGATTTTGGGCATTGTTCATATGAGGAGTTTATACTTTTGTAATTGGGAGTTCTTTCTGATTCAGTAATACCAGTCCACAAGGTTCAATGAAGGATAGTCCTCACTAAGACCTACAGTCTTTGTTCACTCAAAGTCAATTTTAATCATTGATCCGAAAAACAGTTGTATGCATCTAACAGTTTAGATATTTCTGAACGTGTTTATTCCAATGCATGATGTTCATATGAAAGTCTTCATATCATGAGACTATTTAAGAACGGGACTAAAGTTTTTAGGCTAATGATTTGGTTTTGTAACAATTTGCAGTGTTGTGGGAAACTATTGTAGCCTATTCTATATTTAATTTCTTTATCCCCTTGTTCTAACTCATCCATATAAAGAGGTATTTGATGTGTTTAGTATTTACTAATTCCACATCCTGAATTTTTAGGATGTATTCAGGGTAGGTTCCATCACTGTTTTCATTTCATTTTCACATCATAGTTTCTGTTTTGCAAAGATTTCTCTTAAGTCATTTCTTGGAATACTATGTAAAAGATGTTGATTTTCTTGAATACTTATGCAATCAACAAAGCCCCACCCTCATATATATATATATATATATATATATACTGGTTTCAGGTGTGAAAGAATTTTTCATCCCAGTAATTCAGACATATATGTAACTGTATTGTTTATCTTGAGTTTTTGTCTGCAAATTATTGTCCTTTTTTTATTAAAGTTGCTCTTTCTGGCTTGATTGTGGCTGAAGTTTTGAGATGATCTTATTCCTGACTGCCAAAATAAAGTGAATGTTGTATGATTTTTGTGTAGTTTCCCAGGACACATAAAGTTTGTCTACATTTTACTGTAATCTGTTAAGTGTGCTTTACAAAAAAATGCAGGAATCTTTTTAGTGGACATATTTGAAAAATAACATTCTTTTGGTGTGACACTTGCCCCTTCTTTTTTTAACAGCAGACAATTCATAGTTACATGTTGACACATCAGTACAGTTTATTCAAAATATACAGAAATTAGATCATTTTAACCTAAAAATTAAAATCTCTTTGTGAACATAAAAGTTCCTTACTATGAACTACTATGAACAGGATTTATTGCAAAACTCTGACTCATTTTTGTCTTTATCAAAATAAAATGGTACTTAAAATTATTTGATCATTTCATTACACTGATAAATTTTATTAATCTCATTCAATAGCTTTATAAATGTAAGTGACATTTCTATAATTTTTTTTTAATTTGAGAGTATAACCTTTGTACTGGAAACCTTAAACTTTGAAAAAAAAATCATTCTGACCTTTTCAATTGCTGAATTTACTGATGTAAAAGTCAGTCCACTAATTTGAGGAAGAAAACTGAGTAATTTTCTTTAAACCACATATGAAAATCATCTGCAATTTTATCTAAAAACACAAAGAATCCTCACTGACAAATATGACATCTGAATTAACATGAGTTTATTTAAAAGTTGAATTAATATTTTTTTAGGATGTTTGGATTCTGCTAATATGGTATTGATTTTGAATCACATAACTGTTAGATGTTATATCCCAGTGATTACACCAGTCAACATTTTTTTCGACCCAAAAGTTGTTGGGCAATAGGCACATGTTTCTGGGATATTTTTTATGCTGAATCTGAAAATCAAGTCCATTTTCTCCCATAACATCACGTTTTCTCAGTATAGATAATTTCTATTTTTCTTAAAATAGACCAAAATACCCATTTAACAGTGATATGCCAGGGCCTAGTAGAACCAACCTTAAACATTTTCAGGTTAGAATAACTTATCATTAAAGAAAAAGTATCTCAATAACTTAAAGAATGCATTTTCAGTTCAGAAAAAAATTTTCAGAAAAATCTCACACAAATATTAAAGAAAAACATGTCATTAATTTTTGAATCAAAACAGACAAAGAAGATACAAAGGAATGAAAAATACATTCATTTTTGTCCATTAGGTTAGGGTCCCTTGATGCTCCAGCAGAAATTTGCCATCATGTTAACATCCCATCGTAAAAGTCGAGATATCTCACTGGAAAATGTTCTTGTGTGCTCAATGTTCTTAGCTTGTTAAAACTTTGTGATTTGTGTTTCCTCTCTACTTCATAGCTCTGTAGAAGTCATTCAAGAAAAGCAATTTTAGTTTTTATTAGTAGTTTTCACATTAAGTTAAAACTGTCATAAGATTTTATCATATCACTTGAATTTACTGAGGTCTGGTATTGTCATGCACTATTTGTATAGCATGCATAGGAACATTGATAAATGAGGGTTGTTAAGTGTATTTGAAACTAGCAAGATTAGGATTTTCTTCATTAGCACTTAAAATAGCTGCCAAACACCAGATAAGTATAGCCAACTAGGCACTTTTCCAGAACAGATCCATACAAAATCATTTTTAAAAAATAAACCACTTTTTCTGATGATCACAAAAGCATGAAACCCAGTGACACAAATTAACCATTTTCATGTCAGCTTATCTGAACTGAAATAGCTTAAAATTCATTTTGAAAGTTATTTGGATAATTTTCCATGAAACAAAATGTTTCAACTAATTCGCTCGCATATTTAAGCCGTGGTATATCCCTGTGAATTAGGCATTTTGACCTATTTTAAGCAAAATAGAAATTATCTCTATTGAGAAAATGTGATGTGGGAAAAAAAAAAGACTTGATTTTCAGATTCAGCATGAGAAAATATCCCAGAAACATGTGCCTGTTGCCCAACAACATTTGGGTCAGAAAAAAAATGTCACCCAGAAAGTATTCCTTACTTTTGCACAAATATGTAGAGTATTATATGAAAGACATATATATATATGAAGAAATATACTCTTAAGGTGTGCTATATTTATGGGATAAAGTGCTCAGTTTCAGAGATAGTGTGTGTAAATATAAAAGTTAACATTATGTATATATTCAGTTTGTGTCACTAGATTTCATGCTTTTGCGATCATCAGAAAAGGTGGTTTATTTTTTAAAAATGATTTTGTATGGATCTGTTTATGCTTGTTTGTGTTTGATTATGTTTAGTGGTGGGGGGATTTTCTTGTGTTAGCTCTGTCATTGATATTGGGCACTTTCCACTGAGTACTGGACAAACACACACACACACACACACACACACACACATATATATCAGTCAGTTATGTGCCATGCATGATACATACTTAGGTGATCATGTATCTTTCAATACATGACTGACGGGGCAGATTTTTTCCCGTGATAGGTTGCCATTTCTCTCTGCGGTAGACCTGTTGCCATCCAAGGCTATAGACCCCAGTCTGTCCTGCCATTTATCCATAGCTAGAAGTGGATTCATACCTTTTCCAAGGGTATTAGAATGTAATGGAGTCAACTGGAATTTGAAAGATATATATATATATATATATAAGAGTTGGGCGGTTTGGAAATTTTTGTTTCAGTATTGATTTCAGGTTTTTTGGGATTTTTTTTTTCTTGATACCTTGGTTTCTGGTTTGGTTTCATTTTTTTATTTAGTATTTTTTCTTTCTAAGGAAGCCATTCATTCTCTTGTGCCCATAGGAAATTTTGGCCTTTATATTTATTCAGATAGTACTAATCTATTGAGTGTGCTTGTGTTTCTATTTGGATTTTAATCTCAGAATTTTGTATTAACATTTTATAAAAATGAATTCACTTATACACATGCATAGTGAGATGATTAGTACATTAATATTCTAACTGTATGACCAAGGTTTGAATCTTACCATGATCAATTTATCATTATTGACTTCTTGATAATATTGATCTAGAAAGACAATCCTATCTTATGGCACATACCACAGATTTACCCAAGCCTTGTAAATGAAATTTGGTAGGCAATACTATTCAGAAGCCATCAACAATTGTGTTAGCATGTAATCACAAGTAATTGTGACTGATGGTTTGGGCGTACTTTCCTTGTTCAATTAATCATGCAAGATTATGTGCTATCTCCCAGATTGGTCTCTGTGTATGTTAAGAAAACAGATGTGTCTGAGTGGCCATCTGCAACAGGGATGAGCTAGCCACCCTAACAAATGGATGTACTTGAAAATGAGTAGCCAGCTATTTAATATTTGTGTGTGCATGTGTGAATTCTTTTTAAGAATTCTTTTCATCTGGTATGAATGTTTCTAGAAATAACTGTATTTCTTCCATATTACTCACACTTTTTCTTGAAAAACCTTTGTTCTAAAAGTCTCTGTATTTTACCATAAAGACCATTGTTTTGGGTAGGACAATAGTTTGAGCTGACTTAAGCCCATACACCTGTCTTCATCAGAATGGTCCCTGACAAACACAGAATGAAACAAATGTACACAGTATATGTTCAAAAATAGAGAATATAAAGTAGATGTTAATTGGAAATTACAGAAAGTTTGTTGAATAAAAAAAAAAAAAATGACATTTTCAATTATTCTTTCATATTAATATTTTTCTTTCCTACCTAGAAACAATAAATTTATATATAAATTTATTGAAACATTTTTTTAAATTCTTCTTACAGAGCCTTCCAGACAATTGGAGGGGTTGACCCTAAGCTCATCACTCCTCAGTGGCTGTTTAACCATTATCGCTGGATTATTTGGAAACTGGCGGCCTATGAAGTCAGCCTACCTCAATACTTTGGGGGAAGGTTTGTACATTTCTGTCTCTTTATCAATTTCTATGTCACATTGGGTTCATTCAGTCCAATAGCCACATACATTTTTACCTGGCAAAGGTGCAGGTGTGATTTGAGTGTCATGTGAAGTGTATTACTGCCATATCTGCCTTAGTGCACAACTACAATTGAAATGAATATATCTAAGCTTATCATAACATTTTTTTATAACTACTTCCAAAACAATAAAAGACTTAAGAAAGTAAAACTTGAAGGAAGAATTTACTTTATCACTAGTAATAATTGACACAAAAAATGCATAAGAGAAACCTCAAGGAATTTAAATAAAAGATTATATGAACACAAAAGGGATCTTTTATAAAACAACACATTCAATGCATTAGTTGCTTACTATAATGAGTATGACCATAATTTTTATTTAAAAAAAAAATACTTTAATTAAAAGAGAAAGAAATTCATTAAGCTAAAAATGTATAGAAAGTTTGTAAATCAAGATCATCCACTTTAAACTAGATCGTCCACAGTAAATATACATTCTTACAACATTTCACCTATCTTGGCAGATCTGCTATTATCATAATGGGGGATATTTAAAGAAAAATAAACTAAATGAAATCAACTAGACCCAAAACATACATTTAAAAAAAAAAAAAAAATTATTTTAAATTAAAAATTTCACCATCCCCTCTTCTTAATGTGCATGTGTAATCAATGTAAACATCACTTTAGTCTGGTAAAAAGAGGTCAATCCTACATAAAACAATTATGTGAGCTATACATAAACACAGTCAAAAGAGGTCAGCACAATGCAAAGCAAACAATCACCAAGAACCCCTACACCAATTAAGAAACGGCAAAAAATCTAAAGATAAAAACAGATAATACAACACCCATTAAGTGAAAAAAAAATCACATACTCACACAATGATATTACACCAAATTATACATAAATACGAAAAAGTTGAGAAGTAGCAGCAGAGAAGCCAATAGCCTTGGAGTTCGGCAAACCTTTGAGTTTGCCAATACTCTGCTTTCTGGTGGTGAGGAACACAGACTAGGCTATGCCTATGGGCAGTCTCATCTGGAGAGGTAGACAGCCACTCGACTCCCGTGAATGCAGAGTCTATGGGCAATTTTTGCCCAAGTGTACATGCTCGGAAATCCCTGTTGTCAAAACCAGCCCTGTCGGGAGGACTTTGGTCAATACTGAGACACCAATAACCTTGAAGAGTGAAGGTCTTACAACAATGTGCTTTGCAAACTTTGAAGATGATATTACTAAAATAACACCACTTGGTTAAGTGACAAGTTTCTCCACATTAATTTTATCTTTTCTATATATACACACACACATATAAGATAAAGAACAAATAATCTAAAATGTTTCACTTTTATTATAGCTTCATTGGAGAATGTGATATGGAGAAAAAGAATTTATTTTTTTTTTATTTTGTTTGATTTTCATTGGTTAATTATATTTTACATGCATTCGACTTTTTAAACTAATGTTAGTATAATTTGTGGCATTCCGAATTCAAGGAGAGATGATATGTCCCTTCAAAGTTCCAAGAAATTAACAGATTCCAAGCCATAACTGAAAAACCATAAATATTACTTTATGTATGTAAGTATATAAGAGTTCTAATTTGTCTATATGGGATTCAGATAATAATGTATATTTGTAAGCATGTCTAGTAGACATTATGCTTTGAGGTTTTTCATATTGATTTAGGTACATTTTTATGTACATACTGTTTGTTTTAGATAAACATATGTTAGATGCTTTAAGAATGGATTCAATAAAGTTTGGTGATGTAACATGTTTTTGACATGTTTATAGTTGGTAATATAGTTATTCATAATCCCTTAAAATACTTCTGACATAAAGAATTGTTCTTTTTTAATTAGAGTGGTATTTGTAATATCTTTTTTTTTTTTTTTTTTTTTTTTTTTTTTTCCATATCTCATTCTCTGACAAAATTTGAATAAAAGTGAAAGGTTAGATTGATAAACATTTTCCTCATTTCAGAACTTTTCAATTGTTGGTTAAGAAGGCACAAGATCAAATTCATTAAACTTGTAATAGTTCATGGGACTAGTTAGTCATGATTGTATCACAAGGCTCCAATGCTTGAAGTATATTTAATTCTAAAATCTTATAAAAGAGGGACTCTATTAAGGTGATACTGTTAAAACAGTAAAAATAGTCTCATTTCTTTTTTCATAAATTTATTTAAGATATATTCTTTACTATAAAATCAGTGACATATTTATGAAAATTAAATAGGGAAGTTTTTATTGGCAGAAATGGAACAGCTATCACAGGATACACAAGATCAAGTTAAGCACAAGTGTCATAAACAAAGTACAAATGGCAACCAAAAAAAGAAAACTAAAATAAATTGTTTTTTCAATGACAGTTGTGAATTAAATCATTGTTATTAGGACCTGCAGTCTAATATTTCATTCTCTAAATTATTTCCAATATAAATTTAATTCAGCTGGAGTTTATAAATACTATATTGTTTTCTTTTTATTGTGGAGGCAAAGCTCAAGTCTAGCCTTATTTTAGCAGCTTTGGTTATTAATTAAAAGTTACTATTTTTGGACTGTAGATGTTTGAACCCAGAAATGGTGGCTCTGCAGTTGAAGTTCCGATACGACCTTGAGATTGACAAATGTCAGAGGTAAGGGTCTCTTATCTTTTCTGTTTCCTGAATAATTTCCCACCCTGTTTTGCTTCAGACTCTTTTATATCTTTATATCATCACTTCATCTTAACCGTCTGTCTGAAAAGCAGCCTCCATGGTTAGCTTGATGGTGACACACATGATGTTTATTAACAAATTGTACATTTTTATCAAAATGTGTGATCCACTTGAACTGATGATTTCACTTTTATAATAAGCTTATCCCCAAAGTGGTTTGACAGTGTGAACTATCAAGAGTATCTGAGAAATAGAGGCAGTTTTTTGAAGAAAGTTAGTTTTATTCACTGTATCTAGACTGATTAAGAAAAAAAAATCTATAAATACATAAATGAAAATAAGATATTAACATTAGAAATGAAAACATTCATTACATTCCGAAAAGATATCATTCAACCATGATGGTGAACTGACTGTAATCTGGTTGGTAATAATAATACTGGTACCTTCTCTATTGTGAGAATTGATGCAAGGAATTTATTTCAAATCACTGACTCATGAATTCCAACACTGCAATCTGCCATGTTTAATGAATGTCGGTTATCTCCTGTTAATTTCCCTCTGAAAGTTCTCTACTGTCTTAACCGGGTATTGAACTCACACTCTTTGGGTCCTGTCATTGGATCTAACCAAGGCCTTTATCCACTGTGCCAAGTGTCCTTGATAACTGACATCCATTAAACATGGCATGTGGAACTAGAACAGTTTACCCCAGTGAGCGAAATAAAGGGTTCAGTTTGACATTCCAACCACCTGAAGAAGGCCAGAGTGTACAAGGGCTGAAACGTAATAAATATGGCGACAAAGATAAGGACAATAGTCTAAATAATGTAAATAGTGTACATAATACCTCATCTCAGAAATATAGACAGATATTGAACTCTAATCTTTCTGGAATTCTTGATAACATCTGCACAGGTATTATCCTTTCCAAATAGATACTCTATTTTACACTGATAGCCACTAAGTTTCAAAGCCCAGTGCTGAATCTTTTTATTTGTCCACTCTGCCTCTAATAAATGTTTGAGGGACTTATGGTCAGTTTTAATGGTAAACACAGCCCCACTTAAGTAATAATTTAATTTTTGTACTGCATATAAAATGGCAAATGCTTCCTTTTCTATCACTAGCCATCTCTGCTGGGTCTGTGATAGTCTGTGGGACGAAAAATATATAGGCACTTCCTCAGGTATACCTGGCACTGGTCCATCCTTATCATGACAAGGCTGGGTAAGTACCGCGCCAATACATTTGGCACTGGCATCTGTATAAAGCACCATCAGCTTCCTCGGGTCTGGGTAAGTCTGCAAGGGTACTGCTGTCATCTGGTCCTTGAGGGTATCAAAGACTCACTGACAGTCCTCTGTCCACATGAATCTGGCATACTTCTTAGTCAATGCTATCAAGGGTCCTGCTAATCTGCTAAACACAGGCCAAAGTGCCTGTAATATCCAATGGCTCCTATAAAGCCACAAACCTCTCTCACTGTCTTAGGCTCCTGTATAGCCCTTATCACTTTTACGTTATCTAAATCGGGTTTTATTTCAGTTTTGTTTATAATGAAACCCAAGTACTTGGTCTCATCCTTCACAAACTGGCACTTTGTCAATTTTAAGTTTAACCTGTGGTCTCTCAGCCTATCAAACACCTTCTGTAAGTGTCTAAAATGCTCCTCAGGTGTCTTATAAAACCCCATATCATCCAGGTAAACCATGGCAAAATCTTCCATACCTCCTAACACTATGGACATTAACTGAGTAAATACACCTGGAGCATTAGATAACCCAAACTGCATCATGCGAAAATTAAATAGACCTGTATGACAAGTAAAAGCTGTCTTCTCCTGGTCCTTTTCATCCAAAGCTACCTGCCAATAACCTGACCTTAGATCCAAAGTAGAAAAACAGGCTGACCTTCTGAAAAGTGCTAGATCACTGATCCAGGTCAAAGGTACTGCTAACATTTTTGTAATGGCATTTAACTGTCTAAAATCCATGCAAAATCTATGTTCTCCATCCTTCTTTTCCACAATAACTATTAGAAAACTCCATGGGGTCCTAGAACTCTCTATTACTCCCAAGTCCAACGTCTCATTTAATGATTCTTCCGCTAATTTTCTCTTATGGATTGGGTTCACATAAGGCCTCAATCTAATGGGTAGGTGGTTACCAGTGTCTATTTTCATACATACTGTCCCGGTCTGTCCCAACTCCTTGTCAGTATCAGCTATCACATCTCAATTAGCTTCTAGCAGTTTCCTTATCTCATCTTTATATCTTTCAGGCACTATCAAGACTTCTTTATTTATTTCGGGGCTACTAATCTCTACTCTTCTACTCTTGCTTACTCTCACTTGCTTCATAATTTTTATTGGACAGGCGTAACCTAACTTTTCTCCCTATTTTATTGTGATAGTTTTACTGGCTGTGTTAGCCAACAACAGGGGCACTTTTTTTTATTCCTACTACCACAGAACTATACAAGGTCACCTCTTCTTCACCATTATCATACCTCTCTGTAGGTGTTATTTGATATAACCCTTCCGTTAGTTTCTCCACTGTCTTTATCCTTCCTTCACATGAAATTGCCACTCTAGTGGGAGGTTTCACATTGGTCTGGGCCACTACAGGGTATTTCCTTTCCACTTCATTCCTCAATAGGATTTCCACCCCTTCTAAGATCAATGTAACCAGGTCAAAGCGGATTTGGGCCTTTTTCAGCCTAAGCCAATCACAGTTCAACTGTGGTCCTTGCCAGTTTGAATGGTAGCCATGTCATGCCCTCTATTTTCATCTGGCTATTATTCATTAATAGGTAAATTTGAAGGATGAGGGTGACACTAAATCTTTACTGGCTGTTTTCATGTACCACAATTGAGAGAACAAAAAAAAACAATAATCGAGGGAAGCCAAAAACTAACCTACTTGGAGTGTGCTTCTGTTACTGTTTTGTTGTTCCTATAACTATCAGCTCTTCAGATTAGTATAATCTTTCAATTCCAATATCTTCTAGGTAATTCTTGGGTATAATCTTTGGTTGCAGCATCAATTGTAACTCCTTTCCTTTAATGTCCTCTGGGTGCCTCTTCGGTCAAATCCTTGTCATGTAACATGAGCAGCCATTTGTAACACCATATCTTCACCCTACTGGACCCACACACTCCACAAGACCGGCCATTGGCCTGGTATGGTCCAGTATTACAGGTTAGACACAAGTCTCCAGCTCCCAATGTCAATTCGAAGCCACTCTCCAGCCATGTTGTGATTTAGATAATAGCGGCAATATTTCGCTTCTTCACCCTCAGCTTCATCAACATAGAGCAGACACTTCCTTTTCAATCTCTGATGTCTCTCCATTCAGTTCGACTGCATTCGAAGACAGACAAAGGTTGACTCGCCTCTTTTCTAGTGCAAACATACTAACATACTACCAAAGTACAACTTCACTCCTCTGGGAATAAAGAATTTACTTTTTCATCGATTGGTTTCCAACGTTCACAACAATATGATGTTTATCACCTCACTATTAATTATTCTGACGCTCTTTGTAAGCTACAGAGATTCTTGTTTTAAAATAAAATTCTAGATCAAAACATCCTTAATTTTAACTTTGATTCTTTTTTTAAAAGTTCCAAATTATTATTGTTTCACTAATTTTCTATTAGTAATCTGATATCCTTTGTACACTTACAAAAAGATTGTATTTTGTGTTCTAGATTAACTTTCGGTAACATTTACATTTTGTAATGAGTTGGTCGGTCAACTTGAAACCCCCAAAGCGAGTGGAGGTGGGCAGGCGCGGGAACTGTGATTGGTAGCTGGCTTGTTGGTGTTTTGCATAGGTGAGTTACCAAGCTCTATGTAAAGGGCTGGAATGAGAAGGAGGGCAGTTTTCAGTCTCAGAAGTGGAGACTGTGTCCGTCGCTACGACAGCAGGAGAGAAAGAGACGAAATCATTTTTTTCGTGACACATTCCAACACACATTTCAAAGTCTTTACAGCATATTAACATCTTGGTTACTCGAAAACGCCTCTCTTTCACTTGGTGTTTTCTGTTTTACAGCATATCCTCCTTTATTATCATTATTTCAGGAGTGATATCACCCCCTGTCACACAAAGCTGGTAGTACAATATCAATTCTTCAGGTTGGAATATATGTTTTTCATGCAGGATTATATTTATCATGCAAAGTTATTCGACCCTTCCCTCTTCGAATATTTTGTAACATTTTAGACAAGGTTTGTTACACAGCTGAATGTTGGAGGTCTTCTTCAACGGCACAAAATCACATGAATTTGGTGAAGCGGTCGTCCCTCATCTGGTTTCTTCTCTCTTTCAATTGTTTCGATTCTCTGTTTATATGCACCTCTGTCCAAAACTGGCATGGGGTCTGATGAGGGTTGGGATTTCAGCCATTCCCCTGATCTCCACAGAAAGTTCTTTGTTTGACCCTGGGAAATTAATTGCATGCCTAAAATTGGAGAGGCGCCACCTCCGAGTAGTAATGGTAGCAGAATATCAATCCACTCTAACGCCTTCCATCTTGTATTTATACCTCATGCCAATACTGCCCAAGGAGTGTAGGCAATTCCTCCACCTCCCTTGAGATTCCACTTAGGCCCTTCACATCCATTCTTGTGGTACTGTGGCTCTTATCCAGAGAAATCTCATTTCTTTAGTAATTCACACTTTCCCTTCCTTTTTTGACAAATAATAAAAAAACAATTCTCCAACTTTGCACCTGTTTCCAGAAAACATTAAATTTTATCTCTTCACTGACTTTTCCTCACCAGATTTTGCCCAATAGATAATTCCATAACCTCAGTTTTAAAAACAATAGTCTATTTCAGCTTTTACACTGCCTCTCTCCAACTCCTGTTGGTTTAAATTATCCAGATGGATTTTTCAACTAGAGTCCCCAAAATAATGCTAAAGCCATTTTACTCCCAGCCAGCCTCCACTCCTGGCTTGGTCATCAGAGGTCCTCATATCTCTATTCTTTGGCTGACATGTTGGCAACCTAGTATTTACCAAGTTCATTTGATAGTCAGTTGTTAACTTTGGCCATATGTTTTTTGCCAAAAAAAAAATATATCAAATGTTTCTGTCTTGCCTTTACCCAAAGAAAAAGAAAAAAAAACAAATCCCTCTGAATTTAAAAAATCTGGTCTCATCTCTCAATATTGCTATTAAGCTATCCCTTCTACCCTTTAAATGTCATATCTCAGTATAACTGTCTAGTTATCCTTTAAACACTGAAAGTGTCACATCTGTAGTGATTCCAACCATCCCAATGCCACAACATGCACAAGTATTGCCATTTACTGTAGTCACCAAAACTCTCTTCCCCCTCCAGGTGTTAACTATTTTCCAGGAAAAGCCTGAGTCAAGGTGTACCATATGCAGTAATCCATTGACATATATGTAACTCACAGGCAACTTCTAATCTAGATGTTTGGGGAAGAGACCAACACTGTCTTGTCCCAAGGCTTGTTTCCCTCCAGTAGCAACACAAGCATGCTCCTCACCTCTTGCTTTCTTTGGCTGAGTGGCCTTGGCAACTATAACAAGTCACCCCACATTGATCCTAGTAATAGACTGTCTAACCATGAGGACCAACTCTTCCGAAACAGAGCTCTCCCTTATAATGGTTTGAGTATAGTCCAACAACTGTTTCAGTGGCAACATGTCTACGCTTGAGTTCACTTGTAACAATTCCTTAACACGCAGTTGGAGACCAGCTAGGAACATATACGCTATCGCTCTCTCAAGCAGTCCTCTATACAATCACATCAGCTTTTGTAATGCTGCCATGTAAAGAGCTACTGTTTCTCCGGGGCATAGTATCTGTGCTACGACCTGTTCATAGGCTTGCGAGGAGGGCAGGACAAATGTACTGAAAAGTACAACCTTTATTCTTGCTAGGTCCTCTTTTTCAGTCTTCTCCATCTGTTGGTACACATCAAATGCACCTCCAGACAGTTGCAGTGGGATGACATAGTCCACTCTTTTCACCCCATTCAAACGGCAAATTAATTCCACCTTATCAACCAATGATACAACTGGGGTAGAACCATCGAATTTACCGTCAAATGCCAAAATAGCTTGTAATCTGGTTGGTAACGATGACACTGGTACCTTCTCTGTTGTGAGAATTGACGCAGGGAATTTATTTCAAATCAGCAACTCACAAATTCCAACACTGCAATCTGCCTCACTAGACACCTTACATACCACCCCACCCCACTGTTTATTGGCCTGTTTATTTATCTACCTCAAAGCACACACAGCTTTTTGTACATCCGATCACTGGAATCAAATCACATGTCCCAAATCACATGTCCCAAATCATGCTTAAACTGTGTTTTCTGCATTCTGAAGGATGCAAGTTCAATCTAGAGAGGCAAGACACAACCAGGTTCTCTTCCTCTGCTGAACTGGTAAATTATCATTCCCACTACAAAAGTTTGAATTCTGGGAGAGACTGTATCCACGACATAGAGTTGTGGTAGGGGAGGAAAGGGGTTGGGTAGTACAGTGTAGCTACCCCCATTTTATGAAGGTGGTGGGTGCACAAATAGAGAAATGATTAGGTATAAATATCAATTTAGAAAATTAATGCTATTTAATAAATGATGCTAGCATTTTGAAATGATTGCATTAAAATTCCTTAAAAGAGAATATGAATTTTACATTCAGATCACCTGGTCACTCCTCTCTAGACTCAAAGCAATGACAAACAGTGTGTTTGGATTAAGAATTAATTTTGCGAAAGGATAAAAATTGAATTCCTATTCATTATGAACCTTTTATTACATTTTAACAAACTTTGCTTTAATCTCTTATTGAACTCCTATATTGTTTTTGATATTAAAGTTTCTTTTTCTGAAGAAATTCTTTTCTGCCTGGATGTTCTCTGAAGAGAAAGATGAAACATTTGTGTAAAGTTTTTTATACAGTACACTTTTGAGATTCAGACTAAAGAGTCAGACTTTTAGAATTGGTTATCTTATTTTTCAGAATTATGTATTTTCATTTTTACATGTTTTTATTATCACAATTTTTTTTTTTTTTTTTTTTTTTTTTTAGTTTTTGCTTGCTTCTTGACAGAATAATTTTTGTATTTATCATAATTCTAAAATGAAAGCAGGGTGAAAGTAATAATCTAAAACTGAAATCATTTTCAGCATTGAAAACAATTTTGGTTTTTATATCACTGTTTTGTTTTATTGTTGTTATTATTATCATCCAACCAATGCTATTATACACTGGGCCACAGTGGATAAAAGCATTGGATGGATCCAGCAACTTGACCCAAAAACTTGTCAGTTTAATACCTGGTGACTGCAGTGGTGAACAAAAACTTGGCGAGTTCAGTTAAAGGGAGATAACTGAGACATCTGGAAGAGGCATGGCATGTGGAACTAGAACAAACTACTCCAGTGGACAAAATAAAGGGTTCAGTTTGAAATTCCAATCACCTGAAGAAGGCCAGATCATACAACAGCCACACAATATGAATATGGCAATAAAGATGAAGACTACAGTCCAGACAATGTAAATAATAGTATACTTATAGGTGAAGCTTGGTTGTGTTTTTGTCTGAGGTATTTGAGAGGAGTTAATGTTCAGTGAATAGCTTCCCTTATCTCTTTAGATAGTTCATTTTAGCTACTTCATTCTCCAACCCTCATAACTTGCTGCATACTTGAATGTGCTTATTTTAAAGAAAATTGACAAATTTCATGTTCTTTTGATGTTAACTGTTTTGGTATATAAAAAAAAAACATTATTTGGTTCTCTTGAATAAAAAAGTGGCCATTTTTAATTTCTGGAAATAAAATTTTACATTTTTCAAGCCTAGACTCATTGCAATGTTACATATGACCAAAAATTATTATATTATAAAATAAGACAAACTCATTTTCTTTCCTTTTTACATTCATCACAGTGTACTGTTTTAAATTACAAGTTGGTTGCTATAGTCAATAAAATGAAGTAGGTACTTCAACTTTCAATGTAGTTTATATCTATAGCTACTAGGAGGTTAAAGAATTATTTGATATAAATTGTTTTGAATTAGGATTACTGGACTTAATGAACTGACACCTGCTTCAGTGCATATCCTTATCTAGATTGGAACAATGCTAAGGTGTAAAATTTTAATTCTTTCAATAAAATTGTCAAAATTCATGTAAGGCATTTTATTTGCTTTGAAATATTTTCAGGTGCTTGGTTACCATCTTCTACACGCCATGTCCTTTCAGGACATGCATGATCACAGCTCTCTACAACCATATATGTCAAAACAATGTTTAATAAGTAAATAGGTAGAATTTTAGAATTTTTCTTGTACTGAAATATTATATATTAAGCCTGCTACTTAAAATTTTGATAATTCTCATCCTATATAATTGTTATTAGATGTCTGTTTTCCACTACAAACTGTTAGCTAGTATCAGGGAGCTACCAGTCCAGTCTAATGTGCCTAAACTTGGTCTCTGAAAAAAAACAACTGTCTGAAGTTCTCACTAAGGTTGTTTTCTAGGATCATATTTTTCAGTTCAAAGTATTTTACATTCTTTCTACACTTGACTGCATGAATCAAGATGAATATATAAGCATGACAATAAACTTGATTGAGCATCAATGTCTTCAACTGAACTCTTCTGTGTATATCTTAAACTCAGAATATTAATAACTAATTTCTCTGGGAACAAATTTGAAGCTGCAGAATTTCTGATTTTTCAAATTAAAATACTGAGAAATAGATGCTCTAGATTCCTGTTTACTTCAAGGAGAGCTTGCAGTAACACAACACTTTTTTTTATATGTCACTTTAGTGTTTGTTAAGTCTTCAATATAGCTCATCTGCTTCAGATATTAGGTTGGTGCAAAAATAATGTCGTTTTTGACGTATTTTTTAACGTCAAAAACGACATTATTTTTGCACCAACCTAATACAATGAACATAGGTGTTGCTGAACTACCCACCCTCACTTTCTCCTCTTTACCACTTTTAAATCTTCTGCCTGTACTAGATCAAGATTAATATGTATATCAAGTCTTTATTAAGCATCCAAATACCAATCATTCCAAGTGATTCTCAAGTGCTTCTGCATTGACATTCTTGTGACTGCAATCATGTGTCTTTTCACTCAGAGAAATGTAAATGTAGTTTATTTGTGCCTGGGTGATCAATTGGTTGTGCCAATCCCAGCTTAATCCATTTCTAAAAATGTCCGGCAACATTGCACATTTTTTTGTCAGTTATTTCGTACAATTTTTTGTTGGATTTTCTGGAAAAACAAAACATTGGCCATTAAAGAGTTTCAGAAAAACTGAATAGTTAGTTAACTAGGACACACTGTCTTCCAGTACAATTTCCTGTAATCAAATTAGCTTAAAGAATTTTGGTTTATCAAATGCATTTGGTAGGCCTCCTCACAGATTGAGTTTGGATAAATAACTTTAAGAGAAAAATTTGTGCATATGTCTTTTTTTTTTTTTTTTTTTTTTTTTTTTCCAATGTCCAAAACACCATTAGAATTTTAATATTATAGAAAACTTGTTAGAACCCAGTATTACCTGAACATTGAACATTTTTGCATTTTACAGAAATCATGTACAAGCATAAGCCTCTGTTGATTCTGACACTTGATTCCAGTCTAAATAAATTAAAATTTGGTTTATGTCCAATATTTTATTGCATCGTAATTGAATTACCTCCAAATAGATGATGGTACTTCGAACACTATTGTAACCTGGTATCCAGTCATAACAGCAACAGAACCAGCCCTTCATCAATTGCTACCTTGAGTTGGCTTAAATTGTTTGGTTCATTAGAAGTGTTTTGTATGTAGGACTGTTTCTGTTGAACATTTTCTGTCTCATAAACAGAAAAAGATTAACTAAAACTATTGTTAGTCTGCTTGGAGTGTCAGAAATAAGTACATGCCTGGATCAGTTAATTTGTATTCATGCTAACCATAACATCCAATGGCACTTTTCAATGAGTTCTTGGCATTACATGGTCACTAGGTGAATCAAAGAAGAGATAGGTGGTCACATATTGGGAAGACATTATCATAATTCTCAGTCAGCCATTCCTGGATTACTTGTGACATATGGAAGGAAGCAGAGTCCTTGAACATGTATAGCCTTCCCTGGATCACCCTCTCAATCCAGGTCTTGACTACCATACCCAGCATTTCAGTGTATACAGTTACAGTAACCCTGAAGCCCTGTGGTAAGGAGTAAAGTAGGATGATATACTCTTCACTGTTGATGGCCCCAAGACCATCAAAGACCATGTGAATTTGGTGTGCATAACCATGGTTATAGGAGCCCCTGCAAGAGTCACCAGTTTATCATCAGAGAAGGACGAGCATTCTATCCTCAAGATTTATTTTTTCAGCAAGAGCTTCAATCAGATCACATGGTTATCATGTAAGACTTGCACCTGGTATCCTGGTGTATAATACATCTGATGGTGAATTTTCTCATTTTTAGCTGTGCAGTGTTAACTTCATCAACTTCCTAGATTTAGGTTTCATGGTATTCTGGAAAACCCTTTAGCTTATTCCTTGATCTCAAATAATGTAGGACCTGGCTACTTGGGTGGCCAGTGTTGTGAGCATGTTGCACCATTTCATGTGTCAGATTGGAAGCCTCCATGTTAATTAAAAGAAATGAGAGCTTGAAAATTTGGCACCAGCCTCCTAATATCACATCACATTAGGTCCTCTTCCATTTATAACTTGCTAAAGCTGTGTTTTCAATTACCTGCTTCACTCTTTATACAGTTTTACTGTTTTGAATGAATATCATTTGGTATGGTTAGTGGTGGTTCATTTCACTGGGTCCGCTTCATAACAGTGAAAACTGGCTTCATTGAAGCCGTTAAATTAAATCGTTGCTTCATTGAATGGTGCACTTCACCGAAAACAAAAACATTGAAAATTCAAGGGGGATAACTGTTATATCTGAATGATACTTTTCTTAAATTATGTACCATTTTAAAATGAGTCAGTTGGTTTGTTTAATATTGAAATTAGTTAAAGCCAGGAAATGAATAATCTTTTTTTTGCAGCAATGTAAATAAAATATTAAAATAAAAAAAGTAATATGAATACAGAAGAGTTTCTTTTAAAATGTTTCATTTATTTACACATGTATTTTGAATAGGACATATTTAAATGATATTTAATTGTCCATCTGAAATAAAAACAAAATATTAAGCAACATTACTTCCCCAAATGAAGAAAAACCTCAAAGGAAAATGTTTTGCAGATGCGGGAGAAGTTAAGAAGAAAATGACGGAGTCATTAAAAAACATAACTTCACAAGAGTTCCAGGATTGCTTCGAACAGTGAAAAACACATCTGGACCAGTGCATTGCTTCAGATGGAAAATACTTTGAAGGTGATAAGAATATAAACATGCAGCAATAAATGAATAAAATTATATGACACAATTCCGGTTAATTTTGAGTCCCTTCCCCCTTGTATGTTGCTGTTGTCTTAATTATAATACCTATGCAGAAATTCAGTTTTTTTTTTATTTTTTATTAAGAGAACAACAAATATTCTTGAAATTTCATCATGACTATATATGTATGTATGTGTGTATATATGTCAGATGTCCAGAAATTGATGTCGCTTTCTTTCAGCAATACGTCTAGTCTCACCGAAGCCTAGAAGAGCAGTGCTCCCCCATGTCCACTCGCCTGTTTTTTAATAGGTAGCGTTGTTCTCTTATGCAAATAAGCCTGCTGCATAAAAATGGCAGTAGGCGTACACACACGCGACCAACTCTCAGAGAATGGTTCGACACGCAAGGCAGCAAATTCGTTTTGCTCCTGGTAAGTCACTGTCACATTTATTACACTCCCCCCTGATCGTATGATTACATAAGTGACAGTGAGGGGCTGGTCGTTTCACCCTTGCACTCCTTCGCGGTGGTATAACCGTGTCTTCCTCCCTGGCTGAATCGTCAGATGTCTCCTGGTCTGAATCATATTCCGGGGGATCAGTAAGGGTCAGGTCTACCTCTTCCTCGCTCTCAGACGGGGTGTCGCTGCTGCTTGCACTGGAGCTTGGTTCTTGCCATTCATGACTCCCTGATGTTGTGTCACCACCATCATCCTTTGGTAACAATGAAGTGAGCTGTGGACGTACATCTCCCACATGCCACAGTATCCCATCGATGACTACAGACTGTGGACTGTTTATCCCTGTGGCACGACCTTTCACAAACTTTGATGTGCAGTGTCCGTGCAGATTTTTTACCCAGACTGCGTCTCCTTCTTTGTACCGAGTCGAAGTCGCCTGGTTAGGCGAGGGCACAACGTCAATTCCTTTTATTCGAATTTTGAACAAATGCAGCAGATTGGCGGGCGCAGAAGAGGTAGACACGTCATCCCTGGGTGTGATGTTATACCAATACACGGCCTCCATAATAGGGCAGCTCTTTCGCCCAGCAATCCGTTTGATTGTCCGATGACACCTCTCTACAATACCATTTCCAGATGGTTTGTACGCGCAGCGCGGTCGGAATCGGGCGCCCCATTCTTCTGTGAATTGTTTGAATTGCTGACTGCGAAATGCAGTGTCATTATCAGCCAGGATCTCCACTGGGGCACCGTGCTCGAAAAACAACGACTCCAATTGCCGGATTACGTGTGCAGTGTCTTGCCGAACTAGCGGCCGCCAGATCAAAAACTGTGTGGGGCCGCAGTCGATCAGAGTCAAAAAATGGTGACCGTTATAGTGCGTGATGTCCATGCCTAGACGGCTCCAAGTTTCACGCACACTGAGCTCTCCCTTCTGCCATCGGACAGAAGCTGGATCTATTCACGTGTAATACCGTAGCCTGTCATTTTAGCACGAGGTTGATTCCCTTCAGCACGGCATCCATTTCAGCCACATTGATATGCTGGGTGTTTTTTATCAGCCGTAGCCAGCATGCGTCCTCGATGATGGCTCCTTTAGCCTCGAGCGCTACTCCTACAGCCAGCGAACTCTCGTCCACCCACACATCTAGCTTCTTCGTATTCACGCACTATTCTCCCTGTGCAGGATCCAGTTGCTGTGCCTGAGCGAGGGTGTCCGTTATCATTCTTTCCAGGGGAGCATCACAAATTTTGTCGTCCCTGTTTTGCGTTACAGCAGTGGCTCGACATTTGATGAAACCTGTCACCACTCGCAACCATCCACACACTGGGAAGTGTTCCACCAGCCAGCCGCACATAAAGAAAATACCTCTCCGTGTCATAGTCATAGGGCCGTTTAACATTCTACTTCCTCATCGACATCGCTGTTGACCCTGTTCCTTCCATACTTCCAGCTCCAGCACTCTGGCTCCGTCCTGTAACTTCTCTGGATCCTTGCTCGTCAGTCCATAGAGCTCGAGATGTTTCCTCACAGATTCTGCCAACGCCACATCCTCGTTGTTATATGTATCATCAATATATGCCGACATTGCTCTATTTATAGTTTCATTTTGTGCTAACACAGACTTGAGCACAGCTTGCAATATCAGGGGTGCCACATTCAGGCCGAACCCCAGCCTGGTCAAACAATATCGCTTCCCTTTAAACATAACTGTTTGATATGGCCACAGGGATTTTTCAACACGGATCTGTAGATATGCTTTCCTGAGGTCCAGAATGGACGCATTCACACCCTGCTGTCTCCAGTCTTGCAGTTTTTCTGTGCAAACATCCGTGGCACCTGTGAATGTTTCAACATAGGTATTCAGTTCCCAATAGTCCATCCCAGGACGCACCTTAAGCTTGTTGGTCTGCAGCACAGCCATCAGTGGTATCAGTCCCTTGGGCGGGCCAAACTCCTTGTTACTGTACGGCACCAACCAACCATTGTCCATCCATGTTTGCAATTCATGCTCATACTCCTCTCTCATCTCGCTGGATACTAGATATTCAGAGATTCAATTCTGAAGTTTCCCTGGTGCATGACCTGCCGACCACATCCAGGCTGCGACCCAAACTCCCTGCCATTCAATGAATTTCGCACTGAAAACGGCTTCGCTGATACGAATCACTGCACAGACGGTCCGTGGTTTTTCAAACTACACGCTTCCATGCTGCGTGATGCTAACTCCACCTAGTGCCTTAATGGCGTCGATGCCAAGCAACAGGTCGAAATCCAGGGGCTTTCCTCGCATAACCAGTACATCGATTGTAGCAGTATTACCGGTTGCTGTGTGAATTCTGACAGTGTCCCTTCCACAGCACGTCTGCGTATCTCTGGTTAATGTAGATACCGCCATACCCTGCTTCGACCAAGACCGACATAAACTCACGCTCAAAATTGACCGTGAGCGCCCAGAGTCAAGGAGAGCCGAGCATGGTGTGCTGTCAACACACACAGTAATGATGGGTAGCACCGAGTTTACTTGCTGTTTGGGGAGTGGACCGGTGCTGAAGTCTCGTTTCCCGGACAATCTTTGGCCAGATGACCGGCCTTGTTGCATCGATAGCAACGTGCATTTGTTGCCCTTCGCCTCTTCACGCAGTCCCTTGCAAAGTGATTGGGCCCATTACATTCATAGCATGTGACAAGTGGGCCCATATCTGGGGAAGATTGAGGAGTCTGGGAGGGCTGCACCGCAGCGACGACTGGTTCCCTCTCTGCTGTCTCGTCCTTTATGATTGCCCGAGCTCGGGCCAATAGCTCCTCGAGAGACATATCATCTGCCCTGGCTGAGGACTGCAGGAGCCGTTTCACAGTATCAGGAAGCCCCCGCACGAACACGCATGCCATCACACTGTCTGGCACTGATCCAAAAAGGACGGACAGCTTCCATAGATCTGCCAAATATGCATCTACGGTCTCACCCAGACGCAATACACTTGCCTCGAATTGTTCGTACGCAGTGAATTTATCGGGCAAATGCTGTCATCAATGCTCCCTTGATTCGAAACCACATCCGATTTCTCTTCCTTAGATAGTTGCTGGTAAACCACGAATGCTCCCCTGGTTAAGCGAAGAGGGATGACACGATCAAGCCACTTCACTCCCGATATGTTGCACACCAATTCCAACTTCTCAAGCCATTCAACCACAGATCCAGTTCTGTCAAACTTGGGAATAATTTTTAAATAAAACCGGCCGGCCATATCCACCGAAATTGTCAGATGTCCAGAAATTGATGTCGGTTTCTTTCAGCAATACGTCTAGTCTCACCGAAGCCTAGAAGAGCAGTGCTCCCCCACGTTTTTTAATAGGTAGCGTTGTCCTCTTATGCAAATAAGTGTGCTGCATAAAAATGGCAGTAGGCGTACGCACGCACAACCGACTCTCAGTGACTGGTTCGACACGTGAGGCAGCGAATTCGTTTTGCTCCTAGTAAGTCACTGTCACATCTATTACAGTATACATACATATATATATATATATATATATATAATATATATATATATATATAACATGTCTTCAGCATTAATATTGTTAATATTGCACATTTTTGTCCTCGGCCTTTGCTCTGATGAGAGGACCAATCAGTTTAACTGTTTTTTTTTTTTGGCGGGGGTTGTTAATTGTTATTGTATTTTGATAATACTATTTTACAGTTATAAATTTTTTTGATATCCAAACCTCTTTGTGATACTTTTCTTCTTTTAATATGTCCATTTTTGTCACACTGATATATATTAATATATAAATAATTTACATTTTACGAAACTATTTATTTTTCAACATGCTTCTATTTAAATAACAATTTGAAAATTGAAAATGTCAAATCCATTCATAATAATGGTCATCAGCCATTACAAGTCCATTGCTGGTCTTTTCCAATTTCTTTGATGACAACCGTGACTGATATTATAATTATCTGCTGTCCGCTCATCTTTCCACCTTCTGATTGGTCTTTCTTATTTCATCCTCATCATTTTTATATGTCTTGGTCTGTTTTCTGATCAATGTCATCCTGTTTATATCTTAAAATTACACTTGAAATTACTCTTTCTATAAATCTTTGGATATTTCTAAGTTTGTCTTTTTATTGAATGCTTTCCAACAAATCTTTATATTTTGTGATTTTATTTCCTTCTCATGATATTTATCTTTTAATGTTATCACATATTCTATGAAGACTATTTCCATTCCTTCATTTATTTTCAGGATCTTTTTTTCTAATCATTGGTAAATACAGGATTTTTCTTTTTCATTGTTTAGTGTAAATATAAGTTTTCCTGAAGGCCCATTATTTTTTTATTTTTTATTTTTTTTTTTTCATTCAGTGTGTTGTTGCATAATGTGCTGCTGATGGAAAGTAGAATTTGTTTATGTTAGTTGGGTAATTGGAGGAAGAGTGAATGTTTGTGTGGGTAAAGTGGATTGATGTTTAGTTTTCTGAATAGTTGATAGGTACTTTTGCAGATGTTTAGTTACATCTAAGAAGTCTACCTCTTTTTGATTTGTTTTAATGATGATTTTAATTATTTTTTCCCGAATTTGCTTTTTGTTGTGATGCAAATATGGCTTCAACTCAACAAAAAAAAAGCAAGGGTAAAATGAAATAGAGAAAATATTATACATCACTATGGGACACTATAACTGAGAGGAAACCTGCAAACTAGTTAGAATCTACCACCAATGATTATTAAGCAAAATCAATATGGCACTGTACATAACCAAAGAAAAATGCATAAAATAAGAATTATACAAAACAAATAAGATAATAAATAGCTATATAAATAAAATAAACGATCTCAAGGTTATGATCACAAATAACCCTAATCATTAGCTTTAGACAAAAGAACTTAAGGGCTGATTTCCTCCTTCCCTCACTTCCCTTAATGTCACAGTGGCCTATGTATAGAACCTGCTAAAGGATTAGTGGCATATTAGTGCAATCGTAGGCCTGACAATTGCATATAGCATGAAACAGACTGTCACCTCTAAGTGTTGACTTCTATGTTCACTTATATATATATATATATTTGTGTGTGTGTGTGTGTGTATATATATATATATATATATATACACACACACACACCCAAGTATATGATTGGTTTATATGGAATGAATTCCAATAACCAACAATTACTATTCTTAAAAGAGTACTCAATACAAAGTAGAGCAGATATAATTATTTATTTTTAAAAAATTTATAACATAAATATGTTATAAAATCACTACAAAAATAGCCATTTTGTTTCAACACTCTCAGTGTCTTATCAAGTGATGATGTTGAATGTAAAATAAATGCTTTTAAAAGTTTCAAATTAATTAACAATCCTTCGCAAGGGGAAAACGTTGCAAAAGCTAGATTGACCAATCAAAATACAAGTATAGGAAAATTCAAAAAGCTTGACAACGAAGTCATGTTATAATATCTATTCAGATGTTTAAAATATGGGTAATATTAAAAAAGAATTTATTCTAACCAATAATTACTAAATTATATGATAAAATTTAATATTAAAGTTAAAAACTGCTAATTTCAAAATCAAAATTTAATCGCTATTAAGTTTACAACTATAAAATTACTGAGGAGAAAAGAAGAAATATATATGTTATTCAATTTATTTCATCATTGAAGTTACTTTAGCTAATTTTATGTCCGGTCCTTTGACAATATGTATACATTTTAATCCCAAGTGTGTGAATGGGGTCCTAAACTCACGCGTAAAACAAACACAATCAGATTATAATATATAAGCACCCAAACATACATATACATATATACATATATATATATATATATATATATACACACACACACACACACACACACACACAAAAAAAGAGACAAGACAGAGAACATCTCCACGGTCCTTCATGAAAAAAAAGTGGGGTGGTGGGGATCCAACACGCGTACATACATACACAATTAAAAGTGAATGCACTTTCCATACACATAGACACCAATAAATACATGCACACACATCCACAGACATTGACCCAGACAATCGGATACCACAGCCAATAAATATTTAAGACTGAAAGTGTCATTAAACAAATGACATCGAAGTTACCTATGGGTGTTGACTTTGATGTCCGATTTTATATTTACATATACTATTTTAATATATTATATAATATTATTTTTAATCATTTTTATCTTTGTATATTTGCTCGCTTAAGTTATATTTCAATAAGGGGTTAGCATTTGTTTAATGACACTTTCAGTCTTAACTATTTATTGGTTGTGGTATCCGATTCTCTGGGTCAATGTCTTTGGATGTGTATGCATGTATTTATAGGTGTCTATGTGTATGGAAAGTGCATTCACTTTTAATTGTGTATGTATGTACGTGTGTGTGTGTGTGTGTTGGTTCCCCCCCACACACACACACACACACTATTTTTCTTTCTTTTTTTTTTTTTTTTTTTTTTTTTTTTTTTCATGAAGGACCGTGGAGATGTTCTCTGTCCCGTCTCTTTTTGTGTGTGTGTGTGTATATATATATATATATATATATATATTAAAGACATTTTTATGTTTAACGTTCTTTCTATAAATTGTCGGACTTTGTCCATTTCGTAATATATATATATATATATATATATATATGTCTGGGTGCTTATATATTATAATCTGATTGTGTTTGTTTTACGCGTGAGTTTTGGACCCCATTCACACACTTGGGATTAAAATGTATACATATTATCAAAGTACCGGATATAAAATTAGCTAAAGTAACTTCAATGATGAAATAAATTGAATAACATATATATTTCTTCTTTTCTCCTCAGTAATTTTATAGTTGTAAATTTAATAGTGACTAAATTTTGATTTTGAAATTAACAGTTTGTAATTTTAATATTAAATTTTATCATATAATTTAGTAATTATTGGTTAGAATAAATTCTTTTTTAATATTACCCATATTTGAAACATCTGAATAGATATTATAACATGACTTCGTTGTCAAGCTTTTTGAATTTTCCTATACTTGTATTTTGATTGGTCAATCTAGCTTTTGTAA